>JAZDUH010000327.1:11007500-11350000 GCA_036419115.1 Scarus forsteni
GCTTTAACACAGCCGGACGCTGAGTGTTTTCTGGCTTCAATGGGGAAGCGTAGAGTGGGTTGTTCCACTGTGGAAACTGGATGGTCATTGGATAAACGTTGCGTTTTGTCCCGCCCATCGGCCGCTCAGCATCTCTGGGGGTTTATGAGGCAGTGGGCTGGCCTGGACGCTCGGCTTCTGCATGATGATTGGATGATCTATCTGAGGCCGAATCCCTTTTTGATTGACAGTGAAATGAGCCAATCAGCGATCTTGAAGTATAACCCTCCACCGGAGCATCTTCTAAGTTTTACATTCAGTTGTTCTGGAGAGGAGCTTCTCCTGTTTAAAGCGGCTCAAGTCTTACACCCACAACGCAATGGCCCAAGGCCGTTTAAGCAGTATAGCTCTGCTGGATATTGAGAGAACACTGGTAAAATCCCTGGAAAACACACCTAGTTGGTACAACAGGGTCACAGATCATTTTCTTGAAAAGGAAAGGAGGGTAGAATTTACATTTAAATAGATAAGCAAATTTATGATGGAGGCCGGAAAAAATGAGCTTCCCCTGTTTAGTTCTGTTAGTTCTGTCGAATCTCTGAACTTTGGTCGGTAGCTCTGACTAAGTGCTAGCTAATTCAGCTTTATGTAAAAAGTACTTTTCATTCATAAACATGCAGCATAAAACATCATAGGCTCTAATTTCGTGGCGCAGCGCAGGGGGCGCAAGCCTGGCGCTCCCCGCGCAGTGTTAATTTCGTCCGGCGCACTGCCGTGCGCTGCCAATTTGACAATTTGGTAGACCGTCTGCACAGAGATGGGTGTGACGGCACACCAGGGGGAGTCGACGGCGCACCAGGGGGAGGTGTCGGCAGAATCATGTTGGCGCAGTGACAATTTAGTGTCAAAAACAGTACAGAAAGTGCGCTGAAAACTCGCCTGCTCCAACCTGGTCTATTTTCGGCACAAGGCAAAGCGCCATCCGCAGCTGTAATTTGGTGACAGGCGCACATGTGCGCACATGTCAACAAAGCCTCAGAGGCAGGTTTCCAGAGTGTCAGGCACATTTTAAACCAATAAACAATCACGGCAATCACTATTTAATGTAACATTCTGAACCAGCATATACATTTGTATCTACATCAACTTTCCCGTCACATCTGATGTCGGATTAAAACCGTTTGTCATAATGGAAACTTTACCTGACGGCATCTGGAAGTTTGATGCACATCTTACAAGTCAACAATAAACAGCCTTAACATCTGATACTGAGTATATATCTGGCTTCTCTCATTTCATTAAATTAAAAAAAAAGAGGGAGAAAAAAGACGAAGAAAAAAGAGAGAAAATAAATGTATGTCACTCAGGATTTACCTGTGAATTCCCATATTCCTCTATTTTAGTCTTTATTTTTAACGTGATCTAAAAAGATGGAGTACATTATCGTAAGGAGGATGAGGCGGAGACACCGGGAGAGTTTACAGTATATCACTAAAGGCTCTGTTATTTAGCGATGACAAACCAGGAATGCAGGTGGATCAAAAGTATTCTGAATGGATAAGCCAGCTGCTGTGTAACTGTCTCTTAATTTTGTACTCCTATAATGACAAAGGAACAGATTACATCTGTCCCAGGAGCTGGCCCACACGGTGACGCGCTTCGTGGCCTCAGATGCGCGCCCCGATGGCCAGTCCGTTCTCCCAGCTGCTGAAGTGAGAGCAGCTCTGACCGTCTCCGCTGGAGATCATTCTCCCGCGGAGATGGTCAGAGCAGCGGAGATCATTCAGACCAATCAGACACTGCGCCTCGCCCGCAGCGCATTTAAAGGCAAGGAGAGGCGCTCATTTGATTGGTGAAGACAGCGCTCGGCTTTGTTCAACCCACTCACGGCTTTTCTCCTCCTACTCTGGCATTTGCGCCGAGTGGCAGAGACGTGGGCGCTCCTCTGCGCCTTGAGTGCGCCTCTCTTGGCACTGCAGGAAACTTGCAAAGTGTGCAGGTCACACCCTGTGCACACGGCGAAGGCCGGCGCAGGGCAGGTGCGCCTGCGTGCGCTTGCGCCTGGTCTACGAAATTAGAGCCCCATATGTTTACATGCTGAAGCTGCACTGACATGGTAAATAATTAAGTGCTAAATGTATTTTTTTATTCCTGAGTGCTTTCTTAACCTCAGCTATTTGGTAAACTGTGTTTCTGGGGAATCTAGATGTTGTTGCACAGTTTTGCACTGCACCACTCATGGGCAGCTAGTATGCTCATATATGATTCAGCCTGATTTTGTTGCTGACATTTGCGTTGTATTCAGTTGTGACATGGTGTGAACCGCATCTTCACCACTATATCTCTACTTATTAGCTCATTAGAATGCTGAAATATGCTTATCAGACATGTTTTAATGTTAAACCTCACAAAGAGACATTTACCAGTTATCCTATACTTTCAAACATATTTTTAAAATAAAAAATCACTAACACAGCTACACCACTATTCTCTAGTTTTAGCATTAACCAGGGTAGTACCTTTTGTTGCTACTTAAGCATTGCCGCTGTCCACAAATTTATAAGTAGCTGTCTAATTTGATATTTAATTTTTTGGATTGCCCACTGCATGCAATAACCATGGTTAGATGTTCTTAATGTCTAATGTGTTACTTTCAATGAATAGCTGGTGTGGATACTACGAGATCATTTTTGGGAGCACATTGTTAATCACCTCAAATTACACCTAGCAGATGAAGGGGGTGTCATGCCTGGAATTTTGATGGAGAAATTTTAGTCTTGTGGTGCCTTTGTATGTTTTTTCTTCTGGTGTTACAAAAGTGGAACATAAGTATTTTTATTATTGTGTCTATGTGATGTTATGGTACTTGTGGTTCTGTTTTATTCTGTATTATATTCCTGTTTCAGACCTCTTGTTTTTCCTTTTCTCTCATTGTCCTGTTTTTTTGTTTTATTTTGATGATGATTCCCTCCACCTGTGTGATTGTCTCACCTGGGCTTGATGTCTCCCCAGTGTATGCAGTCTCTGTGTTCCCTGTTCTCCGTGTTGGGTCTTTGTCTTCCATGCCACTCTCTTTCATTAAGTCTTGTTTCTCCAACGTTCCTCCTGTTTGGGTTGGTTTTCTCTTTTTGTTATACTTGGTTATGATTATGTTTTGTAATCAGAGCTGTATGTAAGGTGTATTTCTCTTTGTTTGAGCCAGTTTTTTGACACTTTGTAGAGTTTGTTGTTTTGTCCTTTTTTGTAAAAGATTATTTTTAGTTTGTTCTTGATTTCTCTTTGTTAGTTTTTCATTTAGACCCTTTTGTTTACAGTTACAGTTGGGCTTCCCTTGGTGTTTGTTTGTGTAGTTCTTTTACTCCTAGTATCCCCAGTGCGTCTAGTGTTTCCCTGAGTTTTTAGTTTGTATTTTTTCATTGTCTTACTTTTAAGTTACTTTTGATTATAGTTTGAGTTTCTCTTCTATTGTTTTCCCCATTTGTCCTTCGATGTTTATTTCTAACTTTGTTAGAGCTTTTGGTTTGTTGATCAATTTGACTTTTTTTGTAAAGGAGTAGTTTTGGTTTTTGATCCCGGGTTCAGTTGTTAAATAAAAACTTAGTGTTAATTTGCATTTTGGATCTTCAATATGTCTTTTTTTTGTCAGTTTATGTTTGGGTTTTATATCTTAAGAGTCTATCTTGTTAACTAAAAAATACATTCTATATAAAGACAAAAGTAAATTGATAAGTTTCTGAGGCTATGTTCTCAACCTTGGACAATCTAACCAGTCTGAATGAATATTTCATCCTTCCATTCATTAACTATATCTCTTATGCCTTTTGCTGCAGGGCACAAGTCAAGCTGACATTGGGCAATAGACAACACTGTGGACTGGTCACCTGCCAATCACAGGGCTGACACATAAGGACAAACGGCCATTAACACACACGCACATCCCCAGGCAGTTCGTGCCGAGGTCAGAATTCACAATTTTGTTCTTGTTTACTATGTCAGATTAGGAGACACAGAGCCATAAATTAGTGCTGTGGCTTACATGAGGAACTGACTGCATTTAAAGCTGTGGTCTACGATTTGGAGTCGGGGTCGGGTTCTTGGAACACGGAGGGGAGGGGTGAGTGAAGGGGGGACAGGCTGCGTTTTTCAGATCTGTCTCAACAGCCAAACTAGTTCTCAGATCGTAGACCCTAGCTTTAACAGATGTGACGACACTGGTGGAAGGATATAACAAACATATTGTATCTAGAGTACAGTGCCTTTGCTTGTATGCAAATGTTGTGTTAAACGATGTTTGCTTTTTTTAGAAAAGCAAACAGGCACTCGCCATGTTGTATCTGCTGTTTTTCAGAGCTTTAGAAAACTATTTTATTATCAAGTAGTTGTCAAGGCGCAAACCTCCATAACGTAACATAAACAAAGCTCCAGATATTTGTTAACATCTGTGATTGTACCTCATGCAGAGTGCTCTGTGCTCTCATTGGCTTTTGTTTCTGACATGGAAGTACCCATTGTACAAAGCAGGACAAAGTCAAACCTGCTACTTTCTGTTGTGGAGTTGTTTGGCATTCCAGACTGGTCTGTTATTGAGGATCATTATGATACAATACATGAGACGGAATGTGAGATTTGTCATTGGTGACAGGTCCCAAACTTCCTTATCAAGGGGGTTAGGGCCATAATCATGCATAAATTTTGTGGTCTGACCTTGGCATTAGAGTCACCATTTAACCTAACAAGACACTCATGCACATGAGATTTTAAATCTCAATGAGGCTTTCCTGGTTGAATAAAGTTTAAATAAAAATTAAATTCATGTTCCTACTGTGTGGGAGGAAACTGCAATACCTGGAGAGAACATGAATGGGGAAGCATTCAAATTCCCACATAAAAGTCCCCACCATGCCAGGGAGTTGAGCCAGCAACCTTCTTGTGTTGAGATATGAGCACTACCTGCTGCACCACCATGCAGCCCTTTTTGCAGCCCTAGACATATCTCAATAACCACTATGCTCAGTATTAAGCTTCTAAAACAATGTGACCATCATGTTGCACTTTACACAAGTCTGTCTTCAATCAATGAAGACATTATTTCTGATTTGGCTGGAAGCCGATTAAAGGTAACTTACGTTTAGTCTGACTAAACCAAGCACAAGTTGTTTCAACACAAATTACATGCATTGAACTTTTGAGACTTTAGGATTTTGGAGGCGTTTTTATGTTTGGATAGGCTTATGGGATATACTGTACAAGGTGAAAGCTAGAAAAAAAGAAGTATGTACAGCGAAAGTTATTTCAAATGTAAAGAGGGGAGTGGAGAACACTCCTACGAAAATAATGGCTTCCTTAAATTATTCGGTCTATACCCAAGCTGGGACAAAACTTAAATTTTCCCCTGCAAATGCATTCATGCAAATAAATAGCATTAAAAACCCTGAGAAACATGTATTTATTCATGAGACGGAGAATGAGCCCATCAGTTTATATCAAAATGCAGCTTTAAAAGGCTATTGGAGTCCCCATGCATGCAACAAAGCAAAGAGTATTTGTGTGCATTCTGCAGAAGGAAAGCTTTGCATCCTTCTCCTCCAGAATAATGCAGATGGGACACAATAGAGAAAAGCTATAGCAGCCCAAGTTTCATGGAGATGGAAAAGGCAAAGTGTTATGAAGCTGCACTAATTGGGCCTTTAAAACCAAGTTTCACTGAGCCACACAAGGGTGCCTTGTTCTCCACTGGATATAGATAAGACTTAAGCACAGTTTGCTTTATGTTGCAGTGGATTTTAGAGATGGAGTGCACTGGATCTTACAATGCACAGCTCCCCGAGGCTGACTGTGGGCATGACTTTAAAACTCAATAAAGCCACCTAATGCATACTTTGCCCTACAGAATTACAGCACATAATGACTTACTGGAAGCACATTTTCCTGCCTTTCAATTACTGAGCAAAATATATGAATTACTGTGTATGAAGGTCTCGTCGGACCGCAATCTGCAACAATCATGCTGTGCTACTAATGTTGTTTCCAACAATGCCAACAAGGCTTTACTGTCCTCAGACTTTCTGTTGTATTATTTAAAGGAAATATACAACAATCATGGGAATGATTTGCACTAACATTACGTACATACCAACATACCTAATATTATGGAGGTTATGTTGGTATTCTTATTCAATTAGACAAATTTAACCAGCGTAGACTCCCTTACTTTATATGGCTTCTTCATAGATTCTTGATTAACATTTTGTAACCTTTGGTTCATGTCCAAATCTCTGTAAAAACTGAAATCTTAACTGGGAGCCTCAATACTAACCCAGCTAAGCAAACATTTTCATTGTTATAAGCAAGGATGCTTACAGTTTTCCTATGCCTAAGCTCAGACACACAGTGAAGGTTTAAAAGGTTTGTCAATCATTCATGAAATCTTTTTGCTTGTACCAAGTCAGTCAAAAATGGTATTCTATTGATATTACTAAAAAGTAACTGGACCAAGTAAAAAAACAAAATAAAATACTTTGAAGGGGTAATGTCTTTTGGGCTAGATTTAATGTAGGTTACAACCTTATGCATGATTCTCTGAGATCCAGCAATGCTCTTTTCCACTGCCCCGTTCCACATAGCCCCCTCTAATCCTAACACATGACACCCTTCTTCCAGTGCTTAAAACTAGCACTGCCATTTGCGTACCAGAGCTTTGTCAAATTTGCAGTAAGTATTTAGCCGACAAAGTGGTATTCTAGGGCGCATTCACAGTGCTGTTTCAGGTTGTTATGCCCATGTGATGTTTTGCTTTTACTGTTAAGTACACAGAATTGTAGTGGTAGACAAATTATGTCTCCCTCCTCTGTTCTCTGAAGGGACTCATAAGAGGCATTGAAGAGTTGAGAAGGAAGCATGATCAGCCAGTGGGGGAGTGCAGCGCTGTTTATGTGTCTGACTCTATGAATGTTGGCAGTTGTGATGCACTCTCTGGCACCTCTGTGAAGTCTGGTCATACTGACACAAGTATCAGCAAGAGCAGTATAAAAGTGTTTCGGCGTGATGACTACCGACTCTCTTTAAAGTGTTTTAGTAGAAATGCTCTTGAAAAGGACTCAAGTTTTATGCTAACTGATATCTGCTATATAAATGTTTCTGTGTTACATGTTACACCCTTGCAAAAAATGGTATGACATCCCAACACTGTAAAAAATGAAAAAGGTTTAAGGACTCAGTTTCAAGGTAGCAGTCTGCTCTGGGTTTCTGAGTTTTGAATAATGAGCAAAACACTTAAAATTAGGAAAACAATTAACTCTCTGTAAATGGCCATCAGATTGCCAGCCACAGAATGCACCAAGTCAGCACCCTAGAGACATGAGTTTTTACACAAAATGTCTGAGCAGACCATGGCTTGACAACAGCTGATTTCAAACCAACTGTTTTAAGTTTTGCCAAAACAAAACTAACTAAAACAAAATGTTTATTAAATTTTAAATGTATATTGGTCTTATTTCTTAACTTAAAGGAAAAGTTCGGTTTCTACAGCTTTCACATTGTTTATAGAATGAAGCAGAACAATATACTCACCCAGAAGGCTTTCCTGATGCAAACAGTGCTTCAGGAGATATTTAGATCCAAAATCGAGCAGTGGACATCCGTATAATGGTAGCACATAGGGCATACAGCACTGCTCCTAAAACTGCATTAATCATCCAAAAACTCATTAGTTTCACCAATATTTCATCATGGTCCGCTCACGCTCTTCATCCACGACAGTCTGTGTTGCACCAGACATGTTGTGTGACTGTACTGACCTCTAAACTGAAGAAGAAGAGCGCTTGCTCCGTGCCTGCGCAGTGCGGCTCATTGTTTCAGGGGAGGACAGTCGGCTACACAACGACTTTCTTCTTCAAAATGGACAAATATCTATCGGACGAAGATGTTGTGGAGGAGAACTTTGAATATGATGGGTGTCCTTACAGTTTCGAGCCAGAGTTTACAGATGAGGAGCTCATCGAAAGGAGGACGCAGAGGCAGCGCTCCAGAAAGTACTGCGCAGGTGCGGAGGCAAGCGTTCTTCTTCTTCAGTTCAGAGGTCGGCACAGCCACAAAACATGTCTGGAGTGACACAGACTGTAATGGAGGAGTAGCCCGAGCAGACCATGATGAAATATTGGTGAAACTAATGAGTTTTTTGACGATTAATGCAGCGCTGTTTTATACGTTATACGTGTTTTATACCATTATACGGATGTCCGCTGCTCGATTTTGGATCTAAATATCTCCTGAAGCACTGTTTGGAACAGGAAAGCCTTCTGGGTGAGTATATTGTTCTACTTCATTCTATAAACAATGTGAAAGCTGTAGAAACCAAACTTTTCCTTTAAGTTAAGAAATAAGACCAATATACATTTAAAATTTAAGAAACATTTTGTTTTAGTTACTGAAAATATGTTGAATGCAAGAATTTAGACATTTTATTATTACAGTAAGTTATACTGTGCTCTAGCTGATTCTTAAAAGTCGTTTGAAGTCTCAAAATTGATTTCCGTAGGTTAAGGCATAAAAATACCTTCAAATGGCTAATTTTTGACTCTGAGAGGTCTAACATTATAGATGACACTTGGACTATGACTATTATTATGAAAGTATCCGTTAAGCATACACAAAGACTGCTCCAGAATACAACAACAAATACCATTGTGGTAATAACATGACACATTTGGTGAGCATCAATATGTATTCATATCATGTCTTTGTGTATTTCCTGCTCTTGAGAGAATGGCCAATTTTGATATATAATCAAATTAATATTTCAGCCCTAGCTTGTTATTTCTAGGTGAAACCTAATGTCACATTTTCAAATCAGCATCAGGATTGATTTTTCATTCAAATTCATGGTGAGAAAATTATGTGTCTCACCTGTATTGATTCTCACCAAATATTTCTGCAGGGCAAAGTTAGGTTGTAATTTTCTCTTTTTGGGTCTTTAGAAGGTCCTTGGGAGGCTTAAATATACTTTAGGAACTTTGCATGGGAACTGAAAACCTATTTATATTGAGATCTGTAACAACTCAAGGAATAAATTACACTTTTTTCAATGCTTAACAATCCCCTTATCTATCCTCATTAATCATGGCTGTCATGCTTTCATCAGAGGTCGTCAGAAGAATCGATCACAAAAAATTCAATATGAGGAACATAAGAGGTCAAAACTGTGGCTTAATTGTGCAAAAAATGTTTGTTACAGCACATCCAGACCAAGGAAGGAAACACCAACATCTTGCAACAGCACAAGGCAACACTAATAGATATTGGGAATGGCATTTGTCAGACGTGGTTGCAACCAACAACCTGTGAAAGACTCCTTTTTCACACAAAATTGCACAGAACTTGGTAATAGTAATGTCATATAGTAATAATGGAGTTTTTAAAAACTTTTTTCATCAGTTAGCAAAATCAGTGATTTATTGGCATCAATAGATTTGTATAATCTCCCATGTCTATTAGAAACCCTGCTTAACCCAAACATATCTGTCAAATAACTGAAAGAGAAAACATTATGGTGTGGATGTTTCACTCAGAATTTCTATTTTTTGTCTTTGATTTAATTTCAGAGAGCAGTCGTGTTAATATGGCTGAAGTGTTGGCTAGTTTACAATCAGTCAGACTGGTACTTCTTGGCGTTGAGTTCTTGTTTCTGATCCTGCTGTGTTCCCATATCTCTGTAATAATGTTGGAGGGTACAGTGTTATCATAGCCAAGACAAACTATGGCAAGGACACAAAAATGCACCAAACTGACAGAAAAACTTGGACTACCCTCAGCACACTGGGAAATGCATGCACAGTTTGACATAGCTGCATTAACACAGGTATGCACTGTACTCACCCTTCTCTGTGTGCTTCACCTTTCTCCAGCTCCTGAATAACTCCAAGTAGGACCTTGATGGTCTCCTGGCTTGAGTTTATGAGGCTCTCCATGGCCTGCAGCTGTGCTTTGATATCCTTGTCACCAGATAAGGACATTATCTGCTGGCTGCTCCCCATGCCCGGGGCCACCGTATCTCTTGGAGGAAAGCCCTCGTCCCCCCCAACTGTTTGCTGGAGTTTAGAGGAGGCTGACACATGCCTCGTCCGACACTGCCCTTGTGACTGCACAGAACATTTGGCACTATGGGGAAGTGTCTGTGACTGCTGCTCGTTTAACTGTGAACCTTTTTTCCGTTTACAGCTCACCGTCGGGCTTCCCAAGGAATCCACCTGCGTCAGAGAGTTCCACGCCATGGGGTCCGAACCTTTAGACTTGTCCTGTGAAAACTCTGAGTTAGCCAGTTGACGTTTTGAAGAGGTGCCAGCATCCGTGTCTTCTTTGGGTAATCCTTTGTGTTTGGTCCGTGTCCCACAAACCTGGTACTCCGGTTCTCCTTTGGAAGGAGGGCTGTATGGATGGCACTCCTCCGAGAAATGCAAAGAATCTGTACAAGAGGGTCCATCCACGCAGTTGGCACTGGAAAGCAAATCCTCTGTATCACTACTGTCAGTGTGGTGAAGCAGGGCTTTAGTCTGCCCCACAATCTTTCCCTTGCACTTAGAGGACTCATCAACTGGCTGTCCATCCTCTCCCCCTGCCTTTATATCACTCAGAAAACCATTATTTTGTCCTTTGTAATCTTCCACCAAAGCAGTATGCTTAAAAGTATGTCCCTTTTTCCTTTCAAAAGGAAAAGTCTTGTACCTCTTGGTGAGGTCCGGCGACGTCTGGACACCAGTGCTCTTGGTGACGTTTGGAATGGAGCGTCTTGCAGGCATGGTCATGTATTTTCTGTGTGTCACTTTACAGGAAATGGATCTGGAGCGTCTCCCTCGAAACTCATTCTGAGCTTCACAGATATCCTTAAAACGCACCTGTAAAGCCTTGTTCCTTTTCTTCACCTGCTTCTTGCCCGTCCGCGCGTCAAGGCTGTGTGAGCGTCCTGTGTCTGAGTCTGAATCATCGGAATTTGAGAGAACAATGCATGTGGTGTCCTCTTTGCTCACCATATTTCCTGCAAAGGAAAAAGAGAGAATCTGTCTTTTATCTAGTGAGAGGGAGATAGATCAATAGTCACTTCAATAATCGACTACAACAGATGACTTGGCTCTTCCTCTTCATCTGGGAATGTAATTTAAGAGTTTAATAACAAACATAAAGCTGAGGGATCTTGTTTATGTCCAAATCTGAATCCTTAATCCAAAATTGAAGCTCAGTATCTGTCTGCACACTTTCAAATTCCGTACAAGAAAGAAAGACTGGAACAGTTTTATCATTAAATCAATTTGCAGAGGGATGTGTGTGATAAGTCTTTAATCTGGTGACACTAATATCTGATGGGACACCACAAAATTGTTTTGTGTGTCTGTGTGTGTATGTGTGTGTGTGTGTGTGCGAAATGTGCCAAAAAATGTGGCTGCTTCATATTTGTACTGCCACTGTATAAATCTAAAATGCTGATACATGTAATTACAGAAATGCACCACACCCCATTACCCTCTTTGCCTCTTACCTGATGCAATTTAAAATTGGCCCTCTGGCATTATTAATAAAAAGAAATCAATTCATTGCTCAAAGCATGAAGAGTTAAGTGGAAACACAAAGCTTGCATTTGACTTTTTAACAGCTTTCCTCCCATTTGGCCATGACCTTGAACTTAAAGAAAGTAATGGTAGATTGTAAGGTAAGAATACTTAGTAGCGGAAAGACTCCCATGTTTTTGAGCTGTGCTCTATAACTAGGAATATGTCATCAGATTTAATAGTAATAGCATAGTGCAGGGAGTTTTGTGGCCCTGTCAGGTAGTTAGCATAGCACTGGTTCCCTTGATTAAAAGCTTTTAAAACCTTTTTATTTCCATGGTTCTTTATCAATCAATTAACCAATCTAATCTTCATATAGCGCCAATTCAAAGTGACAAGAAAAACTCTGTTTAACAACAGGATATCTTGGACTGGACCCAGTGTCATGTTGAACAGCCATCCACCGAAGCTGTGTTGGCAGTGTGGGCAAAGGAAGGAACAACATAGAAGTAAGAACTGAAGGTAGTGACAGATCCGTGGACCAGATCATAAATCTGTCCTCATCATGTTTGTCTCTGCTGAATATAGATGTATCTATTAATTTGAGCTTAAACGTAATCAACAAGAGTAATAAAGCTGCTTTTAAACTATAATAGAACTACAACATGCAGTTAACCTCCCCTTTACCTCTTGATCAAGAATTTCCTCTTAATCTAATGAACTGATCAAGTTGGTGCCATCCCTGTAGTGTATGTTTTATTGTTTAATAAAACACAATCGGAAACAATCGGATTAGGGTTCACAGCCATTTTTGTTGTCGTTGGATTTTTGGTTAGCCACCATCCTTTTAGAAATGTTTTAACACAAAAATCCAGGAATGGGACAATTTCAGACACATTTTATGATGTAAAATGAAATGTTCAAACCTCCTTTGCATGTGTTCAACACTGACCTTCAGGCATCCATCTGAAAAGCCTGGCTAAAATCCCATTTATTTTCGGGAACGGTAAGTGCTAAAATGCTAGTTCACTTCCTGCACCACCATGTAAATGCAGAATGTGTTCAGCCACAATTCAATGTTTTCAATTCACCTAAGTCACTTACCACTCTCCCTCCTCTTCTCATTTACATTTTGTGAGGAATTGCTAACAAAGGTACATTTATGACACCCCCCATCCTATATACTTTTTAAATGAGTCTGTCGCTAGTGTACAGTGTTACAGCTTAACCTGTGACAGTGTTAACAGGAACTTTTCTGGTGTTGCTAACCATAGGCTTTTATGCTTATTCCTCAAATGCACAATCCTTAGAAGCTATACCTCCTTATAAAGATGGCTAATCAGGCTTTCCAGTGCTATAAAATAAAATAAAATAAAATAACAATTGGCATTATTACCAACCAAACTTATGTTTCCAAACATTTCATGAGGAGCATAGTTAGAGTTTGAGAGTTAAAAGTATTACATGTTCATACTTCTGTCTCCAACTTATTCTTCCAGAGTTGTTTCCTTACTCTCAAACTCAGCTGTGACTGAAATAGCTCCTCCAACGAATGGTCACCACTCTTTGCCTTGCCCACTTTTTCATCTCCTCTGCTTGTGCCTCTGCGGCTCAGATAACTGTCTTCCTTGCCAACAACAAACAACCACCTATGTGCAACAGTTATCCTCATCAAGCTTTTCTGCCTCAAGTCTGATCTTTTTTTTCTTTCCAGGACACCTTTTTGTTAGAATTATTGTGTTTGAAATGAGATCTTTTATTCATATTGAAGAAGCTGTTGCTTTTATCAACTGTCAGCACCAAAAAGAAGCTTGAAGCAGATTTTTTTTGTACTTGTGCAAATGAATTCTGACACATTTACATCAATGATTTATGTAGTGTTGGAACAGCCAGTCTCGCACTTCATTATAATTGGTGTTTTGGGCTGTTTGAATGTGACATTTTATTGTCTTTCCATAGTTGACGTCATTTTTGGGGTTTCCTGTCAGATCATTGTAGAATCAGGGTAATTCATGGACCCTTGCTTAATTAATTTCACCTCGACCGCTGCCTTCCTACAGCCCATTAACTAAGCTGCACAGGAAAGTCCCTTGTCGCACATATTTGAGAGATACATTTGCATTTTGTCCACACTGATCACGCTCGGCTGTACATTAGGGAAACTCTCCAACTCGAGCAAATGACTTTATGCGACAGCTCACTTTGCTGTTCTTCATATCATAATTACATCTGAACCACTGAGCTCCCGTTCACTGCTCAGTCACACGCTGCAAACCCAAAGCTCACAGTGCAAACTCCCTCTTATGGACCTGATCAGTGCCACATAACATTTCAGGAGATATGTTTTTGTGAGACTCTTCAGTCAGGTTGTTCAACAGTGTTTACCCTACAATGGTTTGGGGCAGTTTGTCAGGGCTGTTAGCGTAGTTGGTGGTTTTCCTGCAAGTTGAACATGTTTAATTTATTCCCCTTGGTCAAACAGAGAGAAAGCCTGTGCATACCTGACTCTGTAAATAAGCTGGATTTGGGACCTCTACCCTTGGGCTCTAGGTCCCTGGAGAATTAATTTATTATCATCGCTCCAGAATCTCTGCCAGGCTGAGTAGACTATTGAGGTGTCAGAGGTAAGACACTAAATAGACCCTAAATCTATTCACTGTTTACACATAGAGATCATTTTGAAATTGTTTCATGTAAGACTACTACATGTGCTGACCTTTAAACTCTAAAATTACCACTCAGTAGATCAGTCTGAAAATCATGGTAAGAACTTTTTAAAGCACTGTACATATAGAGCAGGCATATTACCCCATGTGCTCGTGTTTGTTGTCTCACGTGTTGAGGTGTTTTTTTTCCAATCCCACACTGTGTTCCACTAGGTGCCTAGTTTGGAATTGTTTTTTTTTTTTTTACCCCTCTCCTTTTCCTCGTTTTCTTTTCTGCAAGCACTTTGAGTTACATAATGTTGTAGGAAAAGTGCTATATAAATAAAGTTTGATGGATTGATTGATATTATCTTTTTTGAGAGATCAAAATGTCAATTGTGAGCAGTTGTAAAATGGGAAAGGAATGAAATCCTTTAAAAAGGATAAATAAAAGCATGTTCTTGTTTATGAGTGCTTCATCTACTTCTGTCTCCAGCCTTACTTTCTGAATCAGCTGTGACACCTGAAGCTTTTATGTTTTAATGTAATTACAGAACAAGTGACCATTCATGAGCGGAATACAGTAAGGCGCTTTGTCAACATCATCAGTTTACATTCATAATTTGATTACGCCTGACGTACCCACAATTCTGTGACTGTAATTTCAACACAGTCATGAGTGGAAATTGATTAGTCATGATTGACTTCTTTCGGAGTACTGATTCAGAAAAACACATTCCTCATATAGTAATTAACCTTTTTAATGGTTCATTCATCAAAATTAATGTCATTATTATTGATGCTATCATTACAGAGTCCTTCCTTTTGCTTACAGATTTCCAGTGGCATGGCTCTATTGATTTTGCATTAAAAGCTGCTCTCGTCACATAGCAAAGCTTAGAGTGTCTTTTTATATATGAAAAGTTATGCCTGTTTAAAGTAAGTCCTCATGCAGTGTTTAGAATTAAGGTCCATATTTGATGAAATGAAAAATATTAAATTTTCTTTCCTATCCTGGGGAAGCAAATTTCATAGTTGGTGTATGAAATATATCAAGCAGCACGAGGAAATGAAATGATGTCTGATATGGTTGAAAGGAAACATCAGAAAGAGCTGGTTAATCATTTTCATATGACAAGACACCAGGCGATAAATAAACTCCAATGAATCATTTATTAGAACGGAAAAAAGCGAGCTGTTCATGGTGTTGCAGCTCCTCTGAAAGTAATCACGTTTTATCAGCCAGAGACATTGTAAATCCATCAATGTAATTGTTCTAGTGGGGAAATTTATACTGAAGAGACATTTCCTTACTGTCAGTCTCACTGCTCCTGTGAAATTTGTTAAAGGGTTAGCAACGGGAGATTAGATTGATGTAAATTTCTCATCTGTAGTTAATCTACAGCTGCTGTGCTTGAAGGATTCTGTGATGTAATCACAGAAGAGGAATGCAGTCTTTAAAAAGGACCCCAAAATACATCTTAAATCAAATATAATGTGGGTCTGCAATATCACAAAAATGACCAAGACGGGTCACGCTGCCACTTATTTGGTTCCTGCTGTAAACAAAGATTCTTCTATACCTTGTTGTTCTAAGACAGATACAGAGGAAAAGTGACTCTTATGACATTAGAGGATATCTACAGAGATTTAGCTGTTATGAGTAAAGTCTTCATCACCTGATTATGGCTCAGGTAATGTCAACAGGATTATCCCGCAGATGCTTGGTTATTCAGGGAGGCTTGTGATGTGTGGTCCTGTCTTAGTGGCAACTTTCACTGCGGGTGATACATTGGCTAAAATTTGGTGCCAATCATCGAAGGAAACTTTGCAGAATATCCTCTTCATTGGCAGCATATCATTAATCCTCAAACAAAGGCCAAGACCTTTATCTGCAAGGTTCTGTTGCGGAGGCAGGCCTTTAAATCAGTCTTTCTGTCCGTCTTAATAGTTTAATTACCTCCGCCAAGGAGGTTAAGTTTTCGGGAGAGTCTGTCTGCCTGTCTGTCTGTCTGTATGTCTGTATGTCTGTGAACAAAATAACTCAAAATGTTATGGATAGATTTTGATGAAATTTTCAGGAAATGTTCAGCATGGGAAAAGGATGAAGTGATTCCATTTTGGTGTTGATCCGGATCAGCGTCTGGATCTGCCATGATGAAAAATGTGATTTTTGTGAATAACTACTGAATTAAAATAGATATCAATATGAATCCAATTGCTAGTGGTATGTTTTCATGGTCAAGGAATCTAAATATTTCGATGAAATAAAGGTAGGACTAATATTTATGGTGAAAATCTCAATAAGGGTGATGACTGTGGCTCTGGCGGAGGTCTGCGCTCTCCGAGTGCTTTTCTAGTTGTTTCTGTTTTATCCATTTATCATCTGAAAGTTTTTTTTTTCTGTTCATGTGACTAACATAGCTACACTCACCACAGTAAATAGCAGAAGTATTGCAGTTATCAGATGGCACCATTGCAGTAAAGTTGGCATTTATGTCCAAGGTACATTTTGAAACTATAAAAGTGACCAAAAGTGAGGCCTTTTTTATGGCACACAGGCAGTTTTAACAAAGCATACAGAAGTCTTGCAGCTGTTCTCACTAAAAGCTCTTGGATACTTTATTTTGTCCCTATTGTATGCCCAGTAAAACAAGTGTATTGATGTAAAGTGTCTATCTTCCCTAATTTCCACCTGATGCAGGTGTATTTTTTTATGTCTGCTTGCACTCAGGAGTGTCTGTCTGAAAACAAAGAGTGGTGCAAAGCTGGTGTGTTCCTGGTTGGAGAATGCATAAAATGACTGGGCTTTAAACCTCCTGCTGTGAAGTCTAAAGTCTGTAGCACAGACTGTTACTGCTATTTTGAGAGATTAACTCACATCTGTGGGACCAAAACACAGAGTTTACTTAGCTTGTTAAACTCACAGAGATAAACAACAGCACACCTGTGGTATCACAGAATTTGTTGAAAAAATAAGTTTAAAGTTTAGAACTACTGAGAGTAAAAGACTGGTTTTTTCTGCAGTGTTCTTTGGGACACTATTAAGCTGTCAGTATTTCTCGAACTCAAATGGTTTTCAAACATACACGCAAATAACTGAAGACATTCATGGATAATAAAACAGGCTGTCCAGTGTGTTTTACACACAAAAATGAAAGCAGTGCCAATGATTTCTTTAGGGAAAATTAAAATATATATTGTTAAAGCCAGCAGGCTTTAGATGTACAATAAATAGGTCACTCATAAACATAAACCTGCCTGATCCTGACATCCTTAACAAGGGATTTGAATGATTACTCAGATTTCACTTTTGTTCTCCTGCAAAAGTGTCCATCTTGTTTTATGATAGTTTTTTTTATGGTCTTGGATGCCTAAATTAAAAACTGACGCATGACCATATTTCATTTAATGCTTAGTTCCCTGAGAATAGTGACAAATTAAAAGAAGAGGAATCGAGTGGTCCAGCTGAAATTCACACCAAACAAATAGACCTACTGTGTAAATAACCGAATGCCAGTTGTGTGGCATGAACTGATTTAAAGGGAATGAGAGCTGACACTCAAACGCCCAAAATAGCAAATAAGGACTGACATGCCCCAAATTGCAATACTCCATGTGTTATTGCTGCCAAAATAGGGCCCATCATGTTTCAATAAGCTTACTCGGCAAATTGAAGAAAGCCACTCACCAATGATTGAAAAGTAAATTGCCCATTCTGTTAAAAGTAAGACTTTGTGGTGGAACGCACTTTATAAAATAATACAAATACCCATACCTGTTTTGATAAAAACTATATATAAGTGGTAGATATCTACCTTTTTTATTTCATTGATCAAAATCATGATAATTATATTCATTTGATCAGGCCAGTGTGCTGAAGTTTAATGAAGGCCTCTATTCATCAGTCTTTTAATAATGGATTTTTAGTACTTTTCTGCTAGGGCCGCACAGATTCATTTGTTTAACATTGATATCAAATGTTATTACCCCCTTCTACAAACAGGGGCAGAGGTGAGTAATGCTTCATGAGCAGATGTCAGTTGCAGATGTTTTTGCTGTTATGTCACACCAGATGGAGGCTGACATCAAGAACACACAACTGCTGATTCAGAGAAGATATATTTTATTGGGCAGAGGAAGTTATATTGTCAGACAAGCTCTAATTAGTTTTCATTATCCAACAGAGAAAATATTGTTCTTAAAGAGACTGTAAGGAGTTTCTAAGTAATTACAAAAAAGTCTCACTTTTAGATATATGCCTGATGGAAATACACACTTTAAGATGAGTTTTATAGCATCAAAATAGGTTATCTATAAATGCTATTCCTTAGCCTTCCGTTCGGGTCGAACAGGGCTGGACTGGCCTGGATACTCAAATTCAGGAACAAAACAATTCAAACTAGAGCAAATTTATATTATTTTATTATTTATATTACACGTCTTAGAGCACCGGGCTGTACGTAGCGATATATAGCTGGCTACAACTACGATACTAAGTTTTCCAAAAAATTGCTTGTTGTCACACATCAAAAACTACCATTACATAACTAGAGAGAGATACATTACCTTGTTGCATTGCATTCTGTTAGTTGTTGAAAAAAGAAGTTGTAAAGCAATGCAGAGTTCTGATGAAGGTCCGAGCTGCATAACAACAAACAAACGCACGCTTTGGATTGCAGACGTCTTTTGGTGCATTCCAGTTGTAGTCAGAAGTAGGAATTTTGAGTTCCAAGTAGGAAACTTAACTGGAACGTCCCCTGAAGTCAGAATTTCCTACTGGGAACTCAGTGAAACCTCGCCACCCCCGAGTTGACAATTGAAGATGGATGCCCCCAGTGTGAACAGTTATTTAGCTCCTGTAATAATCAATTTATTAGCACTTCTGATTGGGGTGTGTTGCTCTAGATCAGCTGTATACATAGTATTGTTAGACTTACATTTACAAAAATGCTGCCATAGTGATAATCACATTCTTCATGCAACAACGCAGGGCGTGCTAACAACAGCTAACAATAGCCTGGTAGATCGGCATGTTTTTTTTCTGACTTCAACTGGAACGTCGATAAGTTGGAGATGATGTCACTCCCATTTCCGAGGTTACTGGAACGCAGCATTACGACAGTTGCCGCATGTGCTCATGGGTAGCAGAGTCTTTATTTCGCCGGTAATAGATTCTCCTCATGGCACCTTGAAGGAACAACTACACCAGGAGAATAAACCAAAGAAACACCAACATTGGCACTGGCAATTGGCTAAAGTTAGTTAGAGTAACAGTCCTGATTTTAAAATTTGTGCATCACTACTTTTTGGTTACATTGAATATTATTGTGAAAGATGTTGTCTAAATATAAAGCCATTTCTATCCAAAACTTGCAGGCATATGTGCCTTGTTGATACCTCAAAGTGTTGTATCAGCATCTGAAGTCCTTTGTGTTTTACCTTGCAGGCTGTCCTTTCTAAGTTACCTTGCCCCTGATTCAAGGTGTGGATAAAAAAAAAAACATTGAAGCACAGCTATGTTTCATCTTGCTTGCCATTAATGTGCGAAACATATAAATACATACATGAATGAATAAAGAGTTAGACTGCATACCAACAGCTTCTGGTGTCACTTCAGTCACTGGGCTACATTTGGTGCCAGATGAGGGAAAAAAAACAGCAACTCGTATAATCTCATCATACAGAAACAATGTGTTGTGCTGTGTCATGAATTTACACACAGTTGTTTTGTAATCTGGAGCAGCAGAGTTTTATTGGGGGTGGTATTTGTTCTGAAACATAGCTTATTGTGCACTTTGATTTAGCGTAAGTTGTTTGTCGGAAGCGGTTGCGAGGATAAAAAGAATTTGTTCGAGGCGGATTCGCATGGGATCGTACTATTTCACACTCAGAAATAGCAATCTCACACTACTGAAAAGGCAATCGCATCTGCAGGAAGTCTCCTCAAAGCACGTACAATTTCTTATGCAGCCATGTATGGCATGTAGAGCAGCTAAATGGTGATTCTCACAAAAGAGAATGAAGAAAAGCTTCTCAGTGACTCGTTGGAAGTCGGAGAGTGAGAGCGAGCCTGATGCGACACACGGATATATTCAGATAGTTGAGCAAGAATCTCCTTCGCCTTGTCGCCTCCTTTTCTCCTCTCCTCCCCCTCTTCTCAAAGCAAGCTATATCTCTGCTAATGACCTGAGGTCCTTCCCTGATTTGGCCTCAGCTATCCAAAGGATTATGAATAATGCATTGACTCTAAAATTGCAAAAGTAATCCTCTCAAATCTCCTTATGTACCCTGGCAGACCACGTTGTCTGTTCCAATTGCCCTTCAGTTCTTCACGCTAAAATGCTGCGTGCATGAGCAAAAAAAAAAAAAAAGAGAGAAAACACTGTTAGCTACAGTATCATGATTGATTTATCACGACCACAATGTTGCAGAAATGTGGCTGTTTGTAAAGGATGTTAATAGAAGGGGCTGGATTCATTTTTTTCTCCATGCAATAGCGGCTCCACAGCACTGCTGACTCATGATTTATGCCCCTCGCATAGCAGGGGAGGAAAGAGACGGCTTTGCTTGGATCGCCTTACATCCTTGTCAGCTCGCGTCAACGCAATAATTACTGAAGTGCATCTGCAGGATATTTACATAGGATAACACTGTCTAGCCACTCTCATTACTGGTTAAGTAATGTTATTATGGTGTCCTCCCACTCCTCAAACACAGTTATCTGTGCTACACCATCAATAAAAAGTGACTGCATCATAAACAATGCTGCTGTTGTTCAATACAACAGCACATTATATTTCTAGCATGTGCTTTAATATGCATGTAATACAAGGCTTAACATGCATGATAATGTTGTGCCCAGTTCACATTCTGCAGTTTGCATTTAATCTACAAAGTTGTCACAGTTGTTGATCAGTAAGCTCCTCAAAAGATGCAGAGATATATGCATTTAAAAAATATGTGTGCACTGTTACATCAATAAAAGAAATTGCTGAACCTATGTTGTTTGTGGATTTTTAGATTGCAGGTTAGTTCAGCATTTTTAAAGAGGTGTTATATGAGATTCATTTAAAAAGTAAATACTAAGCCAGGGGGATTTAATCAGTTCCGCCCCTGTAAGGAGGGACAGCATGATAGTTAGGCTCCACATTTCCCCAGATGAGGCTGAAAGCTCTGTGTAATTCTGAATTTTAGGTGAGAACAAACTAAAAAAAACAGCCTCAAGGTGATTGTACACTGACTGAATACATTTACTATGCTTTACTCTCTGCTAGCAGGCCTCTTTATTCTGGTATTAATTCATTTCAGACAAAGGGACAAATAGGCTACACAGTATGCCAAAGTGGAACCAAAACAAAGGGACATGCCAGCAGTAAAGCTAAGCATTAGGTGTTCATTATGGTGTACAATTATCTACATCAATGTTAAGCTAGGCTTTTGTAGCAGAACTTTCCTTACAGGAGCAAAACTGATCAAAATCACTGTGGCTATTATATGTACCATTTCCAAAAAGCTCATTGAACTGCATTATTTCTTCAACAAATTTTCCCCATGGACACCATTGACACAATAATCAATAATCAATAATCAATCAATACATAATCTTTGGGGTGTTATGGTCTACCTTTCCATTAAATCATCCCAGGAGACTGGGTTATTTCCATGTCAAACAAAATGTGTTTTAGGTGCATTTTTCAGGATTAATAAGAGGTTATTTAGGAGTGTAGGTGATTTTTAAATTCTCTGTTAAACTTTTAAGTAAAAGCCCTTTACTGATTTAATTTCTGGCATAATCCACTTAAAACATCTTTTTAAATAAAAAACTTGAAAAAGACAAAGTAGCCTGTTGACACAATGAATCCAACAACTTACAGCAGTTATATCCTTGTTTTATTAAATAAACATTAAATTATTAAATAAATAATAAATAAATCACCTCCAAAAAGCTGTCTTACTCAAGTTTCTGTCTATAGTAACCCATAGTCAGTTTTGTTGTGCTGACATCTCATTTTTTACAATGCTCCATCTCATAAAAATGATCAGTAAACATCCTGCTACGGCTGGACGAGTTTACCTAATCTCAGTATCACGTTTAATTGAAGCTCTTACCTCGATTATGATTAATGACTGATTATTTTATGTTAGGCTGGAACAAATTGGTGGTGCTACAGACGGTCGTCAAAGGTCTTCCTGCAGTATTTATGCTTTATTTCTTTATACTCAATGTCCTCTGTACAGAATCCAAAATGTGTCCAAAAAACTGAGACAGCATTTTTCATGGCTAAAAGATCCTTTTATAGATTGGCGCTTGTCTCCTCAATGTTGGAAGTGTGTCCTTTGCTATTTATAAAAGCAGACTGAGAGGTGGCGGTGCAGTCAAGAGACTGACACAGGGAAAATGATCAAAATTACTTGGATTTAAGTGTCTAAATGTCAGTTTTGATTATTTTTTGATTAATTGCCAAACCCTATGTCCTGCTGAATCCAATATCAATGTCAATATTGATAAATATCTTTAATTAATGGGAATTAAGTAAAAGTTTGGATACTTATGGCTGAATTAACAGATCAGGATTATTTTTCTGCTTCTGAGGTCAATGTTTTGACTCAGGTTGACTTTGGCGGCAACTTTCAACATTTTTTTGTCCAAGCCAACAGCTGAAAGTCATGGCATTTCAGTTTTATTTGATAAGCAATACTGATGTGCCCTAAAGTTTACAATCTATGTCAGAGGACTGGTACGCAGCTCAAACTCACACTGTGTGATCAGATATTTATCCACAGGCAGAGGTTTCTACCACCTCAATCATTAAAAGATAAAACAATATTTTATGTTTTGATAAATGACACTTTGATTCAAAAAGATGACATTCAGTGAGGAGGAGGTAAACTTTTAGGTCCATTTTGAAATCTGCCAATATTACAGCCAGTATATGAGATATTCATTGCCAATTTGTGAAGCCCAAAATATTGACTGTAAATGCCAAAATTGACAATAAACTTTCGGCGATTATCTGCTGAAAGGATTTTGTTCTGATTGCATTTTGCATCCTCATATTCGCTCAGCTTTAAACTCACCTTACTTGTACTTAAGGCAAGTCTGTCCTAAAATCCTAAGATACTTTGCAAGGATTAGTCAATGCTGATCTGAATTGCCACTTTCAGCTGATTTTCTTCTAAATGAATCCACAAAATAATACACAGATTTACTTTTCAGTTAGCACAACATTCAGGGTGCAGTTTTTGTGAAAGGTGGGAGCTGAAATCCATTACTGATGTGGTCTGGATACCAACATTCCCAGTATCTCCCAAACCCATTAATACAGAGATTTCAGTGCTTTACTTGGGTGCCATTTACTCAATGTTTGAACCAAAGCTGCACCCATCTTCACCAGGTGAGCTTCATGTATTGCTAGCTAAAAAAAAAGTGAATACAGGTAACAGAGGTGGTACCAAGCAAGCCATGACAAAGTACTGTATTTTCCGGGCTATTAGTAGCAGCGGAGTATAATCTGCAACAGTCAAAAAATATGTCATGAAGAGAATAATAACATATATGTCGCACCGGACTACAAGTTGCATTTATTCAGTGCTCTGATAGAGAGATGGTTGCCTTGAATGAAGTGGTAACATCAAGAAAGCCCACTGCATCCTTTACACCAGCATGGCTGTGAGCCAATACATCTACCAGGGGGGCTCGAACAAATCCGTCTCGCATAGACCTCCACTGCTTCTTCTAGAGCTACATAATGGGTAGTTACTGTAACACTGACAAACGGTTTCAGGCGGTACTGCTCCATTTGGCCCATATCTATAAGCTTCATGGAAACGTGTAGAAATAAGACATGAACAATGAGCTCGGACAGGAGGCTTTGTCCATATCCGGATCCGTCTTTAACATTGAGCATAAATGGGCCTGTTACAAGTCTCTCCCGGCAGAACATTGTTCAAGCACCCATCTGTGGACTCATTCCCCCTGCTCTGAGTGTCTTGATTTCAGCCCATGGTTTGCTTTCTTCGTTTTCTTCGTTGGAGTGAGAGTAACCTCTGCTTTTCGCCAGTCTCTCAAGAGTGATTCAACCACTCCATACTTTCTGCTCAATTACTGGGATTTTCATTTTTGAGCATTTTGTTTATGTCTGGCTCAGCTTAGAGTGCCCTCTTGTGGCTGTAGATGGTAATGTTTACTCCTTAGTTCATGTCTGTCAGTATGTTAAAGGGACTGTGAGGAGAATCTATTACCGGCGACATTAAAACTCTGCTACCCATGAGCACGCACGGTGATCGTCGTAATGCTGCGTTCCAGTAACCTCGGAACTGGGAGTGACGTCATCTCTGACTTATCGGCGTTCTAGTTGAAGTCTGAAAAAAACATGCCGATCTACCAGGCTATTGTTAGCTGTTGTTAGCACACCTGCGTTGTTGTTCACAAATATCACGTGAAGAATGTGATTATATCACCATAGCATTTTTGTAAATATAAGTCTAACAATATTATGTATACAGCTGATCTAGAGCAACACACCCCAGTCAGAAGTGCTAATAAATTGATTATTACAGGAGCTAAATAACTGTTCACACTGGCAGCATCCATCTTAGATTGTCAACTCGGGGGTGGCGAGGTTTCACCGAGTCCCCAGTAGGAAATTCAGACTTCGGGGGGCGATCCAGTTGCAATTTCCTACTCGAAACTCAGAATTCCTACTTCTGACTACAACTGGAACGCACCAAAGAGATGTGTGCAAGCCAAAGTGTGTGTTTGTTGTGATGCAGCTCAGAACTCTGCATTGCTTTACAACTTCTTTTTTCAACAACTTACAGAATTGAAAGCGACGAGGCAACGTATCTCTTTGTAGTTACATAGCGATAGTTTTTGATGTGTGACAACATGCAATTTATGGAAAACTTAGTATTGTAGTTTTGTAGCCGGCTATATATCGCTACTTACAGCCTGGTGCTGTAAGACGTGTCCAAATAATATAAATGTGCTCTAGTTTTAATTGTCTTGTTCCTGAAGTTGAGTATCAAGGCCAGTCCAGCCAAGTCTGACCCGACCGGAAGGCTCAGGAATAGCATTTATAGATAACCTATTTTGATGCTTAAAACTCATCTTAAAGTGTGTGTTTCGATCAGGCATATATCTAAAAGTGAGACTTTTTGTAATTACTTAGAAACTCCTCACAGTCCCTTTAAATTATGTATATTTTGATGTATAAGTCACACCTGACAATAAGTGGAAGGACCAGCTTTACTTTGAAAAAAAAAGTGCAACTCATAGTCAGGAAAATACGGTAAACATTTTTAGGCACTGGCCCTGAATAAGTGCTCGTGTTGAAAATACCTTAATGCTGTTCAACCTTTAATTTGTTTGATGGAATCCTCAAATCAGGAGAAGTAGAGGGCAGAGGTTGGTGTAGCTGACATCTTTACATGTTATCTCCCCTTAATGCTCTAATGAAGAGACCTTGGGTTGAGGATTTTACATACTGTAAGCTTACATCTATTTTATTAGAGGTTTTTAGGTTCATATGTGAGTTGCACAGCAAGAAGACTGCTGGTTCGACTTTCTGTGTCAAATAGGGTTTTTCTGTGTGGACTACAAAGGTTTCCTCCGGGCACTCCTCCCACAGACCACAAAAATCATGCTTGTTAGGTTAATTGGTGACTGTAACTTGCTCTTAGGTATAAGTGTCAGCATGAATGGTTGTCAGTCTCTCAATATGGCCCTCTCCCCAATGTCAGCTGGGATGGACTCCAGCCCCCATGTGACCCCAGAATGGAGAAGCAGAATGAATGATAGTCGGGTGGACTTTTGTTGTAGGTGTTACAAAAGTGTCCTAACAACCATGTAGATACTTCTCCTTTTTTCCAGTAAGGGTCTGTGCTTGCCTTAATTTGTTTGCCTTCCTTGCTTTCCATGTTGCAGTAATCTTTTCCTCCAAACAGCATCAAAGTCTTTCTCCTGACTGTAACCCCCTTTGGTCAGAGATTCTCATATTGTCTTTCCTCCAATTCCTGAAAACAATCTGAGGCAGTTCTGAGAGCTTCACAGTCACGCACGCTCACACGCGTTCACCATCTTTCTCCAGCTGTCGTCTGCAGCTATCTGTATCCATCCGGGGCTGCCGGCTACACCTGTGAAAGTTTGCTTTATGACATTGGCTTAAAAGATTTATCACAGGGCTGCAATGCCTGTTATGTGGAATAGTTGGAGGTTTTTAAAAACAGCTCCTGTCCTCCTGTATCTCCTCTGTGAGAGCACTGGCTGTGAAATGGATATTTGGAATGTGGAAGTTCAGAGGTGCAGATATGCAATATGGAGTTTTTTGTGTCTGATTGCATTCTGTCCTGCTGGTGTTTTTTTCTCTAAAAGAACAGAGCAGAAAGGGAAGCTTTAACACTTTAGAGATTACATCCATAGTGCATCACCCTGATGAGTTCATTGATTAATAAGAGAGAGGGCTTCTGGCATAAATGTGTACTCAGGTTTTACTGATTAACCAGTGTGTAATGTAGAAGATGATTTATGTATAAGTGATAAAAGTGCTTAGTGTGTGCAGCACCTTTGGACAAGTGCCATGCCACCTTTTGTCATTACTATATGCTGCATTAATAAAGCATTAGCAAGTACTACTTAGTAATCTATTAAGTATTATTAATTGTTTGTATGTCTTTCATAAACACTCAAGGCTCCTTTCTTGGTGCATTTGTGAGACAAAAGCCTCATTGATTAATGTATACAGGGACAATGCTTTTTCCCCCATCCAAAAAAAGAAGTAAGGTCCATTTCACATTGGATATTTTTTACTCATAAGACGGCAGCAGAGCGTGCATGTTTTCATTTGCCTCGCGTCTAATCATGTCGGAACATTTAGACCGCAAACACAAGCCACGTAAATAAAGCGCAGTCCACACATGAGGATTTTTTAAAATCAAATGAGGATTTTTATCTGTTAAAGACCCCACATGAAGACAAAAAAAATCAGTTGAGCAGTTTTGATAGTATGGTGTGCGATTCTGTCCAACCACTGATTTAGAATCTAGTCCTCCAAGACAGAAATTGACATTTTTAATCTCAATGGGACTTCCTGGTTAAACAAAGGTAAAATAAAAAGTAAGGATGTGAAGAAGTATGGTAACAATCATAAACATCTATGACAACAACTGGAAAACACACAACATGGGAGAGGACATGCGGGAAGAGGGAATGATGGTGGTCTTGGGACCAATTCAGGAAATGAAAAAAGACAATTGAAAAAATCCTGGAGGCAGTGTGAAAAAATGAACTGGTCCTCCATTTCTTAGGCCCACTGAACCTTATGTTTATGTTTCTGGTCTGCTGTGCTTGTTTTTATTTACACCTTTTTATAAATGTCAGTCGGTTTGCTTCTTGATGGCTTCATTCCGCTCCACATCACAATTCACAAAGTCATGACTCGGTAGTCGTCGGTTTTCCTCACACACATGAAGATTTTTGGTCGTAAATATTGAACAAGTTTAATAGCTATGGTTGTGGGCCCCGACCTGTTTTAGAGCAGATTGTCAGTTCAAATTCACTTTTAACACGCCTCAGACCACAGGGCGATCTTACAGGGCAAAAGATAATCAGGCGTTGGCTGTCCTTGGTCAAGAAGGGGGAAAGTTGGGACAAAAACAACCTCATAATCTTTATGTGTGTACCCTGCTCTAGGCGCATCTCCTGCACTGAAAATCTTAACAAAAACAATCAGTATAGAGCCGTATGTCCCGCGAGTATGTCCACAGTGGTAGAAAATGTAAAAAATCAGAATTGTCCAGTTACTCAGACTGCTTTCTTTCTAAGAATTTCATAGTTAACTTGTACTATGAATCTGGTTCATTTTGGGGAGATTTACTGTGATTCCTCCTCAACTTTCACTGGAGGCTCATCACTAGGATGATATATTTCGAGAGTTAAAGCTGTAGTGCAGTCGCCGGAGCTATTGCCAAGTAAAGAAAACTGTACCAGTGTGATACGATATTCAGAGGCCTTCAAAAGAGAAGCATTGTTTTTCAGAACCTCAGCAAAGTCCGGTTGCCATTTCAAATCATAGTTTGGGTCATTTTTAAGAAAAGTCATTCATATTGTATTGATCCATTGGTGAAATATTTGTAATGGTTAGGATAATTAGATTTTCAACTGGATCTGTGCCCAAAGTGTTCAATTCCATGCCATGATTTTGTTCAAGCCTCTTGCTTTAGTCTTTGCCCACTGAGTTTGTATTTGAAACCGAGGGTAGCCTAGCAAAGTGTATCCAACAGCAACTGAATCACAGGGTCATGAGAAATCAAGGGCAGAAAATGCAAACTTGACATTTTGCTTGTTTGAGCTTGATCGGCTGTTAGTTTTCCTGACTGTCTGATGTAAAGTTGACTAAGTGATGATATTCTAAAGCTGTGTTCGAAATCGTCCACTCATTCACTCACTCACTATTCCCTATGTAGTGTAAATGAAATAGTGGACTACATAGGGAATGACCAAATGACATTTTGGACACTACACTGAAATTTCCTAAACGTCATAGCGTCAGTAGATGAGCCGGATATTCCTGCGACGGAAGTGGGCGCGCTAAAAATCACGTAAACAAACCGGGCACTCTGGAAGATAATTAGCAAATTTTGAAGCCGTTTACAGCCGCTAAAAGATGTAAAAGTGTTACGCTACGAAAGTGTTAAAGATTTTTTAACGTTTTTTTTTACATTTATGAATGAAAGCAGCGCCTAACAACCTTCCCTCTCTTCTTCTTCTATGGAAAAACACGATTGCATCGCATTGTGGTATATGGGAGTACAATATAGGGTACATCGTATGTACACTTACTTTTGCTGTGCATTGTGGGTATTTTGTAGTGCACTATATAGTGAATGAAGTTAACTGCTGAGAATTCGAACAACACTACAAAATGGCGAACACACCATATAGTGCACTATAGTGAGCAATTTCGGACACAACTTTAATCTGCAGTATTCCTACAGGATACCTGCTGGTTGCATTCTGCAGATGCACCACAGACTCTGTGAGAACTCTAATCCTATTGTAGATCAGCAGTAATGCAAAAAGTTGCATTGTCTTTTGCTGTCAGCTACTATCATGAGCTAGACAGATAGTGCGAGTTAATGTGAATCTAGCACCAAAAATGAAGCAGATAGATGACGTAAAAAATGAACTGAGCGTTGAAGTTGTACATTTTTGATTATTGACACATGATGGGTTTGTTGCTTGCTAACTTGTTGGCATGTTTAAGCAGAAGTTTGAATAGTTGATTAACTGAAGAGAGGTATCTTCACCTTGATGTAGCCACAAGCACAGTTGGACAAACGAATGCAGCTGTTGGAACTTCCTACAGACAAAGACAGGTTTGACTTTTTTTCCTCTACGATATTAGTTAAGGAGTAGGACATGTTATCCATATGGCGACATTATTTACAAAGTGACAAATGCTTATCTTTGTGGCTCGAGTCTAATCATTCTTCTTAATTTGCACTGACAGTAGGCTATGCTGAAAATAGCCTGAGCCATTATCTTGAGTCAAAATTTTGCAAGCACCAGAGATGGATCATGGTATGTGAACATAAAGGTTGACCAAAAAGGGTGCTATTTACTTGAAAGTTCAAAGCGCTGATGGGTGATATTAAAACTGTAAATAATGGTCAGTTTTAGGGTTTGTGCAAATCATCTGTGTGATGCTGATGACTGCCACTAAAGACAGCAAACAAACACATTGTTGTCAGTACTTCTCTTTTGTTTCTCCTCCTAAACTTTGTGATAAATAAGTGGCATTAGTGATAAATGCATACCATTTATAGTACCCAAGGTACTTAGGTGCCTCTGCTGTTTGTCCTCAACATTTCCCTTGATGGTAGTTCCTTTACAGGATACTTCAAAGGTTGGGAGGTTGTTTTCAGAACTTAACTTTATGGTTATGGCCATTGGTAATATCGTTGAAGGTGTTGGAGTCCCTTACCTTAGAAGCCTCAAGATGTAAAGTGTGTACCCTTAAACTTAGTCACACATAAACCCTGACCAATGAAGTAGGGTTAACATTGCTGTAGGGGCAGAGGAGTCATCAGGAATGATGAACTGAGAAGTGCCGACCCATCACGTGCTTCACAATCTGAACTGACCTTAACTTAACTTTATATCAGTCTCATAGCTCTCAAGGCAACAACTTAATTCTGTTTACATCTGGTATTGTCTCACTTGCCTGTCTGTCCTTGCATTGGTCACAGTCTTTGATGTGAAGGAAGTAATTGAGGGAGGTTGGACAAAAATGAAACCTGTTGGACTTTCTGTTTGGAGTCTTAAGGCACCCAAGACTGGTCTGTTGTTGTTGGTTGTAAGACACACTGCCAAGATGAAACAAATTTCTGAGGTCAAAGAGCCACCATAAAAGCCTCCTTGATGGCTAGCTTATGAAAAATTTGAGTTCTGATTAGGGGTATGGTTAGTGGTTGGAGGGCAGGGTTAGGATTAGTAAATCTAAAGGATTGTTCATGAATTTCACCCAACATTTATGAAATGTGAAAAAAAAAAAAAAAACGCTTTGTGGTGCAGTGCTTACAAAAAGGTGGGTTGCGGGACAGGCCCAGCTTGCTGCCACCTGTCATCTTTACAGGATGGACCCCTGTCATAAATTTTTCGACAAAATGTATTTTGTCATTATATTTCATTTACAAATTGTGGAATGGTGCTGTCTTCACCTAATTTGACTTTCCACTGTTTCTCCATTTTTTTAAATGATATTTCTTCAGTTATTTCTTGTATGACTTTATCAAAGGGTGTAAATGGTCTTGAATACCACCCTATTTCAACTACTCATGAAAAAAATCCTCAAAAAGTTTTTTTTTGTGTAATGGGCTAAACTTGGGCTATTTTGGGACTTGCGTTCATAGTTTTTCACAGCTAAGTCTTTATAGGAATCAAAATTGCAAAGCAAAGCATCAATAAAACATTTACAACTCTGTTCATAAATGACATTGTAGACAATTAATTTTGTTTTATGGATAATAAAGGAGGTATTTATTTATACTTTGCATTTGCATCATTAATAGATGGGCTTACAAATGGCACATAAGTTAATTAACTCTCTTTATAGATGTTGTGTTAAGTACTGCTTTGCTTATGCTTGAGAGTTTGTAGTTAGTCCAATGTGTTTCTGCGCTCTCTTTTTTTATTCCGTGAATCCAGGTAGTGAAAAGATGACGTGTTGAAAACAGGGGGACAGAGAGTGTGAGGGAGGAGAGAGAGAGAGGGAGAGAGAGAGAGGGAGAGAGAGAGGAAATATAGGAGCAGCTCTCTATGTGATGCAGTACTCCAAAGCTTCCCAGATCACACATATCATCAGTCATGATAAGTCCAAAACCCATCGCTCATCAAATTCAGCCTTGAGTATCACATCAGCCTCCCTCCTGCTCGCCGCATACAAATTTGCCATATAGTCCACGCCACTTAATATGCAAGGTGGTTTCCAACAAATTCCCGTCAGTCCAACAACGCAATATACAGTACTCTATTAGTGATCGCTCATCAATATTCCTCTGGACAAATTCACAAGTACTGCAAATCTTCAGTACCAGCCCCTCTGCCTCATCTGATAAACACCGCATGTCTGTCACCAGCTGCAGAGGCACGTATGTGATGAAGTGTATGAATTAAATTACATCATCTGCATAGAGAGAAACCTTTGACGTGTCCCTTTGATTAGTCATTAAACCTTTCAGCACTTGGATGCAGAGATGTCCCCCCTCCTTCCCTCCTTCCCTCATCCCTGGTGTATCCATATCTTATGCATGCAGGGATCATACACATGCACGCATCAAGACTTTTAGCAGTATTTTAGCACAAGTCGTGCACGCTTGTGGCATCCACTTTGATTGAATTAGCAAGTCCGAGGCACACTTTCCACATTCCCTTCCATAAAGACAAAGCGCATACTTCTTACCTTGAGAGACAGATCAGAGGTGCAAAGGACAAGAAAGCGCAGATCCCCCGTAGAGCCGGTGTTCATCCATGTATTCAACGGGCGCCGGGGGACTGTCCAGTCGTCAGAGCAGCTCTTGCAGGCTGCAGGAGGACAGAGTGAGAGGCAGCCGGTGCAGTGACAGCTGGAGGAGTTGTGACACATCCAGCAAAGATTCAGGTTATCGGGATGGAGGGGGAATTTAAAAAAAAAAAAAAAGCAGAAAGCCTCAGAACCTCATCACTGATACCCCCCCACCCCTCTTTCCACCTTTGCACCCTCTCCACCTCATACACCTCATTCACTGACACTCGCTCGCTCTCGTCCCCCCTTGCACTCACCGGGAATGGGCACTCACACATGCAGGGGAGATCTCCATCTCGCAGTGCTGCTGCTGCCGCCGCCGCCGCTGCTGTTGCTGCAATCCCTGTGCGTTTCGTGATTGAGTGTATGTGTGTATGTGTGTGTAAGAGAGTGAGAGAGGGAGGCAGGGAGAGGGTGGGCTGGTGGGTGGATGGGTGGGTGGATATGGCAAAGAGAGGAAGGATGAAGAGGAGGAGGAGTAGGAGAGAGAGGTAGTACGCAAGCTGCTGGGGAAAGTCCAGAGTCGGCGCGCAGCAGCATCACCATCCGAGGAAAGAAGACCCCCTTAACTTGTCCTCCATGGGGGCTGGCTGGCTGCGTTGACACCAAGCTGTTACATAATCTGAAGGGCTCCAGGAGACGGCACAGAGAGAGGGGGAAGCTGCGAAATAATCATGCATTGTGCTTTTAATTGGATGTCTCCTACCCCCCGTCACTTTCATACGTCTTGCACATTGTTTATGAGAAGTGACGAAAAGGGCTGAATGGAGTGAAGGGAAGGAAGAAGTGGTGTGTGGCTGCACAAAGAGGAGTGAAACAGAGGAGGTGAAAGAGCCAACAGGGCAGCAGTTTTAATGAGAATCTGAGACGAGAGAGAAAATGAAATGACATGAGGGAGCAATGGAGACAATGAGAGCGGGAGTTAAGGCAGAGGAATCTACTTTAACACGAATGGGAAATATTGATTTTGTAAGCGCCTTATTATTTATTGATTTCTTGAAATTTCGCTGTGGTTTATGACTTAATGATGTATAAACTTTTATTATAGGGCCATGACATTATATGAATACAATCTAAAGTCTGCAATGAGAAGTAGACCTCTACAAAGAGGGATTACTTTAAGAGTGTACAACACTATCTCAGAAATCAATCGGAGGTACATGCAAACTCTACATACATAAAACTGAACCATAAATCAGTACAAAGAGACAATAAAATCATGTAATAGTAAGGTGTCTTAGCATGTTATTATTGCTAATACAGTGAAAACTTGAACTACTTTTTTACTGTGTACTAAACCAAGTTGAGAAGACACCACAAATGGAAAGCACTGGACATAGCAGTACATGGTACAACCAAAAGCCTTGTAATTAATCTACTGATCAGTTAAAACCACTTTAAAAATCTATGTTGGCTCAACAATACAGTACAGTAAGATTAACAGCTTCAAAACCCTGAACTAAACCTCAAGTCTTGTCCGATATGTCTTTTTAAGCCCAGTTTGGATTTTTAAATCATCTTTTGCCATATCCTCTTGGTGTATCCCAAGGCTCAATTCTAGGAACAATTCCTTTTTTCTTTAGTTTAGTTTATGATACTTCTGAGTCTAGCAACAAAGGATAAAGTAAATTATGTATGTGGGGATTTGAATATATAACTACTAAATACAAAAAAGCAAAATAAAACAGAAGAATTTGCTAAACTAATGTTCAGTATGGAAAATAGCTGAGAAATATAAAACATATGAAAAAATTATTATCGATATAAAAATGACTTTAAAAAAGAATTACTGTAGTAAATGGATGGAAATGAAAGATACAGAAATAAATATTTAACTAAGCTGTATGACACAGTGGATTCAAAATGCTTGAAAAATAATAATGCAGGCAATTTATTATAGTGTGTATAGGACAAAAGACTTTCAGCAAAAAATATAAAACAAACGAAATACACTCATTGATAAAATAATGACTTTAAGTGAGAATTACTGTAGTAAAACAGAAGATGATATTAAACATTTAAATACAGTTCTTAAAACTAGGAATCTGGCACTGAATCTTTCAGACAATGCCGTGCTATGGTGCATATAAGACAGTGGGGGCATTTGATGATTGGTTGTTAAGATGAGTTATAAATTGGCCAGCACAATAAATAATATTGAACAGTCTGTTGCAGAAATCTTTGCAACATCCCATGGACATTGGGGACAGTGCCACTGGATTGGCAGACCGGGGTGGTGGTTCCTGGGTGTGCTCCAACTACAGGGGGATCACACTCCTCACCCTCCTCGGTAAGGTCTATTCAGGGGTACTGGAGAGGAGGGTCCGTCGGATTGTTGAACCTCGGATCCAGGAGGAGCAATGTGGTTTTCGTGCTGGTCGTGGAACTGTGGACCAGCTCTATACCCTCCAGAGGGTGCTCGAGGGTGCATGGGAGATTGCCCAACCAGTCCACATGTGCTTTGTGGACTTGGAGAAGGCATTCGACCGTGTTCCTCGTGGGGTCCTGTGGGGGGTGCTCCGGGAGTATGGGGTAGCGGACCCCCTGATACGGGCCATCCATTCCCTGTATGACCGGTGCCAGAGTCTGGTTCGCATTTCCGCCTTACATCTGAGTCGTTCCCGGTAAGGGTTGGACTCCGCCAGGGCTGCCCTTTGTCACTGATTCTTTTCATTATTTTTATGGACAGAATTTCTAGGCACAGCCAGGGCGTTGAGGGGTTCCGGTTTGGTGACCTCAGGATCGGGTCACTGCTTTTTGCAGATGATGTGGTACTGTTGGCTTCATCGAACCGTGACCTCCAGCTCTCACTGGATTGGTTCGCAGCTGAGTGTGAAACGGCTGGGATGAGAATCAGCACCTCCAAATCCGAGTCCATGGTCCTCACCCGGGAGAGGGTGGATTGCTCCCTCCGGGTCGGGGAAGAGATCCTGCCCCAAGTGGAGGAGTTAAAGTACCTCAGGGTCTTGTTTACTAGCGGAGGGAGGGTGGATCGGGAGATCGATGCGGATCGATGTGGCATCAGCAGTAATGCAGGCTCTGCACCGGTCTGTCGTGGTAAAAAGGGAACTGCGCCGTAAGGCCAAGCTCTCGATTTACCGGTCGATCTTCACCCCTATCCTCATATACGGTCACGAGCTGTGGACTAGAATTAATCAAGTTCATCCACACATATAATATTATTATACCCCCACCCAATGTAAGGTTTATGGAACTATGCCCTCGATTCATAACATCTGTAATTACCTCAATATTTTTTATGTGTCAGTAATTGTTAATACACAAGCATGTAGAAACTGTTTAACCAGCATGATATTTAAATGGAATAATATAAATGTTTTCATGAATTTTCACATTTGCAGTTTAATCATTTAAAAAAACAGTAACAGTAGAGGAGCTGATTATTATTTCTTGGTTAAGATATCAGACAATAGTGGTTTTCTTCCACTCCCAAACAGAAAAATAAACATTTTGTGGTTGAATATTATATGAATATGAATATATATATGAATAAGTTTAGCTATGAATAAGCTGTAAAAAGGTGAAACCAGTTTAAATTTATCATTTCTCTTTAAAATATGTGTCCAATAACAAGGTTTAGTTTGTTATTGGGTTTTATTATTTTTATTAATCTGTTAAACAATGCATTAGGCACATGTGTTGAGGACAGAACTGTGATGATAAGAATCCTGAATTATTATGCTGGACCCAAAAGCTAAGAACCAGAGGCAGATTGTAGGTGTAACAAAGCGCTTTTATAGAACAGAGAGACCAGGTTAGAGGATTAAGGGGCAATTCAGGATCCCTGAGACATTGTTGTGAGGAAGGTGAGTGTAAAGGTGGTTGGTAAAGTTTTAAAGAAAGGAGTGATGGCTAACAAACCACTGTCAATGTGGAAATTAGCTGTCATGAAGAAGAGTCAGAGAGCCAGCTTTGTACGTGCAGGTGATGAGGTGTTCGAAGGCAGGTGAGGAACTGCAGTGAATCAGTGCAGGGGGAAGCCATGCCTACTCCGAAGGCAGGAGAGAGGCAGAGGCTCAAAAAGGCCTCCACAGAGGCAACAAAACAGTCCAAAAATCCGATAAAAGGGTAGAGAAGGGGGAATCCCCACATGAAGCACCTTATTTTAGGCATTTATCTAAAAAACATAAAAGTCCCAAAGACACTGAGACAAGGTAACCAGTGGTGCTAAATGTATTTCCACATTTTGGGTGTCATTACAGCTCCACTGTATTGCAGGCCCTCCCAATGGGTCATGGGCTTTACATTGAGAACCTTAATATATTTCATACTGTAAACATTTTTTTATCATTGTAGTGCACATGTATTGAGAGGAATGTACATGTCTGACTTGTGTTCTCTTGTTAAACAAGTCCGGTGATGCTCTCAATATAAGGAATGGGAACATATGTCGGTTCGCCACTTTGCCACGCCAACCTGCCTTCTGGCAGCTATCATCCAGACCCAGGTCCCAAGTTGCAGGTATCTTCTTAGCCAACCACTTCACCATAAGCAAGGCTGCCCCCTTGGCCTGGTTCAAACCTACAGGGTCCAGGTCACTCAGTATGCAGTGAGCTGTGAGCCAGTCCTTCCCATTTAGACTTTCCAGAGCATGTCTGCATTGGACACAAGGTCCTGCCAACAATACCCAAAATAAGTCAACGGAAGGTGGTCACAGAGGAGTCCAGCCAGTGACTGAGGCCATTAGTCAGTGTTCAGGCTTCACAAGAGAACAGCAAGACCAGGGCGACAAGGACCTAAAGATTCTGACTTAGGTCCACATGCTCACCATACGTCTGTCCAGCGAACTAATTTCTTCATGAGCAACCAGCAACAACACTATTATTTGAATTTGGATGTAATGTTTTTCCGTGTGTGTGTATGTGTGTGTGTTTTTTTCAAATGTTGGTATGTGGGACAAACCAGAAAAACACAGAGAAAACCCTGATGGAGACACAGTGAACCAGGAAGAGTCTTGACAAACTGAAACATGCCAGTTTCTGTTAGTCCAGACTCGTCTTGGTCCACGGTGCTGCATGTAGGAGGGGGGTGTTGAGGAGCTAGGACATCACTTCTGTCCCAGCGGGGCCAGCTCCTTCTGATGCTTGAACTGAGGCCAGCAATGTGGGGTGAAGAACTTCTTAAACCTCCTCAAGGCAGAGATGTTCTCTTTGGCTAGGCACAACCATTTGACTGCCTCTAGAAAGTCCTGGAGGTCATCAGCCCTCTGCATCGAGAGTTCCCTCTCCATAATAAGTCCATCCATGTTCAACACCAGAGCGAGCTCCTTCTCTGCCTGAGGAATCAGGAAGCCCAAGCTTTAGGAAATCTAGCAACTGGTCCTTGGAGGATAACTCTTTTTTAAGAGAATCAACAACCAGCTCAAGCAGTGACTTCTCCTCCATCAGATCCTCTGCCCAAACAGTAAGCTGATCCTTCTCCCTCTGACACTCAGAGATGCTGGTCTTCAGCTTCTCCAGCTCAGTCTTTAAGGCCTCCAGCTGCTCCTTGTGCAGTTGGTCCTTCGTTGATGCCTCTTTAGTAAGGGTATGAACCCCTTTTTTCAGGGACATCTTCTCTTTCTCCGGATTATCTGGCAACAGCATTAGGGAGACCTTGTCATGCTGACACTCCTCCAAGTACTTCTGCTGCACCTTTATGGCCTCATTCTGGTCTCGTTGTCTGCAGACCATCTCGTTCTCATGTTTTGAGAGCTCAGTGATGCTGTTTTTCAGCTCCTCCAGCTCAGTCTTTGAGGATTCAAGCTGCTGGTACTTGGAGGATAACTCTCTTGTAAGGGAATCAACCACTGTGTTGAGCATTGACTTCTCCTCCTCCAGACCCTTTGCTTGCACAGTTAGCCGATCCTTCTCCCTTTTATACTCAGAGATGCTGGTCTTCAGCTTCTCCAGCTCAGTCTGTGAGGAATCCAGCTGCTGCTCCTTTGACAATAACTCTTTTTTAAGGAAATCAACCACCATCTCGAGCAATGACTTTCCCTCCTCCAGATCCTTTGCCCACACAGTTAGTCTGTCCTGCCGCTTCTTATACGCACTGCTTGTGGGTACGTAATCACACTGTTTCATAAATGCAAACACATGTCTGGCAGCTGTACGGTCAAAATTGCAGGCCACCTCTAAATTGTCCTGTAGGGCTGTGATCTCAGTCCTCACAGTTGTTGGGTCACCTGTGTGCTGTAGTATCAGCTCTCTCCTGAGCTTCTCGATTGTCCTCTCACAGTCCATCCTTTTGCTAGGCTCTATCTTTAATGCCTCCTCTAGATCATGGCATCTGTTGTTACCACTTGCGTTTTCCTTCAGCGCTGCATCGTTTTCCATTGATTTCCTGTGTGATTTATCCATTTGTGATGGTTCAGTCAGTGTGTAGATGGATGGCTGATTCTAATTGTGGTTCAGTTTGTTTGTAGATGAATGACTTTCAGTCATAGTTTGGTCTGTATGTAAATGAAGGACTTTCATGTCCATATTGTCCGTAAATGTCTAATTTTGAAATTAGACACTTGTTTACATGACAAAAGTGTCACTCAGAACTGTGATGTTTTTCAAACAGAAACGAAATTGCCACCCCAGCATCAGCATTTAACACAAATATCACATCTATTTATATTTTGTGAATAAGTGATAATATATCAAAAACTATTGATTTTTTTTAACCTAGAATGTGATGTTTTTGCTGCTGTTTATTAGTTTGTTAACAGAATATCTGAAAATGTTAGAAAACTGATTTTAAAGATTTTGAAAATGTTGGCCACAGAGCAGGATAAGCCACTTTTCCAATTTTTGGCTGATAACTCAGCAAGTTCTGATCAGGTTTTCTTGACATATTTAGAATTTTGTTCATGGCACAAAGGAAAGGTGATCACATTTATTTGAATGTCAGATCTAGAAATGTTCTATATGATTTGTTAACCCTTAAAATTGGGCTTTTTTTTTTTTTTACATTTTCACTCAGTACTAAGTCCTGAACAGGCTTTGATTACATTTTCAGGAAATCTTCCTCATGGCAAAAGGATGAGAGCATAGATTTAGCTGTTAATGTAGATATTAGCATGATCTCCATATCAATGGTTGATACATCTATTGTATCTATATTCAGCACCACATAGTTGTGGGGTCCCTCTTGAAAATAAGATATCACATCTCAAGAGGCCTTTGATACATTTATACTTAACCGGAGACAAATATGGTAGGGATGCACTTGTGGTCTGGGCACCCAAGAGTTCGTCACTACCATAAATTCTTATTTTCAGTAAGAATATCTAAGATTATACTTCTATAAAATGATCACCACAACCATTCAGACATAAAGACCCTCCTGAAAATGAGATGTAGCATCTCAAGAGGCTAACCTCTAATAAATCAGACCACAGGTCTATGGTTCATGGATCTGTCGCTAACTTTAGTTTTTATTTTAGTCCACTTGTCTCCTCCTACCTCCCTTCCTTTGCCCTCACACCCAACACAGCATGGTGTGGATTTGCTGTTCATCATGAGACTGGGATCCATATTCAAGATTTCTTGCTGCTTAACGGGTTTATCTTGCTGCCATGATGGAGAGATTCATGATTGGTTATATGGATCCATGTTGGGTGTTGGATGTATATATTTGTATATGTATATGTGTACTTTATATGAATATATGTATCTATGCATATATGTGTATCCATAAAATGAAGAGCTTTATGCTCTATTGTAAAATGTCTTGAGATAACACTTGTTATGAATTTGTGCTATACAATAAAGATTGATTGATTGATTGATTGATTGATAGATTTTGATGGTGATCCAAATTTGGATTTGGATTCTGAATTTTTCTTTGTTAATATTGCAAGATTTAACCGTTTAGCTCAACAGCCAATAGGGGGCACAGGGGCGCCACCCTCTCCTAAATTAAACAGAGAAAGTCTACTGAAGAACAACATAATTTGCCATTAAATTATAAAAAATAGCTGAAAAAGATATCTATTTCTTACCACATAGTAATGGTCTGTCAGCAGCACTTGATCCCAAATCAAGAATTTTTTTTTTTTTATAATATATGACTTAGTATTTATGTTGTGAATACACAGGTCTCAATCACAGGACAAAAATTGCCTGTGTCCACTTGTGTAAGGGCCCATAAGGTTTTTCATACAACTTTTTTTCTTAGGAGCCAACATAGTGATCTGCTGACTGCTGTGTTATTGATTTAATTGTCTGTTCTTGCAGCTCTGCCTGTTCATAGGCCTATGACAGGCTCACTGACTGTGCCCACTGCGTGCATACTGATCCAACACGCCAGAAACCACAGCTCCCCTTCAGTCTCAACACTAGTGTAATCTCACTGTGCTTAATGAGTGGAACAACACAGAGTTGACAAGCAGAAAAATCCCCCTCCTCTAACTCTTTCCTCAATCCCCTCTCTACTCTGCCGTTTATTGACCTGCCAAAGGCTTCGTTGAGTGTCCAGATTTATGCAAAAAAGCCCCCGATGCTCACAGATGACTGTCAGCTTAACCATCCATTATGCTAGGATCCCCAAGGACAGCTTGAGCCTCCAGGCCACATACATGCAGAGACTGTAAAGCGGTCATACTACACTGAACTGAATAAGGGCATGGATGAGTGAGAACGTGTTAACTGGAAAACGGCAGATGTCATATAAAAGATTCAGGAAAAACGTGTGAGTTCAGACAAAAACACTGCTTGATTTCTTCCAGTTGATTTCAGCAGTCTCTATTTTGTTCTCCGAAGTCTCAAAGTGAAGAACTGTGCTCTGTCAAATAATTCTCTCAGATCCGCAGAGCATCCCCAGGTGAAAGAGGAATGTTTGCATTAGCATATGAAACAGCACGAGCAGTAAACATACATTTTTATCTTTTATCTAAATTATTCATGACTATTTCCCACTGTATGCAGCAAACTCACAGGAATTGGAACAAGTGAGATTGCTGGATACAGTTGTGAATTAACAAGGACTTTCTCACAATGAAAAGATGCTTCACGGTTGTGACTGCACCTGCTAGAGAAAAGTTTGTGAAGAAAGACTCAGAACCTGTGGGACAAGTGAAGCAGTGAACAAACACTTGTGCCTTTAAGATATTAAGGATGGCAAGGTTAGACTGTCGGTCAGACAACCAGTCCACCGCTTTGTTATAGCTGAAAATAGATCAAAAACTATTAGATCAACTGTCAGGGCAGTTTGTATGGAGGTCCTCAAAGGGTGTTTCCTTATGACTTTAGCGACCTCTTATTTTCCCTGGCACAAGACAGATTCAGTTTCCTCTCCCCCTGTGACAGTGGTGTCTGGATTTCTTCTGTAGGCCATAAATATGAATGGCTCACAGCTTGGCAGTATGACCAATACATTGCATTGCACTTTTTTCCTCTGCCATTATGTTATGATGTAGTGAAACAAAATCAAGGGTGATCATGCATTGCATTGGTGGTTAAGGTTGATAATTAGCTCTATCATCAATTGGAAGGTCAAGGGTTCGAGGCCTGCTTTGGCTATGTCTTGTCTTATATGCTTAACCCCAAGGTGCTCTTTGTGCTGCATGAGTGGTGTCGGTATGAAAAAGTATGGATGTGTTAGCTGACACTTATAGATACTTTACATAAAAAACATCAGTGAGTGAATGTAATGGTTAATGAATGTGTTTGGGTAGATATATGTCAGAAAGACTGGAAAAATGTGTCCATTTACCATTTAACATCGCTCCAAGCACTACAAGCCTGTGATATGATACTCATCTCAAACCTGTGCATAATATCACATACATATGCTTTAATAAGTCTGTGATAGGCCATTCTCAGGTATTGCAGCTGTAACAGAATGTGCGGTGTGTTTTCCTCTTTAGTTGTGTTAAGCTGCTACTGATAGCATAACATTTCCTGGTTCAGTTATTCAAAGTTACAAAACTATACATATTAAAGCTTCATTGTTAATAATTCTCATGTTAATGATGAATTTAGCAAATAAATGCAAATGCACAGGGCTGAAGTGTTGACAGTTTCTCTTACAACCAGTATTTGAGCCTCAGCCCTCAACCCATCATTCAGCCTAAAAATAGCCAGACAGTACCTTGCCCCAGGTTTTGCACAGACACTTTGCACCTAAATATCTGCATCCCACATACTCCAGTGCACTTCATCATATTAAAATAAGGCACATTGCCTTCTTAAAAAATTGCCTGTGTTTAAAAAAAACAAAAAAACGATAATGTTGTCAACTTGGGCTGGCCAATGCAGTCTAGAATTGAATCCCAGATTTTCCCGCACAAAACTTGATTTCCAATTTTTTTATACTTGATCAAAATAATGTATGTAACAAAAGTAAAGTGATTTTCCTTCAGTGATTTAAAGTCTGTGCTGTAATTCTGTTGTGGAAACTTCAGATACACTTTGGGGTCTTGATGTGGGGAGCCTTGTCTATATTAACTCTAAAAGCTGCACTATTTTCAGAAAAATAATATCCTTTATTTTCAATTTCAAAAATGCAAGGTTGGAAATGTGTCTGTACAAAAATGTCTGACCCGACCATCATGACAACAGTGAAAATATTTTCTGTAGCTGCTGTGTCTCTGTTGAAAGGAAATGTGGGAGAGAGAATTCACTTCTGGAGCAGGGGGGAGCAAAATAAGCACCAGAGTAAGACAGGGAAAAAAAATACAGATTTTACCTTTTCAATCTTGCACAACAACAATGAGAATAAATTGATAAAGATGATTTATTGTCCAGGCTTAGTATCGGCACCAGTTTACCACCTGGTACAACTGCTATGACTTTCCAGATACTTCTCTCACCTATATAATACTACTATAAAATACAGATCCCTCACAAACCCTGTTCACATCAATATCACATGATGATGTATTCCAGCATATAAGCATTTCTTTATAGTAGGTTTACTATCCAGTGCTTTAGTTTGAGACCAAATGACTGCCAAAATAATGTGCCATTCAACAAACTGACGGCTGTCAGGCTATTCTAATCAGAATTATATCTTCGTGGGGTAGCAGTATGGCAGAGTGAGTAGGAACGTGACCTTACCATAGGGTTGATTCCTGTCTGCAGCCCATTTTCTGTGTGTCTTCCCAACTCTCTCTCCCCCTTTTTAAGTCCATATGCTTTCTTCTCCCTATAAATATTTAAACCAAAAAGACCCAACAGATACTTACAAAATTTGAATTATGCTGTTTAAAAGCATAACATTGCTCAGCACAATCATTCAAATTGGATTTATTTCAAGCTTAGCCTCTGGTTATCAGTATTATAGCTGTGAAGTAAAATGTAATTAGCACGCTATTTTTTAAAATCTCGTTAATCTAATTTTTAATATGATTTCACTGTTTTGGTATTTTCAGTGGGTAATGCCTTAAAATACTAGAGTAACTGGTGATCGGACGATCGGTCCGCCTGTCACACTCTTCACAGACCAATCATATCAGGCCACACTTCCACAGTATGACATAGCAGTTAGCCCCTGTTGTTAGCCGTTAGCTCAAACTCCGAGAACTTCAGTCCTTAGACTATTGTTTTATCTTACATTAAATGATACCACACAGATGTGTCATCTGCCACATGGGACATGAATCTCGTCAAAGACAAAACCCACCAAGTTCACCCGGTAAACTTTGAGGAGGGCATATTTGACATCGTAGGGCAACCATGACTGCGGCTTGGCATTGTTAGCACAGCATTTCTGCAAGAAGAGCAATATCATAATTTCACATAAGACAGCTTGAAGTGATGTTCTTTAGTCCTCTTTTAAAGGAGAAATCGAATCCATTTCTGATGAAACTGCAGATCTTGCTGCATTCACAGAAATCACTTTTACACGCCGCTGTTGTTATCAAACATGCTGTCACTTCCTGTTGTTCCCTAATTGGGCTGTTAAGGGTGAAGAGTTTTTATGCATTGGTCTTCTTGAGCTTCAGTTTCTGGTTGTGGAGAACAATCTTTTGATCCGCCAAAGTAACCTAATGAATTTAAATGAAAATACCTCAAGTTGAGGCTTTTTTCAGCAATTTTTAAAATGAGATTTAAAAAATAGTCTTTTCTTTGTGGATATGAAAATGGTCTAAGTCATGACAAAAAACTGAAATGATGCACACCGTGAGAGCCATGATCCCTAAAAGTTTCCCAAAACTAACTTCTTTCAAGTTCATTACTGTGTGACAGTGACAAACAACTGCAGTGCAATGCTATAAGAAGACTGATGCTACTTTAAAGCTCACACGATATCGTGTGAAGATATCGAGGGTTGTGTCTGCACATCTCACATGTTAGAGCTGTTGTTAGACTACAGCATGATTTTCATGCTGCTGGTAAAATAACACATTAAACATAGACCCTGTAGCGGATAAATAAAGCAGTTAAGCATTGATATTTTTTAATTTTCCTCCTTAGCATAGTTTGACATGCTACAAGTAAGCTTTGAAATGTTTTGTTTTGTCATAAGCAGACATTTAAGCAAAATAATGAAATTAAATCATTTGGTTTTGTCAGTACAGAATATTGTGAGATCACTGCTGACACAAAATGTCAAAATAGTGAGCTTTGTCATTGTGACACGATGGCCTGCTGGTGTGAGTATTAGCCCTTGGCTCTGCCAAAAGCAGCCCCACAGCTTGACACAGCCACCAGTCATGCACTTGACCTTTTAGTTCATTGTCCAAATGATCCATCTCCCATGTGATCACCGAATAACCAAGCAGTCCATAGTAATCTTATAATGTGTGGACACAGATGGTCAGGGAGACCCTCACATACAGGCATAACACACCCTAACACACAGATGCACACACAACTCCTGCACGCCTCATTTGACACAGACGGTGGTCATTCTCCAAACATCCGTAATATTAAATGATACTGTCCTTGTTTAGCAGAATGAGGGTTTTAATGCATTGACTCCTGCTCTGTTTTAGGAGTGCTTTCATCAAATTCCACTCCAGTATAATCCCAACAAATGGCATAAAAACACAGCACCATTAATCACTATTAATGTCCCTGGAAAATTGGCTTAACTATCTGTAAAAACTCTCACAGAGAAGCCAACGCTAATGCTGTTTAACTCTGTTACACACCACAGGCCCATAAACGAGGAATAAAATAATACATGTGATATGGAATTGTTATGTAACACTTAATGTCCCTGTTTGCTGTAGATGATAAGTGGTTAACCATTCATCATGTGTACCAACATAATGACAAATAAGTCAAAATATTGTTGTCTTAAAATGTTCCTCTTAACTGTACCAGTGGTGTGAGTCAAACAGACATTAATCAAATTTTAATCTAATCTGAAACAGTATTTTGTTTTTACTATTTAATTTTCTACCCTCCGCAGTATATTTCTCCTCCGCACTGAAATGACAGGTCTCTCCTCTGTGGCCTACTCTTGTTTGAGGAGTTTTCAGAGTAATTGCTTGTCTGTAAATGTATTTGCATATGCACTGTGTGCCCAGTCCTCCTGAGACCACATTCAAACACAGCTAATCTGGCGTGTGGGACTCTGAGCTGCGTGTGAGCCTTTCGCTGGCTCAACAAACGATGAATGAGAGTTGATGTTTTTTTTTTTTTTAAAGGACAAGCTTATTTGTAATAGTTGGCCTTTAAAATTGTTTTATATTTTACATGAGAGTAAATGCTCTTTTTAAATGCTGATTACGAAGTTAATGTTTCACTTTGGGATAGTAATGTGCAGTTTTAGGAGAAATTTTGGCAGGAATTACTTGGTCATACATCCACATACCACACACTACAAGACTGGGAATCACCTGTGTTGCAATGGATCCTCCCTCTGAAGATTATGGCACAACTAATATATCTTGCTTGGGTATCACTTTCACATTCACTGACTGATGAGTGATAGCATGAACTTTTAACTCATCATTTAACTCATGTATCAGTTTAGTCATGGACCAATTCATGTATCATGTAGACAGAATAAGTCTGGCAACTTCTCAGAAATAGAAAGCACAAATTGAGATGGCTTGAGCTTGGCCATGTATAGAGAACAGACACATAGACACAACCATGTAGAGAATGTCAAACACTATATAGGTATCCCTATGGACCTGATAACAATGACTTTGTTATAATACTTTTATATATACATAGACATAAACATGAACATATACATATACTTGCTTATAATACATTTATGATACATTAACTGGGGCTTCATAGAAAGTTTTACCTTTGCTTGTTTTTAATAGGACTAGGCTGTGGCTTGTGGTCAGAGAAGCAACTGGAGATGCTGTTATCTCTACAGTGTAACCAGAAATCATCCACAGTATTTATTTCTGTTAAGGTGTAATTCTTCATTAAATTATACAGCTATTTAAGATAACGAGTCTGGTAGATGAAATTAATGTCTGGTAGACCTCTGAATCCCCCAACCATGTTGTCAGGTACCACAAATATTTGTTTTAACTTCCAGCTTTATCTCAACAAAATCAAGAGTCCACAACAAAATTGCAGATCCAGCTGGTTCAATTTCCCCCTACCACCCGGCCGCCTGCCAAGTTCCAGCCAGATACCAGCCACAGAAGTCCCCCTCCCCATGACCTGGCTTTTCTCTCATCAGAACACATAGCCTTAGGTTTAGTAGTAGGAAACTTGACACAGCAAATTCACACAGACACAGACAAAGTTTGGAACTTTGAACCGTCAGGGTGGTCAGGCCCCACCAAAAACTTGCCAAGAACAGCCAAGACCCTATCAGGGGAAGTAGGGGAGTTTTAAGTGGTTGCGTCTGTAACAGCTCTATGATCCTGTTCTTAAGCAAAGTGGCTCTTTGACCAAACTGGCAAAATCAAGGTGCAAAAAATATCCATTGATTGCTATTGATGAAAATATCCTGTTCTTGGAGCCTGTAGATTAATAATTACTTCAGTGGGTCATATGTGTAGAGGCTGTTCTTGCAGCAGGTGGCTTTGGTTGTAATCAAACCTTTCCTGCACTTTTGATCCTCACCACTTCTCCTGCCTATTTCTGTTAACTCTACCCCCTGCATATCAGTTTTTTTATTTGCTGAATCAAACTGGAGGGATTGTCCAGACACTCTTATCAATGAACAGACTGGACCAGATCGAGGAAGGAGAAGAAAATCCAGAGAGCTATAAGGAAGGATACAAAAGAGCAGCCTGCACGGAAGTTTTTCGACTTCCAAAGACTAATTATCCCCTATTGGATATTTATCACAGATTTGGCACTGCAGTAGAACAGACTTCAGTCCAGCTTTAAACAGTGTGTAATCTACATGTAGTCTCATTTCTGACCTGGGCCTTTTCAAATCTAGACTGAAGACATATTTATTTCAGATGGCTTTTAATACCCAGTAGTGTGGTGACACTTACTTTTACTCTGTTTTACTTTATTTTATAGTATTTTATGGATCTTATTGCTTTAATTGTTTTCGTTGCTATTATTTATTTTTAATTGTGTTATTTATTGCTTTTTACTACCACCTATTGTAAAGCACTTTGGTTCACTGAAAGGGTTGTTCTAAAGGGCTGTATAAATAAAGAACATTTACATTTACATTTGTAGTTTGCAGATTGCAGTAAGTGGTATCAAATAATAGTTAAATTGTTGCAAATACCTACAGCTGCCATATACGTCAGCTGTATGTTTATCACATATGTCAACAGTAATATTGGCAAACTGTTAAAATTTACAATAATGTTACACCTTATCAGAACTGAATGTTTACATTAAAACATGCAATACAGCGGCATGTATTAGAGAAAAAAATGTCCTGAAAAGTGTCTTATTCGCTGTATTAAATTCATATCAGAGCCCACATAGACTTCAGGATGGTTTAATGGCACTATGTGTTTGTGCACTACCGAAGAATGAGCCCTAAATTGGTAAGTGCAGTGCTGTTTGGGATTGCGCCCATGCCAGGGTGGAGATCTTGAGTAGAGACAGCAGGTGAGGGCATATGTTATTGAAATAGCCCATTGTGTTATCACATTGAGCCTGCATCCTAAATTCATTTTTTTAAACATAAGTGAGCCTCAAATGGAGGACTGGTTTGACTTACGTTGCATTGTGTCTTTTGGTAGATTCGCTAGATACTTGAATGTATGTGTAAAAATACAAACAGGGATTATTTTGTACCCTTTATTACATTTTTCAGTTCTTATTTTTTAATGCATTTTTATTTTACATTTTTGTGATGTCTTTGACACGGTTTTAATGCTCTTGATATTATGCATGTGTTTCTGTAGAACACTTGTAAATCTTTTTGTAAGTACTAGGCCTGGGATGATACGCTTTTCTCCTGATTCGATTTTTCACGATTTTTTTTTAGGTGCCGGTTTGATTTAAATTGCGATTCTACGATATTGCCAATTTTTGCAATCTTTAGTGCTTTTTTTTAACACCAATAAAAAAGATAAACAATGATGATGCCTGCAGACTATATCAGGAAAAATACACATCACATGTTAGTCGGTTTTTAGGATTTACTCAGCAATGTATTTTAACCAGCTGTTTATACTCTCTCTTCAAAAGCCTAGATTGCATTTAAAAGTGGATTATTGACACAGACTAAATTAAAGCATTTATATTTGGGAAAAATAGATTTTGACCAAAAAAATTGATTCAAAAATCATCAAACAAAAAATCCCCATACTTTTGTGAATCGATTTTTTTCTCCCACCCCTAGTCAGGACCTGGGATTGTGAATAAATGCACTTGCCTTGATTTGCCCCAAGCAACCTTTAGGAATTGACATCTTTATAAGAGTGCTGATGTGATATTTTACATTGAATGGCAACTCTACACTAAAGAGTGGAACAATACGAAGACACAAGTCATTCCATTGCTAAAGGAAGCAGGTGTAATCTTTTGACGACAAAGAAAATTTGATACACTTGACTCTTTAAATCATATAAAATAATAGTACTTGACGTGTTATCCTTCCACTAACTGATATTTGTCCTGGCTTGAAACCCTCAGATAGTAATATTACTGCCAACTCAAAAAACACTCAGTGAGGCAATAAATTAAAATCACTTTTTCCCTAAAAATCAACACACAGTTGCCTAAATCATCCAGCCCTGGGGCCCCCTAGTATTTCAATAACACTGCGTAGCAACTACTCCGCTGTTCGCACACTATGCACTTATTGGTCCTAATATTGGTAATTATTGTGAGTCCCTGTAGCAGTGCTACCATGCTGTCTGCAGAGCTGAGAGAATTACAGTTTCAGTTTCAGGATGAGGGGCTTTTGGGTTGGGGTTGGACGAGTGTACCTCCTCTTCATTTTCCATCATTAAATGCATAATGGCCCAGATTTTGTTTGCTCCCAGTGTGTGTCAACAGTGACTCCAGGCTCCGGTCCACAACACACTTCAAAGGGAGAAATGATCTCGGAGCCCCTGTGCTGCTGGATGTGCTCAGATCCCTCTTCTCATCACGAACACCACTTCAAACTGGAAGGTGTTTGTTTCCATGGCAGCCAATATTGTTGTGACTAATCAGATATTTTCAGATTTGATTAGCTTTGCAGTGGTTTTATCTCATCAAAAAGGAGGCCTCTCGGAATAGCACAGAGGAGCAGAACCTATGAGGTGGAATTAGTGATACAATGTGCTCTGTGTGTGACTCTTGATAGGAGTGGATACATTGTATAAAAATGTCTTACTGAAATTATAGGAATTGTAGTAGAACAATTGACGATAGAAGCTAAGTTCCTCTACTATTTGTTATTGTCTCTGTCAAGTAGGTTATATTTGCATGCATTTGGTAGATTCTTTGTTTGATTCTGTGTTTGCGAACAGGATAACTCACAAACTAATAAACAGATTCTAGATGAAAACTTCAGAAAAAGTTGGTCATGGCACAGGGGAGAAGTGATTTGATTTGGTTGGTGATTCCAGTCTAGCTGCAGATTTTTAAGGATTTCTTAACATTGCACTCAACAACAGAACTCAACAAGTTCTGAACAGATTTTAATGACATTTACAGGGATTGTTGGCCATGGTACAAGGAAGACCTGCTTTAATTCTGGTGGTGATCCAAATCCGAATGTAGACCCAGGAACTTTTTTCAAGGATTTGCAAACAGTACGAACCTGACATGCAAGACGGACAGAATAATTTATCTGTCACAGAAATATCTCACCAGTCCATTTAGGAAAGAGCTGTTCAAAAATGTTTTCAGGGGTGGAACCTTCAAAAACAACTGCAGTTGGTGATTGGATGATTGTTCTGCTCATCACACTCATCACAGACCAATCAAACCACAGTATGACGTAGCAGCTAGACCCTGTTAAACTATGTTTCAGTCCTTAGACTGTTGTCTAACATTAAGTTAACGGATGTATCGGATGTATCATCTACCATGTATATGTGACGTATACCCTGCCAATGACAGCTGTAAGAGGGTCTGGAGCAATATCACAGTTGAATACTTCAGAGAAACATTTATATATGTTCTGGACCAGAATTTGTTCAGTTTGGGGCAGGACCAGACTAAGTGACCTAAAGAGCCATCAGCTGATTTACGTTTTTGGGCAGATGGGAATACAGCAGGGTAAAACTGGGCAGGTTAGTACAAGAGTAATGGAGCCTCTGAAGCACTTTAAATTGAATTAATTAATGTCTGGTATTTAAAGAACAGTTGTGGATATTTTTTAGATAAGTTTCCTAGCTTTTTCGGTCAATTGTCACACAGCAATCACTCTCCTAAGCTTCCTTTAAATTCTGTTTGGAAACTGAGTCATACACTGTAAAAAATTCTACGAATTTGAAGATCAGTCACTTAGAACAAGGATCTTGTGTCATAAGGGTGAAAAATCATTTGTGGGTGGAAATGATTGGAAGTTTTGTTTGTTTGTTCGTATGTCGTCTCTTGCCCGGAGATAGCAATAAAAGTGAGAACCATGTAGAATAAACTGTATTTTTCATTTAGTATTATAAAGGTTGCAAAAATGTTGCTGACATAGAGGTCTGCTGTGATTGTGACAACTTTATTTTTTCAGAGTTTAAATGTTTTGTCAGACAATGATGGAGGGAAGGCATGGTTGCATCAAACAGGAGTACATGTTGAAATTTCAGGTAGTCTAAAAGATTTTCATATTTGGTACCATATCTTTAAAGAGTTGGAGACAAAGAATTTATTGCATGACAGAGTTACTGAAGATGGAGTTTTGGAGAAAAGCAGAGCAGGAAGGGAGGTTTTACAAAGGTTTTGTTCAATTGCAAGCCACGAGAGAGTAGTGGGACAGATAGTATCTGGAAAAGCATCCTTCCCGTAAGAGAGGTTTATGTGCCGTTCCTTGGTCCTCTTTTAAAGAAGAAACTGAGTCAGTTTTTGATAAAACTGCAGATATTGCCACATCAACAGATACTGCTTCAGAAGTGGCTATTGTTTTCAAACATACACTCACTTCCTGCTGTCCTCATGTCCGCAGCTCTCGCCTCTTTTCCCTAATTTGGTTGTTAAACATTAGGCCAGTGAAGTCGTTGGACAATGGAGGTCAGCAAGATGGTCCTGCAGGATTTCATACAATGAATCAGACAGGTCCGTCTGCTCTGCAAGAATAAAACAGTGCAAGATAGGGCATTTTTCCATATTGTTTAACTTATAATACCAATAACTTGGTGGTTAGTCTAGGTATTTTATTTAGCCTTTATTTAACCAAGACTGTGCAACTTTTAACTTAAGATAATGTAAAAATTGTTCTCTATAGGTCCTCTTTAGGTAGGAAAAATATAAATTGCTTGGTGTAAAGTTCACTCAGAGACCTGGGTATTTTTTAGCACATTTTCTTATTTTGTGTAAAAGGAACAATTTGAGTTTGAATCGTTCACTTCCTTTTTTTCCGATCTGTAGAATTCTGTAAGACCGTAAAATCCTATGGGCCTATCTAAATAAATGGTAGACAAAAGAGCCAATTTTTTGTCTTAACACAGGTCAACATATTTCATTTTCTTAAATGCAATGATTTGTTTATGTTTTTTAATATTCAAAAAAGCTACTTTTCACATACTGAGTATCTGTGTACCACCTTTATCCTTCTTCTTGCGCAGACACTCTTCTGGAGCTCCTGCCACTCTCAGGCCCCCTTCAAGGGTCAAGTCTGCTCTGATTGATTGACCCGTTTATTCTGTGGTAATTGGTCAGTTCAGTGCTGCTTTACACCATGTTGTCAAACCTAAGCATTACCTCTAGGTCTGTGTTTCAATTTACCAGGAGGATTTTACACTTCTAGTAGGAAAGGATAAATGGAAAGCTATAGTTGTTGTTGTGCTATAGTTATGTACAAGGTTAATTTTGGATCAGAAAAAGCTTTTATGAGATAACTTTTAAACTGTGGTTAAAGTACTTAAAGGAATCTTTATTGTAAAGTACATGTAACTTTTCTACTGATGTTTTATTTAAATTTAAGTATAAAATTTTAGTTTATTTTCTTAAAATAATCATTTAATAAGCATTTTTGCTGGTGACCAGTGGTCGGACACAAATGCTAGTGGTGCACTATTTTAAATGCGTTCGTCCAGCACCAGTGCAGGACAAAACCCAAATGATACACAAACCTTTCTGATGACGCCAGTTAATGGAAAGCTTTACTTGATGTTGCTTTTTGTTTTATCTTCTACTCAGTACTCCGATACTGTGTGAAATATATAAAAGTGAAAAAACTCATAATAAAATTATTAAATAACAAGTAAAAATACTGATTTTAATTATTATTCAGAAAGAACTGCACACAAAAAACAACCCAAATACAGCACCATAAGGGAATGTGATTAGTTACTTTCCACCTATGGCTGTAAAAGATGAGAATCGAACAGTGATTAATTTGAAGGAGAAAAAAAACTCCAATCACACGTGTAGTCAGAACTTTGATGGATCCAGGCTGATAGACGAACTCCAGAGCAGCGCTCTCAGTGAGCCATCATCTGTGAGTCACCAAATACAGCTTTGAAGTTTCCTCATGCGTGAAGATGTCATCTATGCTCATCCAAATTATATCACTTTTGCTCATCAGATTTTCCATCTGAGCTCATATGCTATCTCAGCGGTAACTAACCCCACTGGCCATTTAGTGAACCAAACATGCACACTGCACTGTATGCTACTGGATATATCAGAGGATTAACCCTTTGACACAGCATATTTGAGCCATAATTTATGATACTCCATTACCCAAGGAATGCATGATTCCCAAACCACATCTTGCTTTTAACCTTGTAGGTCACATAATCCTGCAAGAATTTACATGAGATGTAGCTCAAGGCTCAGAGGCATACGATGCCTGACGGCAATATCCCCAAGTTCCTTTTTAAGAGATATTACTTCTTGTTTGATCAGAAACACTGGAGTTGACAAATAAAGCTAACACACAAACAAATCTACTTTTCAAAGTGGATTTGTAATAGACTGCAAAAAGATCTCCTGGTTGAAATTTATTTAACGGTAGGAATAAATGTGTAAACAACATTTATGGTGCAAAAAACGTGCCCGGTTTTTGAACGTCTATTCTATTTTGATTAAAAAAATAAATGAATACAAAAATAAAGTTTTTTTATTAATCCCTCTTTGGTTGTGTTTTAGGGGCTAAGGCATCTACGTCATGCAAATGCTAATACTAAGTCCAATCATGCGTCATTCCTAGTGGAAGGGTTTCTGAGGGGTACAGGAGCACAGAGGAGCAAAGGGAAGCAGAGGGAGGCCAAGTTATGAAAGGTAAATTTGCTTTTCCATTGTAGATTTCAGCCTTGCTAGTTTTCTTTTTTGACGAGTGTTACCCTTCTACTCTGCAAACCAAATAACTAAACCTGTCTCTTGGGCTTTTGTGCCATGTGCCATGAGTGTAAAGCGATCCTGTCTGAGAGGGTTAGTGTTTTGAAAGGTGGTTTCACACTGAATATAACTTGGGCGTCCAAGATCACATGGCCCCCCCAAGTCGGTTGCCTGTCCATAAATGACTCATTTTGTCACTGTCCTGTTGCTCAGTGACATCACGCCTGCTTCTTATAACATCATATTTTTCATGTATTTGTATGTTTTAGCTGACATTATTTCAACTGTATCCTTTCCACTCATCTACCAACTGTCGATTGGTAGATGCAGCTGAAGCAGATGAGAAAGGAAAGAACTGCAGAGAACTGTCACTTCTGTTGAGTAAGGTAGATCTAATGTTCTCACCATAACGTTCCCACACAGACATGGATTGTCAGCTGTTGTGGGTGTCGTCACACACCCACACACTGCTGACTGGCTGATGTGGAACAGCCACATGTGATGCCCCTGAAAAGTTCAAATTTTATTAACGCTGGCGACCAGGTGCTGCAACCTGGTCAAGTGTCTGAAGCGACCTGGTAGTGCAGCCAAGTCACTCAGACCACATAGCGTGAGGAATAGTCGAGCCTCACTGCACCTGATCGCTGCTGTACATTGACATTGCATGGAGTGTGGTCACCGAGGTCATGTTTGTCATGTTCAGTGTTGCACGTTAACACCTTTTAATTTCATTCATGCAACTGCCTGCACACTCTCCATTCACAACACAATCTCTTTAATAAATGCTTGCACATGAAGTCCCACACTCCCACAATTTATCTCCTTTACGTTATGGAGAATTACTCAGTCTTGGTTTTCACTTATTTTTTTCTTATTTGAATAATTCTTAAATGAATGACAGTTATTTATTTTACTGGTTTGATTTATCAAAAAGGAGTGGTTGTGTTTTTAATGCAGTGATCCCAGAGAGATTGAAGGTCATGGCATTCAATGCTGGTTTTCGGCCTTGCTGGTTATGTGCAGAGATTCTCTGAATCTTTTGAGTATATTATGATGAAATTCCTAAATTCCTTGCTGTTGTTCTTAAACTGTGGAACTATTTGTTCCAGCAGTTGTTCACAAAGTGGTGAACCTCACCCTATTTTTGAGCCATTTGGAATGCTCCTTTTTCGCCCAATCATGACACTCACCTGTTTACAATTAACCTGTTCACCTGTGGAGTATTCCAAACAGGGGGTTTGAGCATTCCTCAACTTTCCCAGTCTTTTAATGTTTTGACAAGTGTTGCTGGCATCCAATACAATTTGAGCGAATATCTGAAAAAAAAAGTATAAATAAATGATCAGTTTAAGCATTGAATTTATTGCCATTGTAGTGTAATGGATGAAGATCAAAAAGGATATGCAAATCATTTCGATATTTTTTATAATATACAAAACTTCCCAACTTCATTTGATTCCAGGGTTGTAATATATTAAAACTTGTTTTAACTATCAGTACCCAGTGCACTGTTCTTATTTCATCAGTAAATTGGCGTAAAAATATTTTGCTTGTGGACATTTCGTGTTATTATCATTGCATTTCTGGCTACTGAACCAAACATCTGCATCTGCCAGACCACAAAATTCATAAAGCATCTCAAATTTTTCGTTTGCTAAGCCCCTCAAACTCTTGTTATGAATCCCAATTACTGCTGGGCTACTTACCGACATAGAGGGCCAATTATTCTGGACAAAAATTACACCATGAGGGAAGTTTACTGAGCTTCTCCATTGTCTCTTGTGAAATTGAAAACAGCTTAAGTCAATGGACTGTGTTAGGTTGGTACAACATTCCTTTAAGCAGTAGGTTGTCAAAAATAATGTAAATAAAAGCAGGAAAACAGCGCTAATGTAATCTGTGTTTAAAATTGAAAAAAAGAAATATGAGGTCTTGACAGTTATAATGATAATATTCAGCTCACCATATGGCAGTCTGTTTCAACTAGACACTCAATATGATGTGTGGTGACCTGCAGGCAGCCAGCCATTAAACATGCCGAGCTGAGGCACACACCAAACAGCATCACAACACATCCAAATTCCCATCACAGAGTGTGTTTAATATCATATCATGTGCACTGGGTGATTCACATGCAAACACAGACCTGCAAAAACCACATAACCTGAAACATAAGACACTGCTGTTAAGACTGCAGCAGCAGAATAGAAATTCTAATCACGGAGATGCATGAATATATCAGCTGCTGCAGGGTTGAAACCACTTCCCCCACCACCTTTCGAGCTCACTTGCAATCCCTTCATTTTTTTTTTTTTTTTTTTTTTTTTTACAGCTCTCTATCCTTCTGCACTCTTCACTTCCCGTATGCTCAGTCATAACAAAGTGTGCTGAGCAGCACGGAGTAGAACATTGATTTTACCCTGAAATGCCCCTTTGCTCAGTTTCATCAGCTGGGATAGTTTTCAGAGTCTGTCTCTCAGTACCACTTTTCAAGACGGTCCCATCGAATCGAAGCAGATTGCATTGAGGACTTAATAATGACAGTTCTGAATCATTCCCCAAATAATCTGTCTAAATTCATACACCCTTGAGATGAAGCTGCTGCTTGGCATTACTGAGAGAAGCTGTCAGATCTGTCAGGAGGAATAGTGGAAGTGCTTACTCATCACTCGGTTTACACAGAATGCTCCTCGAGAACCAACGCTGTTTTCTGGTTATTTGACCTTTTTAGTCAAATGCCCATTGATTTGTTTGTGTTTAGAATATAAATTGTTATAGGGCTGTCTTGAGGCAATAAAATCCTGACAGTATAATTGTCACAATATTATCGTAATCACGATATTGTTGCAGTTTCTAAGTAATTACAAAAAACTCTCCCTTTTAGATATATGCCTGATCGAAATACACACTTTAAGATGAGTTTTATAGCATCAAAATAGGTTATCTGTAAATGCTATTCCTTAGCTTCGCGGTCGGGTCAGACAGGGCTGGACTGGCCTGGATACTCAACTTCGGGAACAAGAACAATTAAAACTAGAGCAGATTTACATTATTCGGACATGTCTTAGAGCACCGGGCTGTAAGTAGCGATATATAGCCGGCTACAAAACCACAATACTAAGTTTTCCAAAAATTGCTTGTTGTCACACATCAAAAACTACCGCTACGTAACTAGAAAGAGATACATTACCTCGTTGTTTTGCACCCTGTAAGTTGTTGAAAAGATAAGTTGTAAAGCATGCAGAGTTCTGAGGAAGGTCCAAGCTGCATTTGTATTAGCATCACAACAAACGCACACTTGATGCTTTGGCTTGGGTCACGTCTTTTGGTGCGTTCCAGTTGTAGTCAGAAGTAGGAATTTCCAAGTTCCGAGTAGGAAACTGCAACTGGAACGTTCCCCGAAGTCGGGATTTCCTACTGGGAACTTGGTGAAACCTCTCCACCCCCGAGTTGACAATGGAAGATGGATGCCCCCAGTGTGAACAGTTATTTAGCTCCTGTAATAATCCATTTATTTGCACTTCTGACTATGGTGTGTCACTCTGGATCAGCTGTATACATAGTATTGTTAGACTTATATTTACAAAAATGCTGCCATCGTGATAATCACATTCTTCATGTGTTATTTGTGAACAAAAACGCAGGGCGTGCTAACAACAGCTAACAATAGCCTGGTAGATTGGCATGTTTTTTTCCGACTTCAACTGGAATGCCAATAAGTCGGGGATGATGTCATTCCCAGTTCTGAGGTTACTGGAGCACAGCATTACCACAGTCGCTGCGCAAGCTCATAGGTGGCAGAGTCTTTATGTCGCCGGCTAAGATTCTCCTCGTAGCACACTTTAAACACACTGTGAAAAGAAATCAGTTCTATAAGTCAATATAATCTTGAGCTTTATCTTTGGCAACACTCTGAAAAACGGGCACAGAGGGGTAAAAGATGGTCTTTAACCATGATTGAACCACAAAAAAATGTAGGTAAAAAGATGAAATTATCTATGGAACATATTCCAGTGTATTGCATGCGTCAGAGCTGTAGACAGACAAAGATAAGCAAATACACAAAGCATTTCTAGTTTCATGATGCATTCATTGCCAGCATCTAACCTGTAATCTTGCAGTTCAGATGGATCAGCCATATTTAATAGCTGTAATCAGACGGATCCATCTTCTCAAGATCCAGTCTACAATGATGATTATCATCCCAAAGCGACACTGCCTAATCAACATCCTTTAAAGCAAGACGGTGAGGAAGGTATGAGCAAGACTGCAGTCTGAATCAACTGCTTTGAGGAGGTTAGCTTAGATGCTGTTAGCTTCAATTGCAGCTTTATCAGCTTTTGAAATGTTTTGGCGAGAGATTGTTTTATGAGGTGGATCATGCTTGGTTCTTTACACCTTGACAGTACTGTCTTCCTTAAACATAACCTGTTTGGCCTGTAATGACTGTGGTTGATAAAATGATTGTCCAGTCAGCTGCCGGACATTCTTTTGAAGTGTTTTGCCCAATCCCAATAGCTTTCTTTGGGCTCTTTCCCAGATGGACTAGTGGAATATTTTGAACGGTCCATCTGGCGTGTCAGGTTACATAACTTGCAGAATGGCTCATGTTTACCAAATGGCTGTGCACTAGTTTAAATTCATTAAACACACATCAACATACACTGGATGGGCATGGTGCCTTGTGGTGAAAGTGTGTTCACATTGATCTGTTTTTTTGTGTGTGTGTCAGATGGAAACATGCTGTAGACAAAACTCAAGCCGGGTAGACTTTATCTCTTATTACTTAGACTAATTTTATTTACCCATCACTGAGACTAGAAAGACCCGCTTATTACTGACTAGTAAACATGTTTTTTTTACCAGCTCAATATATTTTTAAGACCGTTGTTATCAATAACAGCTGGCAACAACAGTGCTACTCTAGGAGTGGAACAGTACCCGTTTGCCGGACCTGTTTAATTTTTGAAAACTGACACTGACAAATACTGATTCAAAGCAGATTTTTTGTTTAATATAATTATGTTGTGGACTCTGTAAATAGTAACACAGCCCCTCCTTTTATTTGGTCTTGCACAGAAACTTTTAAATCTTTTTTTAAAATTTCCATTCAACGCCTCCAACCAACAGGTAAGAAGTGCTAAACTCTCTTAAAACTTGTGACATAGACAGAGATTGACAGTGACTTATGTTGGGCTGTAGCAACATAACTTGGCCTGGAAAAGAATAACTTTTGATGATGTCTGGTGGTAAGATTTTTTAAAATTCAGCCTGATTCAAATTGGCAAATTATAATTAGTGAAAACTGAAAAGAACAATAGATTTATCTTCCAGTCTGCCGCTTTCCACAATTATTTTATCATGGTTATAAGGCTGATTACATTTTGATCAGTGGCAGAGAATATGATTTGTGCATTTTATTCAGTTTGTCTGGCTCAGGTAGATTTGATAGTTTGATTATTTGCATTTGAATCAGCAAAAGTTGAGAAAGTATCATATTTGACCCCAAGGGGCTGTGCCGAACACACTGCAGTCTCCCAAATGGTGCAAAATTGGCCATGGAAATGCAAATAAGATCGGGATTTGGCCTTTTGAAGGTACCAAACTGTACCGAATTAGTTTGACTGCTAACTGCAGGGATCAGCAGCCCTGTAGTTTATTGTCTAAAGAATCTTCCCGACAGTTATTTAATAAAAAAGAGAGATAAAAGTGGAAAACTTTTACTTTGTATTTGAATTTTGATTTTTTTTTTTCAAATGTTTGCATCATAAAGCTGTAACACTGTCTGTCCAATTTATTGGATCTAATCACATCTTCTCAAAAGGAAAACTGCAAATCTGTTCACAGGTCAAACTCCCTCCTCCCACTTGAGATCCCGTCCTTGGGAATTACAAACTCAGTCCTTGGCAAGTAACATATTTGATGAAGGCTGACAGAACAAAACATAATAGAATTTTCTTTGTGTGTTTGTAAAGGACCTGTAACCTTCTAGGAAGTCATTTAGCTCTTGTAAATGACTTATAAATCACCTGTAGTCTTTTTAGTTACGTAATGGGAACCCCCTCCTTGGGCAGTAACTCTCACATGAAATTTGAGAGAAATGTCATCCAAAAAAGCAAAAATATGTCAAAAGCCTCAAGCATCTCAAAGTAAATATAATCCTGGCACTTTGCCACTGAGATGCTTCTTGGCCACCTCAGCAAACACTGCCGAAGATACAGGTCAGGCTTCCCTCAGATCTCTGAGCTCTGCCTCACTCAGCACTCTGCAGGATTTCCTAAAACTGGCTCCATAAGGTCTCCTGTAAGTAAGAGTAGCTCCTTTACATTCTAACACTTAAATAGAAACATGTTTAAGCTCTTTTCTGTTTATCTTTAGGGTCAAATGTGTCATATGTAAAGGATATAGCAAATATCATAAAACATCAAAACTAAATTTATTCTTGTTCTATAACTTAAAAAAGAGATAAGTGAAAGTATTCTAGGTGTGTTGTTTCCAGTTCCTTGTTCACATGGAACAGACAGTGCTTTCCTCAGCTTGTTTTCCACTTGCTTGTGTGCTCCAGTATGGTTTTACAGTATACTTCATGTTGGGGCTGCTCAATTATGACATCAACTGTAATCACGATTATTTTGATTGTTATTAAGATCACGTTTATTATACACCATTACTCATTGATTTTACTTTAGCTACATAACATGCAGTTGCTGAATTCACACTTTTTGTAACATTTTGACATTCAGAAGATGTGTGATTAATTTATGTTGGTTGTGGTGAAGAACTCCTTTAGCCAAGACATAAAAACTAGCACTGGAACATGTGCTGACTATGACAAAACACATAAGCAATATCAATGGTTTGTAGCACATTACTGGTTTAATTCCGATTAACCTGTTTGCATAATTGTGGGAAGCATTGATTGTATGAGTACTTGAAACTCAATTAGTTTTCCAGCCTTACATTATGTGAAACCACCCCTGCTCTACTAGTAGCCCTGGCAACACAAAGGACAAGATAGAGACAACTCGTCCCCACTCAGGGATGCTGTATGCAGACCTACAATTGGACTATTGCAAAAAAATGTCATCCCAGGAGGTCAATTCAGGAAAAACAATGAACCGTGTAACCTGAAAAGATATGTCTGATTTTTGCTCTAAAATATTGGGAAAAAGTGACTGAATCACTTGTGGGCTTAGTATCTGAATGGAGGTCCATTTTTAGCATTGAAACTTGGGATTCTGATACCTAAGTGGTCTGTCAACTGATCAAGATCGCAAAACACTGTTGTCTAACTTTGCAGTGCAGCTGGATCCACCTGATTCGACATATGTAATCACCCAGATCATCCTGCCAAGCTCCAATTTATCAGATTTGAACTGCATTTCCTCATTAAATGATTTGAAAGAAACACACAGAACTGCCATGTTTGAAAGATAAGTGCTCAGAGAATAGATCCATCCAGTATCTACATCTCTGAGGAGTGCATGGACATTCAAGGCTCCCCAGGCTCTATATGCAAGCACAAGGTAGTGGCAATGCTGATGTCCTCAACCACAAGGCCTCAACAACTCCACTACATGGACTGATAGGTAGTGATTGGGGTCAACAAGTGGAAACCACCTGTCCTAGGTGTTTCAGCAAATTACCACAAACAATGAGAAAAACAAATAACACTGAAAACAAGCCTCAAACAAGCTACTGAAAGGTTCTGTTTATTCTCAAACACTTTCCTTGGACTGTTCCTCAGATGGACTGTTGAAATATATTGAATGATATGTAAGGTTATGTGTGGTCAGTATGGATTCAAAGCAAGTTGCCAAATGTCTTATTAATCTACTGCCTCTCCTTCTAAAAAGGCTTAAAGCTCGTACAATAATAATAACAATAAAAAAAACTTTAAAAATTGAACTTCTGCATTAAGATACTTTACTTACTCTGAAACTATGTATCAATGGCTGCCCTCCTGATTAAATGTCAGAGAAGCGCGTCACAGATGTTCACCCACATGCACATTTACATATTTGATGCAGCTGCTGTGAGTCAGCAAAAAACTGGCAATTTGAGTTTTTGGGTGCAAGGACAGAACAAGATTTTCATGGATGGTAAGTTCCTGATTAAGAGAGCTCTAAAATCAAAGGGGATATCCTTAACAAAGTAAATTTACTGCACTGGCTATGGGCAGAGCTAAAGATCTGTCTCTCTAATTGGCTGGCAGTAATTATAGCTGTGTGACACAGGTCGCAGGCAAATTGGCTGTTCTGGCATAAGAAGCAGGAGGTTTCGAATTATGTAACAAAAAAAAAAAAAGTGTTTTCCCCAGCATTCCCCATTTTCTCCTGCTGCTGTGTACAGAGGGGGTTGTATTGACAGTGGGATGTAATCTGCATAACTAAGGACACTGTGGCACAGAATGAAGATCAAATATCAAAGGAACTTGTTTGCAACATGAGGAATGGATTTTTCTCCCATAAAAATAAAACTGAAAGTAGGGAAGTTCAGAGAGCGCAAACCTCTGCTTAGGCATTTACTCTGAATCAGGATACAGATCCAAACCTTGGCTTTTCATGGACCCACATGCTGTACATTTGCACATTTTTTTCTAAAGTGTTCCTGACATTGTCAGTTGAGTTACAAGTAAAATAGGTAAAACTACCCGATATTGCAAGACAAATCTTTAAGATAAAACAACTCCTGGATCTGGATCTTGACTTGTATTACTTCCAAATTCAGATATTTTTGTCTATGTGGTATAACCAACATTTCTTGAAAATTTGATCCCAAAAATTCTTAATTTTTTAAATATGTTTTAATTAAGTTTTCAATTCAAACAAGACACAAAAAAATATCATAACATATAAATAAGATACAATTTATAAAACAAATAAAAAAAACAACCCCTATATTTAAGTCCAATTGTTTCCCCATTTTCCCTTTGGAACTACCCCATCACCCAATCCCACCTGTCTGTCCCACCCCAAAAGACTACTACTGCTGCCATAGGATTTTAAAAAATAAAATAATTAATTAAATAACAGACAATCAACATTGAGCTTGTACACACATTGATGTCCCAGAATCATACAGCTAAGTTCTTTATCCCAGTAACATTTGAAAAATGAGACATGAATGGAAACCAAATTCTTCTGAGCACTTCCTTTTTCTTCCTTATGGTATATTTGATCTTTTCTAGCTTTTGGGGGAACATGACATCCTTCATCTACCTGGCATGGGAAGAAGGCTTTGAATTCTTCCAGTGAAACAATATAACACGATGAGCTAGCAAACATGTTAAGGCAACAACATTAAGAAAACGTCACTGACCAAGTAGCCTTTTCTGGCTTTACGCTAGATATGACTATCAGAGTTTTTGGTCCAATTTCAATATTGTAGGCCTCACTCAAGGATTTAAAAATAGCATTCCAAAAAGTACATAGAGAGCGGCATTGCCAAAACATATGAATTATACTTGCTGGAGCTGATTTATCACAGGTTGGATCAATGTTTGGATAAGTTTGGGCCAATTTGGCTTTTGTAAAGTAAAGACGTTGAAACATGGGCTCATGTTAATTATCTGCTGATGATGTTAACTTTTTAAATGATCTTGTGCACACACAGACGAACACAAAAATATAACCTTTTTGCTGGAGGTAACAAAGTAAAGGAACAGAGACGCAAACATGACTTCATATTTCAAATGGTACTTTGCAAGACATCGGTTAAGCTTTGCAAAAAAAACACCTTTGACTTGAGGTAATTACCTTTGAGTGGTAGGCTACCAGGTCAAAGGCCAAAGTCATTGGATCTTATTTTTGTTCCTGTTCTTCCATTGTATCACAGTACCAATGAGACAAAGGTGGCCCTTCCACTTGATCGATCACTGTACTTTCAGCTTGTGGATCTCCAGGGATCTTGTGCCCCCCTCCTTCTAGCTTCCATTTGGTGTTGTAGCCAGCCTTTATTCAGAGCAAAACCACAGCACTGTGGTGGGCGGCACGTTTTCTTTATGTGGAATTTGGGGGTTACAGTGCAGTTAGATCCGTCTTGCACAGTCCCCCCCCCCCCCAATGATTATGAGTGGCCAAAGCTGAAAGGCCTAATCAACGACCTCTAAAGTGGGAAGAGAGGGAAGCTGCTAGTGAGATGAAAGCAATAAGTGACTGCTCAAATAGAGATTAGTATAGATGCTAGCGATTTCAGTTGCAGTTTCATCTGATCTAGACCACAAAAAGCAACTAACAAGACTTTAAGTATTCCTTGAGAGAAAGCATGTTTCTTCTTCACTTCTGACATGTTCTGGCAAGAGTTGTTTTCTACATAGTGTCTTACATTTTGTACTGTGCAGTATTACCTGCCCACTACACCATCTGATTGGCCCATAATGAATGTGAATGTCAGAATAATTGTCCAATCACCTGATAAGGTTTTGAAGGTTTTCTGACCATTCCCAAACCCTTTCTTTGGGCTGTTGCCCAGATGGATAGTGAATGGTCCATCTGGTGTGTCAGTTTAGCAGTGACCAAAATCCCAGATGGGCATAGAGGAACTGTCCCAGAATCCTGCACTATCAAGTGGTAGTGGGATTAAACTAAAAAAGTCCTGCACCGACCTCTGTCTCCTCTTCAGAGTATGACAAAGATGAATGTGTGCACAGACTCCTGATCAGTATGCTCTGGTCTTTCTTTGAGGAAACATGATGAAACAATAATCAGTATGCAACTCCTTATCCATACCATTAGACCACCAAACACACGCATACATACAAACATAAACATGCAACACTCCCTGGTTCTCCGATCAGCTGTCAACCATTATTATGGCTTTTTGTTTTTTTATAGATCTCTCTTCATTTATTCAGCACATGAGGATGGCAGCTGCAGGAAGTCCCCGGTTACTGCATTCACACGTGACCCATTAGGCCAGCTTGGGAACACTGCGGCTGCTCTAATTGCCTCTTGTGGTGCTGTCCTGTTTGTGGACTTTTATCTACCTGCATTCACCCAAGCAGAAATAAAAACAGCTAGAGTATGTTCTATAGAAAGAATGGTAATGGAGGTTGAAACGGGATCCTCTTAAACTTTTATTCATTCTGCAGCTGTGCAGGAACAAAACCATTTTTTCATCTTCTTTTCCATCTACTTTGAATTCTAGCCCATAGCATCCCAATTAGCCTCTCTCTTGTGTCAGGGGGAGATATCCATCCTTTGCCTTTTTTTTCCTTGTGCGCTCTACATTACGCACAAAAAGCAGCCACTATCGAAATTTATTTGCTTTGAAACCAGTGTTGTATGCATTTGTCAAAAGTCTAACAGCAAACACAAAAAGGCCAGCGTTGATGTCTCTGCCAAAAAATTTGACAGTATCATGTAAAACTGTAACACACAGAGACCATTTTAGCCTCTAATAGGCTCCCCAGATGGAAACAAAGAGTAACCCTTTTCTCCATCTCCTCTTCCTCTTGCTCCCCTCATGGCTGCATTGATGTAAATGAAAGTCAGGCTTTTCATTTAGTCTGCGTTTGAGTAATAGCTCACTGAGCGTACCCTCCTAATTGTTCCTGTCAGGCTTGTAAATCATGCTAGTCTACCCTCCTCTCCATCACACGCTGCCTCTTCTTGCATAATCCTATTAGTTGCAACACTATTAGACAGGAGAGAAAGATTTTGCTTACAGGGGAGTGGAATCTCTCTTTTTACTAGTGTCCCAGAGTGGCAGCTGATGCAAGCCAAAACATTTCAAACATGTTGGGGAACATTTTCCAGTGAAAATCATTTAATGTCATTTTCAGGGTACAATATGAAAGATATTGGACAAATATAGCAAATATTAAACATATATACTGTCTGTTGTTGAACAATGATTTTCTGACAAGAAATGTAATGTTAAACGATACTCAGGTTTGTTGTTTAAAGCTCTTTGTTCACACTGCCATAACTGTGCTTCCTTTTGTTTGGTGCAAGTTTATGTTAAACCTCTGATTGCTTGATTGTCAAAGAAACCCTTTGGGACTTTGTTGATGCATATCTGAGGCCACTGCGATACTTAAGCTTTCTCAACCAAACTTTAGCTCAGTCTACTCATAGAGATAGAGGCCATATTGAAATGGAACCCTAAGCTGTCCGGCCAGTGGCATCTCTTCATTCGCTTGTAGCCATGTCAACTGTGTCTTTAATTTTAAAACCCAGAAATCCTAAATATAATCAAGTTAGCTGAAATATAAACAATCCTTTACCCCAGCCTGCAATACTGCAAAACATATTTAAAAACTCTGATGCTAACGCTAACAAGCTGACATGTCTGTCAAAAAAATCACATACCACTGATGTAAAGTTAAGCAGTTGAGTTATTTCTGTCAGCTAAATTAAATAATATATAAAGTAATGGCTAAAAAAGAATAAGAGCAAATTGTGGCCCTCATACCATAAAAGACCAGATAATTAATGACAATATATGGCTGAGTACTTACTGAAAAGATTGTTTTCCGCCCATGTAATCTCACTTTTAGAGATATAATTTTAGTTTCTAATACTTAATGAATTAAGCTCAATATTATGTCAGCTAATAGGTTGTAGTGGTGGCTCTAAAGCCATTTTACAGTGTGTTTAAACAGGTTAAAGTAAACATTGTTAACTGAATAGACATTGATATTTTGTTGCCATTTTGAAGAACTTATGATGTTTTTGGTATTGTAGTATGAATGATAGTAAAATGTTTTTAAACTTTGTAGAGCACTTTGACCCATTTTACATATGGATAATGACCTATATGGAAGCTGTTAGACCTATTTCTTAAAAGTCCAATTTGTTTAAACTGAACTCAAAACAACACTATTAACATAATGAGCATTGATGGATGTAAAATTGCATTAACCATCAAGCAGCAGCATTTAAAATCAAATATTAATGTCCAATTCTGTTGAAATGACATGTGAATGTTTGGATTTAAGATGTTTTTCTACTCAGATCTGTGCAACAGTTTGAGGAAATATTTCTAGAATATGATTTTTAATATCAAAAGCGGTGCAAAATGGGAGCCTGCCAGCCTCAAAGCATCTTCCTGAGCAGTTTTCCCCTCATTGAATAGAATTTGACTGTGACCTCTGAACTGCCTGAACAGTGTGCAAGTTACAATGAATAGCCTCTTGAGGAGAAACATCTCTTTTTATAGGAACTAAAGCACAAATCTTGTTCAATACTAGTGACCTAGAGCAAAACACCAACACATTGTTGCTGTAAGCGTACAACATCCACACGGTATAAAGAAAAACGTTATCATGAAACATATAAGTATTGATTGTTATATTTGTAGTGATAGTAAAGGTCATAATGATTACATAAGGTAATAGGCCCCTGCCCTTTACCTTTGTGTTATGGTTTTTAAATAATAATATCTCAGTTTGAGATTAAAAACTCAGACTTCCTGACATATTGTCTTTAGATGTGAAAGATTTCAGACTACAGTCTTAAAGGATAAGTTCAGTTTCTACAGCTTTCACATTGTTTATAGAATGAAGTAGAACAATATACTCACCCAGAAGGCTTTCCTGATCCAAACAGTGCTTCGGGAGATATTTAGATCCAAAATCGAGCGGCGGACATCCGTATAATGGTAGCACACGGGACATGTTAGCGCAGCTCCTAAAACTGCATTAATCGTCCAAAACTCATTAGTTTCACCAATATTTCATCATGGTCTGCTCATGCTACTCCTCCATTACAGTTTGTGTCACTCCAGATATGTTTTGTGGCTGTGCCGACCTCTGAACTGAGGAGGAAGAAGAATGCTTGCCTCCGCGCATGCGCAGTACTCTCTGGAGAGCTGCCTCTGCGTCCTCCTTTCGATGAACTCCTCATCTATAAACTCTGGCTCGAAACTGTAAGGATGCCCATCATATTCAAAGTTCTCCTCCACAACATCTCATCCGATAGATATTCGTCCATTTTGCACAAAACTGGAACAAGAAAGTCGTTGTGTAGCTGGCGGTCTTCCCCTGAAACAATGAGCTGTACTGCACATGCGTGGAGGCAAGCATTCTTCCTCCTCAGTTCAGAGGTCAGCACAGCCACAAAACATGTCTGGAGTGACACAGACTGTCGTGGAGGAGTAGCGTGAGCAGACCATGATGAAATATTGGTGAAACGAATGAGTTTTTGGACGATTAATGCAGTTTCAGGAGCGGCGCTAACATGCCCGTGTGCTACCATTATATGGATGTCCGCCGCTCGATTTTGGATCTAAATATCTCCCGAAGCACTGTTTGGATCAGGAAAGCCTTCTGGGTGAGTATATTGTTCTACTTCATTCTATAAACAATGTGAAAGCTGTAGAAACCGAACTTATCCTTTAACAAAGTTTTTAAAGTTGAATTATGTCCTAGTCTGTGTAGTAGACATAACCACCAGTGTACAACCATCAGTGTACAGTCAGATCATACACTTAGTCGGTAATCTCAGGGTTGCAGGTTCAAGCCCAGCCCCACCTTTCACACAACGATATGTCTTTGGACAATACACTTGACTTCAAGTTGCTCCCACTGCTGCATCAGTGGTGTGTAAATGGGCATGAAAGTGTGTGAATATGTTGGTTGTTACTGATGAACAACTGACACAGACACTTCAACCATCAGTGTTTGAAAGTGAGAGCGTGAATGGGTTGGTGTGACGTACAGTGTAAAGGTGCTTTGGGTAGTCAAAGATTAAAAAAGTGCTACATAAGCTCAAGTCCATTTACCATAAATTATTACACTTGCATACAAACGTAACATGATCAGGTGATTATAAGCTAAAAGATTTAGTTTGGGATTTTTTTTGCTTGAAGTCCATGGCACTACTACTTATGATCGCCACCAAAGGAACTTAAAAGTTTTGTCCACAGGCTAAGATATCCAGGGGTGGCTGCTACCCAGTTTACAGGATATAAGGATACATAGCCACACACTGAAGTTCTTAACACAGGGCCTTTGTTGAGGAAGAGTTAAATGCAGCATATTTTTAAGTAGTTTTAACCTAAAAGTTGGATGATTATGAGGCTTTTGGTGGTTGCACCATTGACTACTGTATATCAGCATACAATAGCTCCCTCAGGAACAAAGCTAATTACTTTCTTTAGTGACAATCATATTTGCAAGTGCCATGGGCCTCAAGCCCATTTCAAAAAGCCAAACAAACCCTTTAGAGTCATTTTTTCTATAAATAGTATCCAGGTATAATAGTATTAAGATTTCCTCATATCCTCTTGTTTTGTATATTGACTCTAAATGGCAACAAGAGCACTGTGCCATGTCTCATAATCATAAAAGTACATTTTCCAGAGACATAGTTTAAATTATTTACTGTGAGGGATTCAGCAAACAAACATTTGAGAAGTTCTGATTAATTAGGCATTTCATCATTAACTTGCTCTTGATTTTATTTGCCAAGAAAAATAAAAACAGAGCAGAAAAGCATCAGAAATCCATAAAAGAGTAAGAGCCAAATAACTCTTTCACAGCTTGTTGGTATATTTGTGAAGCTCGATGGGAAAAACAGTCACTGAGTAGTTATTTTTTAAATAACCATACGGGCGGGCTTTAGATGAGAGGACTCCATGATGTCAAAAGAAACAAAACAGGAATATTGCAGTGATTCCTGTCCAGCTTAAACTTAATCAGATCGGATGAGAATATTTAAATGGTCGGGCACTTACAGGTCAGATTCAGTTTGATGAAGACCCACGCCCTGGCTCCATATTGCTATATTCTGTTGACCAACATCAAGTATCTTTGATCCAATCCCATTGAGACCAGCAGCCAGGAAATTAGGTTAGGATGTTGACTGCCCCGGACAGTTTGTGACAGGTCAGTTTTTCCTCCTGTAAAGAACTCTGAACACTGAAGCTATTAACCTTTCTTTGTTTGGACGGCCATGATGGATTATCCTATCTGACAGCTGTCTAATTGCAGCTTCCTTTCTCCGTGTGTTTTACTTTAAGTTGCAGGGAGATTGAGCTGACTTTTTATTGTTTTATCCTAAATGGAGAGATGGACTTTAAAATCTCCTCTGGCCATCTCCCGGAGACAGGCATGTGCTTGGACAGCCTGAGAGAGCCAAATGACTCCATTTCAAGTCCATTTGAGCCAATTGTGGAGAAAGCTATTAGATGCCTGTGCTGATGTTTTTACTGTGGGTTTTGTGTTTTAGTTTCTGGGCTAAAATCACTGAGTGGGAAGGTACAGGAAAGAGCAAACACTGAATGAAACAGTCTTATATGGTAAGCCCAAAAAACTGCTTTTTGTAAAAAAAATTTTTTTGCTGCTGTCTAAAAAGCTTAAAATCTAAAATGGGTAGCACTTTGTACCATCCACACACTATTTAACATTTTAAGCATTAACGGATAATCAACTAAGCATCTATAGAGTGCTATATAAAATATGATAATAATTTATAAACACACAAAAATGCTTTGTTACAGCATATCTGCACATTCTCAAAAAGGATTAAAAGTAGACCATTGATAAAGGTAAAAAAAAAAAAAAAAAAAGTCCCCCATAAAGTATGAAAAAGCAATAAAGGGCAAAAATTGAACCTCTTAAAATGTACCTTTTTTAAGTTAAAGACTTCATTTTATTTCTTACTTGCACTTTTTTTTCCTTTTCATGCATTTTGTGTATGCTTTATTGATGCATTAGTAAAGAACTGATAACAATAAACCCATCTTTTAAAACTTTTATATTTAATTTACAATTTATAAATGGCAGATTTATAATGCTTTCAATTTAGGATGCAAAATATTATCAGTAAAATAACCGTATCAGCTAATATCAGAACTTTTGCAGTTGTATATAGGGGATTTATCCATCATACATATTGATCTTATCTCACCTGTCATATAGTACACAACTCTACCAAAATGCCTCACCTCATTACTGCATGGTACATTTAAAAGCAAAGAATTTCTTCATGTTAAAGGTTTTTCTTTTTGTAATTGTGCCTTACACAAATAAACTGTCACATTTGAAAGCTACATTTCATTTTTGTTAAGTAAAGATTTAGTGCTCTTGGTTAAAATATATTGATATCACTATTGGCATTAATGACTTCTGAATAATTGGCATAATAGATATCCGCAAAAATCCAGTACTGTTTTTATTGCACATCCAGTCCATTCGTACAGTATCCTAAAAAACTTTCTACTATCACAGAAGAACTGCAAATCAGAACATGTTCAAATTATTTGAATTAAAAAATATTAATATTTTTCATGGACCAGGGAAAAGTCTCAATAATTTATTCATTGGATTTTTTTAATTAACTGTGTCTCAGAAATATTGTTTTCATGTGATATTCATTTGTTGATTCAATCATTTGACTTCAAATGCCTGTTATATATTTATTTTTTCAACTGCAAAAACTCTGGTTTTCTGTAAATTCGCATGGAGGAAGTGATATGACTTCCAAATTTCTAAGCCTGGTGAGGGGGGATAAGTTGCTGAAACACAAAAAAAGTAAAAAATAACAGGAATGATCATCACACATTATTCAAACATACTGTATATTAATGTTTCATGAGCACATTGAAAAAGGCTCTGTCAGAACTGCCAATGCCACAATCCACAAATTTACAAGGTAGCTGTTAATCACTTACACACTGTTTAATAGGGCTGGGATGATTCACTTTTCTCCCGATTCGATTTATTGCGATTTTTTAGGTGCCGATACGATTTAAATTGCGATTCTATGATATTGCCGATTTTTGCAATCTTTAGTTAGCTTTTTTAAAACCAGTGAAATAGATGAACAATGATGATGCCTACAGACTATATCAGGAAAAATACACATCACATGTGAGTGTGTATTTTGGACTTATTCATTAATATATATTGCTGTTTATGCTCCCTCTCATCAAAAGCCTGGATTGCATATAAAAAGTGGCTTATTATCCCTTCAGGCAACAGAGTTTTTTCAAGAAATATTCAATTTTGCTATCAAGATTTAAAAAGGCTATAGTTTCAAAGTGGTTAGTTTTCCCAGCCATCGCCGCTGTAATTTACGAGCATGAACGCCTCTGCTGCCTGCACTGTTTACCCCCGGCTTCTCCCTCGTTTGACCAGAGCTCCGCGGTCTCATTCTCCGCTAACACCGTCACTTTTCGCGGTGTTTTGAGCTTCCCTGCATCCCAGACCATGTACCCTCTTCGGCAGTCGCCGGCCATGGAGAGGAAAAGCTCTCGGTATGTACTGCTCTGGGACTGTAATGGCGCGCGGAGCCGCTCCCGCTGCGCACACTCGCTGCCAGTTTGGTCCTCACTGGACGACTGACCGTCATCCTCAGAGAGTAAATATTCCTCAGATTCAGAGTCAGACAGTACTTGACAAAGTACTCTCGGCATCGTGAGTAGGCTACTCTTACTCAGTCTCTAGCACTATGTGCCTCTCTCTCTGCTCCGCTCCACAGCCTCTACAGCCACACTCACGTCCCTCGGTCCGGTGTGTGTGTTTTAAAATAAATATACGCCAAAACTTTGAATAGAAACCTGTCACCTGTCCACTATCTGCTGGTAAAAAGTAGGAACACTATTCAGCACTATTTTAACAGCTATGGCCTGTTTTATCCAGCAATGTCGCTTGCCTCAATTTGGCGACTTTAGCGCCTATAGTGTGTGTGTGTGCGTGTGTGTGTGTGTGTGTGTGTGTTGGGGATATCGATTTTTTAATAAAAATATCGATTTTAGAATCGGCAGACAAAAAATCGCGATACTTAGGTGTATCGATTTTTTCTCCCACTCCTACTGTTTAACCTTTTTGAGCTCATCTAAATGGAAAACTACACATGCATTATAAAGCTGATGTAAATGAGTAAAGTAAAAAGCCTTTTGGCAAATTCAAAGGTACAAAAGCCTCAGTTTCTGTTCAACTGAGAAATTATAGAAAAAACGCTATCATGTGATAATATGTTAAAATATTAAACCCATAAAGTCAGAGACTAAAAAAAAAAGTATTTATGCCTTTGGGCTTTTGAGTCTCTTAAGAGCAGTGGAGCCTCAATGACACTCTTTCATAACTCCTCCTGAGATGTATTTACATCATTTTTCTCTTTAGATTAACAGAAATACTTTTCTCACAGTCACAAAGGGAAACAAACCTGCTATCTTTATGAAGACTGAACAAAGTTGCTTTCTTCAAAATGAATATCAAAACCAGGAAAGAGCCACTTACTTTATCATTAGAGCTCATTATTTAGAGCTTAATTCTGTCGTGTCTACCCCATACCATGATTACACTGTAAATTATAGCTGCCATGTATTGAATATGCATAAAGCTTGATTTGACAGGTATTCCATATCATATTAACCTGCTTAATCCTGTAGCACACATGAGCTGCAGTTCAATAAAGCAGGATGAATGTTTGAGTTTTTTTTACATTTCAGCGGCCCAAAAAAATCAATGTATGCTCTCATTACACTCAGCACCACTTTGTAGCTCTTAGATGAGGATATTCTGATGAAATTGTTCTGTTTATGTAGAAACTGATTTTGACCCTTCAAGGTAATAGCACCTGTTTATCAATTTTATTATTTTGACAAGGTTCCTCACAAAAAGTAATTTTGATCTTGAACACATTAATCATGGATTAAAGTCCTTCATGTTTCAGACAGGTATAATCCATTATCTATTCAATTATCATACAGTACATTACAACAGGGGGGAATTAATATTTTATGTATGGTGGGTTGTATTATTCCACAATGTCATATAAACCTCAATTTGAAATTTATTTTACATTAACAAAAGAAGCACTGCTATGAGGGTATGTGTTTTATAAGGTTATGACTGCTTTCCAGGGAAGCAACTCTCAAGTCAGTCAGCTTTATTTGATTGCTCAGGGGTGGCATGGTGGTGCAGCATATTAGAGCTCATGCCTCACAGCAAGAGCATCACCAGTTTGACTCCCTGTGTTGACCAGGGTTTTTCTGTGTGGAGTTTGCATGGTCTCCCAGTGCCTGTGTGAGTTTTCTTCAGGCGCTATGGGCTGTTTCCTCCCACAGACCAAAAGCATGCTTGTTTGGTCCACTCGTGACTCTAAATTACCCTTAAAAATCCCTTCCTACATGGAAGTGCATAAATGTTCTGTTAAATCCTGTTTGTGACCTTGTAACTATGCCTATGATGTTCCCCCTTTTCCACTTTTTTCAATGAAAACAGTTTTATTGAAAACAGACTTCAACAACATGACCATCAGTTGTCAGTATCAGCTTTAGATAAGCTTAGGTGACCAATGTCCAGTGGATGGAACCCGGTGTGAGCACTGCGCTCTGTTTCTACAACATTGTCCTATGTGCACTGACTTAGCTATCCTGGAGTTGTAGACTAATGAGTGACTGTGTGAACTTGTAACTTTGAATGGATGTTGATTTTACAACACCCACATGTAATGAGGACTCTGTCAGATTTAGCAATGTTTAATATTCCCCTCATGTAAGAATTAAATTTAAAAAAATGTGAAAATCTCAAATTAATGTTACTGGTTGAACTGTTACACCATGCTAATTACCATCAGATTTAGAGTTTTTAATTTAGTATAAAGTGAAGTTTGTCGTGGATGAGGTGTATCAATGCACAGCCCAGTCTTTGTTTATTTTGCCATCAGCGATGTAGAGCCCAAAGTGCTTCCATGCAGTGCTTCTCAGATGATTATTGTTGATTCAGAATGGCTACATTTTACTGCCTTGTTGTTGATGTCAAGAGAGCACTGGATAGTGAGGATGCGCTGAGGATGCCCTCTGTTGGGTAAGGTGCCCTAATGTGCTGTTGAGGGGTATATTCTCTTTTCAGATGCATATTTACATTTTAAGTACAGATTTTAACCCTCATGCTCAAGGAGATATTAGGTTGGTATTGATGTGTGATTTTAGTATAAGGTGAGTGCCAGTCAGTGCAAATGTGGACAATTGTTGCCTGGGTTCATCAGCTTGTCTTGAAAACTGTCATTGCTGTTCCTACTGCATTTGTGGGTTATTACCTCTGCAAATGTTTTAGGCCCTGTGTGTTTGTCTGTTTTTCTGTTCATCTGTTTCCTTGTCAGCAAGATAACCCAAAAACTACTAGACGGATTTTGCAGTTGGTAAAGGCCCAAATTAAAATTGATTAGATTTTGGTGGTGATCCAGATAACCGCCATTAGAGAACAACCGTTTTTGCTCAGTATATGGCTAACTAATGATATTAACATGATTAAGATTGCTGGGTGTGGATGGATAATACTGAATAATGGATCATACTATGATAGTAACTTTATCATGGAACTGTTGCTTATATGTGTACCAGCAATATGTGAACTACCTTGGCGGAGGTTTGCGCTCTCCATGTGCTTTCTAGTTACCTCTGCATCAGTCATACCACTCAGGTGTAAACTGACTCTTGTGTGCCTATTTCACTATTTCTGGGGGACGTGCACGGTCATCATGCTACACAAGTGCAGAGGACATCCGTCCCCCATTATGTGTCCACTTTATAAGCAGCAAGTATATCTTCAGCTAATGTCCTTCAAAACTGATACACTAAACTGTACTTTGTAGTTTTTACAGTACAGAACCTCAGCTTTGCTCATTGTCTAGAAATTAATGAATAGAGACATTATATTTATCTAATAAAGAACCAATAAAGCAACATTTAATGCTTGCTTTTTCTGCCCTGTCTTATAAACTCTCTGTCTTTGCATCATGCTCTGTGCATTGCTATGATTCAAAGCTGGTGAGTCCTCTCGATGTTGATGGACCGTTTGTCTGTAGTTTGACGCTTCGGCTCTTCAAGGGACCAGATGGTGTATACTGGTATGAATGCACTCAAATATGCTTCCTGGCATCACACCGGTAACACAGAATTGATGATTGCCATATTGTTTTTGACCGAAACCAAGGGTACTTACAAGGACATTGAATCCATAGGAGGCCTCTGCAAATCGCCTGTATGTGGAAAATGATGGATGCATGTGCAGAGCAGGACTTGAATATTAAATGACACAAATATAAATACAACCTCCTTCTGTAGATGTGCAAAGGATGACTAAACACGCAACCAGCAAAATGATACAACACTGATAAATTCACAAATGCAATGACTTTTATGAATACAAAATGAGCCCTGAATGTTTTGTGAGAAGGTATTCATGCAATACAGCACACAGCAAGTTACTTTCATACAATGGAAGACTGATATAGTGCACAATAAGAGCTCTGTCCGACTTCATTTGCCTCCACTGATAACTTTTTCTGTGGTCTAATACTATGGAGGTTAACTAAACCGTTTGAGAAATAGTTTTTTCAGGCAGATTCTCAATTACTGTGTAATGAAGTGAGCTGTCTGGATAGCACAGGGTTAATTATGTTTGTGTCTATCAAATTGTTCAGCAATTGCTGAGGTATCTAATTGAATTCATTTCAATTCTTTGCTGAGCTCATATTTTAATTTACTTTTTTAATCTATGACTTAAAGAAAAGTATTCAGTTATGGAGGAGCTGCAGTAAAATAATTTACTATGACATTGCTGTGTGTATATAGACTTATTTAAATTGATAAAAATTGACATACTCTGTCATAAAAGAAATAAAGATCATGGCAAAACAGGAGCTCCATTTACTTCAGCTTTAAGTGTAAAGAAAATCCTTAAAGATGTTATAAAGCCATCCTGATTAAAAGCAGTGGATAATTATAATGCTCCATGGCCTTGACCTTTGACTAGGAGACTATGAACCCAAACAACAACAAATAATGAAAAGGAGGGACTGACATGCTGTCTGTTCAAACCATTTATGGACAGGGTAACTCAGAAACTAAGAAACAAATCTGGAGTAATTTTTCAGGAAATGTTGTATATATCACAGGAAAAGACTTGTTTGATTGTCAGATCTGAATCAAGATGTGGATCCAGGCATTTATTTAAAGATTTGTTCACAATGCTAAATAGGGCAGTTTTGACAATAACTTGCTTGATGATGTTAGAAATGCCTTGCTTATAAAACTAGACTTCCTGGTTGCACTGTGAGCTACTCGAGAAGCATTCTTGGTTTGTTTTCAGAAGAAACTATTTGGATGGTTGCATGTTATCAGAGTTGCTTTGGCATCAGAACATGCAGCCTATAGCTTGCAGTTGCTGTTTCTGCTGCCTTATATTGCAGCCTAAGATGTTACATGTGTCCAGCGCAACTGTAAACGTGACTGCAGTATTAAATTTACAGAAAACTCTCCATGCTATATCTTTAAAAGTAACTTTTTAAGATGCAGGTAAGGACACAGCCTTTATCCGTGTGAGGAAGCCATGATTAACAACTTTTATACTCAAATTAGCCTTCGTATTAATCACCCTGTTATCTTGAGTTTTAACTTTATTTGTGACAACTTAATTAATCTCCTTAATGCCCTTTGTCCTTGCTACATCCCCACAGGTGCTGTAGCTGCTAAACCTCTCTGCTGGATGTTTTTGGCTCCCTGAGGAGTTTTGGACCTCCATAACTGTTTAAATTTGTGTGAAACCCTACGTCTGTGCTTGATGCGTTCATCTGGGAGTAAGCTGCAAATAAAGAATATGCACGCAGACCCACTGATGGTTCTCTGTTTCAATGTGTGTAGGAGATGAAATCAGAACAAATTAAACATTAAGGTGCCACCATGCCATAAAACTTAAGACTTTTAAAGAACCTTTGCCAACCATATATATACACTGCCTGGCCAAAAAAAAGACTCCACCTGGATATTACTAAGCGGTATGAGCCTCCTATTGGAGAATTACTGCATGGATGATTATCTGTCAGCTGTAAACAAGTTATTTTACTCCAGCTGATACAATGAGTAACTTCTCATTTCTTAAACAACCATTTCAAAAGATACATCCTGTGATCAGGAAAAGATGTTAGTCTGTTTAAGATGGGTCAAATCATTGGCATGCATCAAGCAGAGAAAACATCTAAGGAGATTGCAGAAACTACTAAAAGCAGGATAAGAACTGTCCAACACATTATTAAAAACTGGAAGGATAATTGGGAACCATTATCTTCAAGGAAGAAATGCGGTCAAAAAGAAATGCTGAATGATTGTGATTGGTGAATCACTGAAACAGTTTGCCAAATTAAATAAAAGAAAAGAACAGTAGAACTCAGGGGTTTGTTTAATAGTGAAAGTAAGAGCATTTCCACACACACACAACTTTAAGGGAACTCTTGCTGACAACAGCTGTGTAGCCTTAAGAAAACCACTAAACAGTAAGGCTTACCAGAAAAAAAAGCTTCAGTTTGCTAAGAAACATAAAGATTGGACTCTGGTGGAATGGATGAAGGTCAGGTGATTTGATGAGTCCAGATTTACCCTGTTTCAGAGTGATGGATGCATCAGGGTAAGAAGAGAGACAGGTCAAGTGATGCACCCATCATGTCTAGTGCTTACTGTATAAGCCGGTGGGAGCAGTACTCTGATCTGTGAAAAATCTAGTGACATTGCAGAAGCTTATCCAAACAATGCCACAGTGAATGTGTGCTGTAATCAAAGCCTAAGGCACTCCAACGAAATATTAGAGAGCGTGACCCTTTTTTTAAGGTGGCAGTTTATATACATACATATATGTCAACCAAACATTATATAGATGTCAGTTTATATGCATACATACACACACACACACACACACACACACACACACACACACACACACACACATACACACACACACATATATATATGTATATATAATGATTGTTGAAATTTTCAAGAAACGATTGCCATAGCACAAGGAAGATGAGTTTAGATATAAAGAAGTTCAAGTGTTTCTAGTTTACAGCTTTCATTTCTTTGTCTGATCTGACTGTTTATGCTCATTTCTTGTTTTCTGGGGGTCTTTTTCTTATTCTTCTTGGTATTTGTTGACAGAAGTCAACCTTTTCATTAAACGCTTAGGATGAACAACTTTAACAAATTGCTGCCCTCTTTCATAATGGAAAATGTTATCAACAAACATCATTCTTTTTGTAGTTGACAAAGTTAACACTGAAACTTAAATGTTTTGTTTTTCCATTATTTTGAGCAATTAAGAAACAATTTACTTTGCCTCATTTCCGGGTGCAAATAGACTGATTTGTTTGCTGTATTACTATTCCTTAGGGGTTTGTGGCCAATTCTCATCATCACAAATCAATGCAAAATCAAAAAGAATCTTTAAAATAGTAACTATCCTAAAGAGCTGTTTGCAAATCTCCACATAAATCTTCATGCAAGCCTGCAGTTTAAAATGGTTAACAAGAGGAATTATGACATATATTTCATTCTCTATTGCTGTAATCTGCAACAAGTCTCGCTTTAATCTTCCTTTCACAGTCGGGCAATATATTTAAAGTCTTTAAGGTTGTTGGAGGATTTACTGTGTGATTGTGGGAGAGAAATATGAACAGTGTCTGTGGGTGAGGAGTGAAGGGTGGCTCGGCCGGGCAGCAAGCACAGCTGCAGGTTATCAGGTTGATTAGCACTCTGATAAATAGCAGGCAGATAAATAGGCTTTCTCTTGGCTGAGGTTGCAAGCGCACACACATTTATACACAAACACATAAAAGTCACCAACAGGGAGGATAAAACAAAGTTCAGAAATGCATTTGCAGTCATCGAGACAGGATGGCACAAAGTGAAATGGAAAAAGGACTCAGTTATGAAGTGTTGTATGCTAGCGGATTATAAAAGACTGAGGCTCTATTCACATCACAACAAATCCAACTTGAATTATGGCCCTAAAAGCCCTTATGTAGACCAACACTGAAAAATTATCAAGATTCTGTAAAAGCATGCTCCTAGTCTGGGGTCAACTTTGCTGTGTTCAACATGGTGGAAAGAAACGCTGTATTGGTGGAGACATTTCCCGACAGCTTCCTGACTAGTAATTGATTGATATTAAAGGCTTGTGCATGGCATGCTCAGCTTAGGGGAACTTTGGCCTAACAAAATTTGGCGTTGCTAAACGTACAAACTTGTTGTGACGTCACTCATCTAATGTCTTATAAAGCGTACATACTGTATTTGCCATTTCCCAATGTGTAGCTAAAGCTGGTCTCAGCGTTCTGACGCCATGTCTCGAGGACAAAAGACAGCTGTTAACACAAAGGTGCCTCAAGTTGTACAACAGAAGCCTAGGCCTAAAGAGAAAGCAACTGGACCCAACAGAGATGTAGCTAGGTGGTCAACTCTTGCTAGCGTTTACAAGCATGTTGGATTAAAAACCTTAAGAATGAATACAATTTTTCAAGTACAAGACAAACATCAGAACTGTCCATCAGAACTTAACATAGTTCTGCATGGCCTGACTTAGCTCAACACAGTGTGCAAAAGTTGGTCAGGACATCGGTGTGTGAATGCAAACTTCAATTCTCTTACACAGCAATCGCATGATCAGACATGCTCTTTTACAATACAGTTTTAGTTATGTCTTGACCACTCTGTAAGCAGCTTTGCAAAAGTGGCTCAAAAGTGCTCAACACAAAAAGAAGAAAGTACAGGACACTTAAACAAATACAAACAGAAAAACTAAAAACAAAATAGCAAGTAAAGGAATGCAATAATAGATGGGATTAGCATACACAAATGTAACAACAAATAAAACACATCAATGAAGGATAGGCACAAAAAAATAAAGTACAATAAATAAAACATAGAACAATGGACACAATAAAAAACAAAAAATCAAGGACACAAAGAAAGAAATCAGAAAACAACAAATCACAGAATGAAAACAAATAGAAATTTACTTTGTGTTATCTCTTTTCCATTGTGGTTTTATTTTGTTGTTTTATCATTTGTTAGGTGATTTAAAGTTGTAATTTTGGCTTTTTAGGTTCATGAGGGAGTAAGTGAGGAGTGTATTTAAAAATATATATTCTTAAGTGTGTAAAATAGATTATTCAGTGATGATGGCAAATAAAGAAAGTGTTTTTTTAAAAAGTAGATTACATTTTTAAAAGTACAAATTAAGGTTTTGACATCAGTCCATCAGTCTGTTTGTGTGTTAATGGTTGTAATTTAATAGTTTTATTTTCTGCCTCTAGCTGGAGTCTTAGTCCCAGTGAAACACATCCAACACTGTGGCAATAAATACGCAATACCAGAAAAAAGGTTGTCAAATAGAGATAAAGTCTTCAAGAGCTTCAGTTATAAATGTAACACATTTCCACAACTGTTGACCTTTGCCCTCCAGGTGTTGCAGTCGACTCCTTTAGCCCAGAGAGGAGGTTATATCAGATATCAGGAGTCTGCAGTTTGTCCTTCACTCCTGCTATTTGATGGACTCTGCAGTTCAGCTCAGATGAACAATCCTGTTGTGAGTCGTCTGATAACGAACCAAAGCCTGGGTGTTTTGGAGTTTAAAACAGTGGACTCTGATAGATTTTTACTTCTCAAAGGATGAAAATCAATAAGCTTATTCAAAGATAAGTGTGGTTTTATCCCCGGAGCTCTACGACTTCATCAGTTAACACATGGACTGCAGGAAAAGTGTCTAACTGTTGGTCTCTGACATATTTCCTGTGACGTGAGACGCCGTGGTGTACTCTGTCTCATAAACGATCAACACTTCACTCAAGACTTCAAAACTGTGGCAGCTGAAGTGTTTCACTTCACAAGTACCCATGTTTTACACCCTCGGCTGGCACGGCAACAGGAGATCAGATTTGTCCCTTTATCTTTCAGTTCAAGGCTGGATTCTCTGTCAAATGCTGACAGCCAGTAAATTGAACACTCAGAGTACTGTAAGGGGAAACAAAAGAAAGGGGAAGAAAAAGGAGGATGCATGTGGAAATGTGGCAATAATATGTTTGCTTGGTTTATTGATTAGCTGTGCCAAAATACTGTTTCATATTTCACTACAAAGGAAAATAAGATAACGAATAACACTGGAATTGAGCTGCAAAGTGAGACTACAAGACTGCGGTGGAATTAAAACCAGGGTCGCTGATGCCCAAAGCTGTCTGTCATGTCTCATGTCTTACGGTGGCCCTGAAGGTCAATGTGAATAAACTTTTCAAAATGCGCAAAAACATTTATGAATGCACAAAAACATTTAAGAATGCGCAAAAACATTTATGAATGCACAAAAACATTAGAGAATATGCAAAAATATTTAAGAATGCGCAAAAACATTAAAGAATATGCAAAAACATGCATGGACCTAACCTTTCCGGTTTCTTGAAATGTTTTTCATGATCCCTGAAATGTTTTTTCAAATTGTGAAATGTTTTTTCAGATTGTGAAATGTTTTTGCGCATTCATAAATGCTTTTGCGTATTCTTAAATGTTTTTGTGCATTCATAAATGGTTTTGCGCATTCTTTAGTGTTTATGTTTTTGTGCATTCTTAAATGTTTTTGCGCATTCTTTAATGTTTATGTTTTTGTGCATTCTGAACTGTTTTTGCGCATTCTTAAATTTTTTGTGCATTCGTAAATGTTTTTGCGTATTGTGAAATGTTTTTGCATATTGTGAAATGTTTTTGCGCTTTCTTAAATGTTTTTATGCATTCATAAATGTTTCTGCGTGTTGTGAAATGTTTTTGGGTATTCTTAAATGTTTTTGCGTATTTTGAAATGTTTATTTGCATTGACCTTCAGGGCCACCGTAAAGTTCTAGATTCAGGATGGGTATCTAAAATATTTTCAGTAGTCTGATTCTAAATATTATCAATGTAAACTACCAGTGACTAGTAATGTTAGCCACAGGGTAATGAGTTGTTCTACAAATATTAAATTGTGTGTATCAAAACGATAGACACAATAGTCATAACATTGCTGAATCATATTAGTCTATAAGCACATCTGGCAGGTCAACCACTTGCATTACACATCAATCAGGTAATGTAGTAGACCGGTGCTACTGCCATGGTGTAAAATACAAAAATGTAAGCCCCTTTGTACTACGCACTGTCACCAAAATATGTCAGAAGTGGAGCAAAAACATCCTGTCTGTTGAGAAATGCTTTCAGTGTTGTTATTTGATTTTCATTAAATAAAGAAATTTGTTCCAGATCTGATAAAACTGCTACTAAAGCTGTTAGCATATATGCCAATGTCTGTACAAGCAGTCACTTCCTGCTGTCTTCTTAACATTAATTCCCACCTCTTCCTGTTTTCAAGGACACTGATTGGACTGTGCCACTTTGGGCCGCTCAAATCACTGTAGATTGGAGCTTGGCAAGATGGACCTGCCTGATTATGGACATTGAATAGGGTGGATCCAGCTGCTGTGCAAGGTTAGAATCATGACAGTTGCATGTACAAAACAACAGTTTGCTTCAAGTGTATAGTTTAAAGAAAAGTTCAGAGGGAATGAGATGCAAAAAGAGTTTTTCAGCACATAATGTGTGTTGTGCGGGGTTTGTGTTTGACTGCATCTGAATACAGAGGAGCGCAAGTGTAGTGTGCGTATGTGTATTTCTGCATGGTGCTATCTGGAGATTTCTTTTCAGAAATAATTGCTCAAGTGCTGGGGTGGCCACCTGAACAGTAATTATTATTATTATTAAAGATTTATTTTCCTATCTAAGGTTTTTAAAGCTGTGATCACTTCAGGTAATTCAAGAATCATTTAGCTGGACTGTATTCTAATCTGGCAGAGCACTTACAAAAGAAAAGTCCCTTGGAGTTCTAAATGGATGCATATTTGTATGAGATTGCTTGGGTCCTGTGGAGATAGAATATGTTTTTTGAGAGATGTTAGAGGGGTCATTCCTTCTTTTTATCTTTTTCTGTGAAAGGTTCTCTGTCGAGCTTGTGCATGACCTTTCATGTGGGAAAAATGGCAGGCACTGTGGGCAACAGACACAGATGTTGGCCTAAGTTAAAATCTGTGTTTACTGTTGCACTCCACTGCTGTTTGGTGTCTCTTAAACTTTTATCATCCAAAACAAGTGCAGACATTTTTATTTCACAGGCTGGATGAGAGAGGATGGCTACTGGTTTCATGGTTAAGAATCTTTTCAGTTGCCGAATCATTCACACCACACCACGCAGCAATTTCACACTGCACAACTCTGTGGTTGTGATAATCTTTGTTTTGACATGTCCAGCAGAATATTTGTTGCCCCGTGAGCTTTGCTTCCAAATCCCAGATCCTCTGATATTGAACTGAAAGGAACTTTTTAAACATACATTGAAAACAAAATATGCTATAAGTTAAAAATTATCAAATGTGACGCCTCACCTTCAAGAGTTTTTTTTCAGTTGAATCGGAATCTTAATATCAGATTTAAAAAAATTACAGTATTTTTCAATTCCTGCTTAGAGGCAGCACCAATTTTTAGTCAATCTTTTGGTACACTGCTATACTTGACAGTGCCAGTTCTCCATCACCTGTCAATCAGAATCAAGAGGATGTCAGGCTTCTTAGATAAGGAAACTATTTTGACTGTGTGAAGTGTGTTGTCTAAAAGCCATTGGTGCACAGCAGTTTGGGGCGTGTTGCTCTATATTTTGCTATTTTAGGGATGCATACTCTCAGTAAAAAAAACAGTCACAAAACCACACTTCCATATGTTTAGGATAGATTTACTTTATGTACATCAAATAACCATTACCTTTAAAGAGGACATATCATGCTTGTTTCTCCTTTGCACTATGCCAGACTAGGATGCCTGTAAAGCATTTCTGCCCTCAGTACAAGTCATTTAGTTCCTTCATTGCCCCACAATAGCGTTCTCAATATCCTCATTTTAGGCCATTATGAAGCTCTCGTTGAAACACTTGGATCTGAGGATGACCTAAAGTTACCTCACAACGTCACAGCCCTTTGTGGTCTGATTGGTCAATTCTATCGGGGGCTGAGCCAGCCTGTCCTTCTTCTTCTACTGTATTTTCCGGCCGGCTCAATGCAGCGACCGCGTATTGAGTCCCCCTACAGGCCAGAGCTGGTAATGAGTGAATGTGAGCTAGGGACCTATATACCCCTGCTGGTGGATGTGTTCCTCGGTGATGGTTTTGTGGCTAACGGACATCACAGAGGAGGAAGTGTTTTATCAGATTACTCCAATAAAAAGAAAGGTACCTCGTGTCGTCACGACGTTTGAAATCTCACGGACATCTCGCAATGACCTATTTTCAGAGGCATCAAATCTCGTTCTGGGATATCAGAAAAAATACAATATCTCATTTTTTGAAAATTAAGGGGGTGTAAGGTCTTGTTTTCAAATTTATTATGTTATATGTAAGTATTAAATCATGCATCAGCATGATATGTCTCCTTTAAGGAACTTATTTTTTCTTTTTCTCTGCAGTTATCCTTTTCTCTCTTCCCTATTGGTTGCTTTTACACTCTCGCAGGAATTCTGGAAAAGATGGCACAGTGTCTTAGCTCTCTGTCCCGTCATGAACTTTAAAGTTTATAACATATGCTTCTATATTTAATGGTAGAGATTTGCTGCTGTGTATCCTATGTGAGTAATACAAGGTCAGTAAAGTTTGTGTTTGTGTGCCAGTCTCTGCACGCAGACTTGATACTAGATAAGATGGGGTTAAAAGAGCAGTCAGTTTTTGCATCTTAAAGTCAGGAACACACCAGCTTTGTGCCTGACCACTCCTCATTTTCAGACAAAAACATTCCTGGGTGCAAATGGGAGTATATGCTGATTTGCTATTTAAATAGCATGGACACACAGTATGTAAATGGCACCTTGTGTGAGGAGTAAATGAGAATGACACTTTTGCTTTAAAAAACTTTTTTTCTGTCAGTGTGCTCAGCCTTTGTAGCCTGCTTTGCGTGGTAACACTGAAATAAAACAGTCTGTTTCAGAATGTTTGAGCACCAGCCCTCGCTTCCCTTTTTGTAATGGTTACCATTGCCACCTAGCACTCATGACAGGTTTTGAAAAAACAGCTAACATCACAAAGGTAACATGGCTTAGCCCATTGATGTCGACAATTCAAAATTGCAACAGTCATTTCATTTTAATAGTATCAGTACTGTGGCTCTTTGATTGCTGAAACCATTCACTAATACCCTTGCCTGACAAGATTAGGTTGTCATAATTTGGTAGATTTTAAAAGCATTAAATTCACAGGATAAATAATAATCAATAAAAGAAGACATTTTAAACCATGAGAACAATGTCTTGCTGTAGAAAAGTTTTTGGTCGAGAATTTAAACATTTTTATGTTTTATACTATTTTCTTTAATTAATCATGTCTTGTCCTGTGTATTCTCAGGTTTTTAAAATCTACCTTATTTTGTGCTTATCCTATGTTTTGTACAGCAATTTGTAACCTTGTTTAGATTAGTGCTTTTTAAATAGAATCATTATTACCATCATTGCACTTAAAGTGTGTTTGGTCGAAATGCAATTCTATCAAGCTTCGTCTAAGCTTGAGGGTTCTTAGCCCTCTAGCCAACAAGTCATGCAGATTGTGCAGTGGCTAGAAATCAATCAGTGTGTTTGTTATGTAGGTGGACAAGCCACTATGACACAAAAGGTTTTCAAATATGCCCACAGAAGAATGCAACCTCTCAAATGGAACACAGCTGCTTTTATGTGCCAGAAAAGAAGACAGAATTTCCTTCACATTCATTTCCTTTGTATGTGTATTATATGACAAATTCTCATTTGTCAGTAGCACAAAGTACGAGTGCTGACTTTGACTTGAAGATAATGATGGTGAGGTTTTTGTAGACAAAGTTTAAAGTCAAAGTAATTTCATTTCCGTACCTTTTTAACAGCCCATTGATGGACATGTTTTTCATGCCTTATCCATTTTGTAAACTCTTGGTTCTGCTATTGCCACCACATTACTTTTCTCCAACCCAGGAAAACCAGATGAGAACATCCTCTTCAATAATGCCTCGCCTTAATGATTATGTGGTTGTGACCTCACTCTAATCTAGGCTTACTTGTGTCATTTGTAGAATATTGTCCCTCTCAGATATTTTTAATGCACAAATAAATCCTTTTGGTTAAGACTAACAACAGCCTCAAAGGTCAGCAGAGTTTTAAAACAGTGAACAATGCTCTTTTAGTTGTAAAGAATCTTATTCCTTCTGCTGCAGAAAAACACATCTTTTTGAGTTTTCTATCATTAACATGTTAGAGTGGCATTTGTTTTTCTAAAACAAAATTCCCTTTTTTGTAGCTATTTCATACTGCCGCTGTTGCTGCACTACAGTCAGAGAGATCAACAGCATAACAGTCTGATCCCTCTGTAAGCCAGGCACACTCTGTTTAAGTGCAGTACAAGCAGAGCTCACCAGAAAGCAGCACTGCAGTATGTCTTCTTCGTATTTTGGCTCGAAGACGGTCATAGCAGCTCATGCAAACTCCAGTTTCTCAACAAATTCAAAGCAGGGTCTCTGATAACACTTTCTTTGTGGGCTTTAGTGCTCTCATTATGTCTTTTGTTTGTATTACTTGCTGATTTAATCAGGAATTTTAAAGTTTTCATTACAGCCTACTAACATTCACGCTAAGTTAATCCAACAATTTGGTAGAATCTTAGATGTTTATGAGATCCATAGCTGGTTGCATCTACAGTTGTAATTCTGACTTGCCTTAATCATAGCCAAAAAAAATCATAGATTGTACAAAATATGGACATCACCTTACTTAAGTCCATCCATTAGAGTAGAGATACTGTGTTTTACTTACCAGTGGTGGCCACCATGTTGGAAATATAATATAATCTAACATCCTAGAAAGTCAGCAACAGGAAAATAGTTAAATAGGCCTCTCTGGCAAAAAATACACCTGTATATTAGTTAAAGTAAAATATTTCTAAACATTTAATTTGCATTTTAACATATCAGCTACACTAGATTTGATTTGGGACACTTATAGCCTGTGTTTCTGTCCATGCAGATCATGCTTGAACTTTGTGCAAAATTCCTGTCTCTTTAACCCCAGTCACCAATGCCATCCACTCTATCTCTACACAATAAAGGCTTTATGAGGCTACAAAAAATGTAAAGGCAAATAAAGATTTAATAAGGATTATTTTACTCAAAAGTGACTGAGACCTTTATCTACCTAAACCACAGAGGGTCACAGGATTTCTTTCTCTAATTACATCTGATAAGTGTGATATATTTATTTAAGTTTGAGTAATACAAACTTACTTAACCCGATCTGCATCCTTTTAAAAAATGAGTCCCCTCCTGTTTCAGTGTGCAAACACCATTCATTTTTTAATAATGACTTTATTGTGAGTCATCTGTAGGAAGGTGTTGCGGGAAAAGTCATTAACTCGCAAGTTTCAGGTCAGCACTTCAAATTAAGTGAGTGTTACTTACAAACAAAGAAGAAGAGGATGATAAGCACAGTTACACAAACAAGATATATCAAAATATGCCAAAAAGGCTGCAAACCACTGGCCTAGAAGATGCCTGCTGAAAAAGTTTGGTGAAATCCTGACTTTTTTTCTCTAGTAGTATTAGTAGAAAACAAACAAAACTCTTCTCCCACAGGGAAATATCTCATTGTATTTGACAGATTACATCAGACCGATGCCCTTGAGAGGTATTAATAACTTTGGCGAATCCCTGACCTTTCCAGAGCACAACATAAAAGTTAAATTTGATTTTATTGATTTTTGTTTATAACACATATTAACTTACCATAATATTCACTTCAAAAATCCCGACAAACATCAAACATAATTATCACAGAGCAGCTATTGTTCCAAGGGACTTACACTTGTGTTTGCAGTGCAGAGCAGCAGTTTATTATGTGGCTGTTTCTATATTTATCTGCTGTCCTGACAGAGGGATTTCAGCTAGAGCCATTTCACCACCACACCTCTGTCTTTGTCCTTTCATGAGAAGACCATCTCAGTCCTTTCAACCTCCCCTTGACATTTAGAAATTAATTCCCATTTACTTCTAACCTGTGTGTGTCAGGGGAAATAGTCCTCCCGCAGAATCTCACAGAAATGACAACTCATCACTTCCTCTGTGAGACCAACCCTTACATATGCACACCCCTCAGCGCAATATTCAAATCAGTCCATCACATGATTTAATGATTTTTAGATCAGTTCCTCTACTGTTGACACACCAGAGGAAGGATGTAGGGAGTTCTTGTCATATATTAACAGTTCTTGGTGAGTAAAATGCCAAGTAATACATTAAAGCATATGACAAGACCCGCAGATTGGGTTACAATACATAAATCACTCACTGTAACTTCAAGGACTTCTCTATAAAAGGGCTGATGAATTACACAATGTGTTCCTGTGTAAATGCAAAAGGAATTCTGGAAGAGTCAGGCCTAGCTGCAGGATCTGAGGTAGCTTGAAGGGCTTAAACCCTCCTCACATTTATTGTCCTGTCATCCAACCAAACTCTTATTGGCCAAATGTGATCCTCCTGAATGTAAAATGTGGCATACATGTAAAATGGCACAAGAAATTTAATGTGAGTAATAATAAAGGTGCGTTCACACCGGACGCTACTTGTACTACCTTGGCGATCACTCTCCATTCAAAGTCAATGTACAGCCACGATGGGGCAGGGCTAACCCCTCCCGCGATGCGACAGCCGCGTACAAGATGATCACTTCACTCGTCGCACGATGTCAAAGTTAAAAAAAAGTTGATCTATGCAGGGGATGTCGTGTGTGGCTGTGCGGCAACAGCCAATCAGGGGTGTGTGTACCCGAGACGGACAGTGATTCATCCGGACTACAGGGTGGATGAGTTCTGTCTAGGCGGAACTAATCTCAGTGAGGACATTAGTTACGCCTAGACGGACTGTGGTAAACTCACAGAGGATGCTGCTGCAGGGCATCAGCTGCAGTGTTTTGTGGCTGATAAGTGAGTGAAAAGGATACAGCTGGAATAATGTCCAGGACGCGACGCGAATTTGGTAGCTGGGTCGCTTGCGGTGTGAACGCAGCATAACAGTTGATAAAATCCATTTCTGGCTTGTTTCATTTGATTCTTATGGGTGTATTTCGGGCATCACCAAATGGCAACCTCGGTCCAGATCCGGACCAAGTGATGGCTCTGTCTGGATCTGTGATCAATCTCTGATAGATTCACAAGAATAGATTTTCGTGAAGCATTTTTTCTGGCAGTCGTGGATGCGTACAGCAGGCACTGCTGCTGTATGTTTGACTTTTTAAGGGACTCAAATGCATAGAAATTAGAGGAGAGGGGCCCCTGACTATCCTTGTTGTAGTCATGGAGAAGTCAAAATCTAAACATTTTAACCCATGGGCTGAACTGCAAAAATATACTGTACTTGGAAATAACACTAATTAGAATATATAATTTTTTTGAAAGAGGAGCTTCAACAATACTTCAACAATATCCCAGGCCAATATTAAAGCAGGAAAACACATGGCGTGAACAATATAACGCTTGAGGGTGATATTCATTTGATATACTGGAATTTACAAGCCCATCTAAATATTAAATATTTATAAATACACCCCAAGGGGCATATTACTTAAATGGGTTATAAAGACAGGAATGAATGAAGCCCATGTGATTTTGCATTATGTTCACAGACACATCAGGAGTATCCTTCACAGCCATATGTAAGGCGACATCCAGGCACAGAGAGAGTCAATAAATCCTTGGTAACTTCCTGAGCATGGTCATTCAATTCCTGTAAAGAGATCAGTTGGGGTTTAGTAAAATGGCACCCAAATGGCAGCCAGTGTATGTTAGCACAAGACTTATGTCTTCATGTCACAGACAGCAGCATTTTAGACACGGAGTCATGCACATGGGAGCTCTAAGGGATGGTAGAGGACAGTGCTTTAGAATGGCCCAGGAGGGACAAAATAAATGCATGTCTGACCTTTTGTGTGTCTTTGATTGACCAAGGTGACTTCATGGAAAAATAAATCATATGAAATGAGCCTCAAAGGAAATGTGCTACTATGTATTGTAAGAATTTGTTTTTAAGGTGTTGAATTGGCAGACTGAATAAGTGAGCAGGTGTATATATGAACAAGGGTAGTCTTTAATATAGGTGATTAGACAAGTGTGTACAGGCATGTTTAAGTAAGCAGAGGACACGTGCATGAACTGCAGAGCTCATATCAAAAGGTCCATTAACACACTTATTTAGGAGATACTATTTAAAATGCCTAACTGCCTATCAGTGTTACCACATTTACAAGTTTTTGGATGCTGCAAGTGAGGCAGAGGGATAATTAAGGGTTTAATGTCTTGCCACAGGACACTTATGACACACATTGATGGCAAGAGCTAGGGAATAAACCCCAAACCTTCCAACTGAGAGACGACTGACTTAACAACAATTAAACAGACATTTCATTCAACCAGAGAGGCGGTATGGAGAAGTATTACTATTAATTACTGGACCAATTAATTTCATTCAATTCAATTCAAAGAGCTTTGTTGGCATGGGTGCTTCAGTGCATCATTGCCAAAGTACTTTGGTAAGAAAAAAAGGAATGAATTTATTAAGAACAAAAGAGAACATAGTTATAATTAAATAAACTGAGAGTGTCATGATAGTAAAGGTTAATAATAAATGCTTAAAGTTTTGATAAAAGCATAATTAAATATACACCACAAAAAGTTTGGAAGTACTTCAGTTAATTATTTCTCCCCTTTAATAATACAAATAGTACAAATACAAATATCATTGGAAAGCTTGATTAATCACCCTTACAACAAGATTCAACTTGTAAGGATTGTGAATGCGTGAAAGGAGCAACACAGCTAAATATGTGAGTAGCACCCCCCAAAAATATGCCAAAATCCCTTTTTTCCCTGGAAGAAAGCGTACAATTCCTCTGTGAACCAAGGATGAGTAACCAGTCTTCTTCAGAGGTTGTCATCCTGAGACGCCATCTGCACTGTCTGTCTTTGACTTCACCAGTCTCACAGAACTTGGTCTTAAGTTTGGAATCTGTCACCGGGGCTGACACCATCAGTGCTGTCGCTCTGTGTACCAGAGCACCAGCTTCAGAAGCTTTATCACATTTTTATGTGGTTGTGTTGCTCATTTCACAAAAGCATTCTTTACACGTTGTACCTCATTACAAAGGAGATGAATCAGGCATCCCAATGATGAAAAAAACACACCACCACTTGATATTACTGAATAGGACAAGTAAACAACCAACTGTTTTCTAGTTCCTGTCCTCAGGTCCTCACAAACTTTGATAAATCTGGATTTGTCTCAGTAAGTAAGGGATTTCCTGAGTGTCAGTTGTACATCTTCAGTCCAGGTGTGTATGTTATTTGGGGATATTGTTAGTGTAAGATGTGAAGAAGTGCAGCTCTGTCTCTATCTGTAGGGTGTCACCGTAGGAGCAGTTTGTCCTTCTCTGGGAGCCAGCTCTTTATGTGACAACCCATCTCTGAAGCTAATCTGTCGTGACTGAGCCTGTACCCATCAGGACTTTTTGCACTAAATGATCTTTTTACATACTCAGATAATCTTCCAAATAACATTAAGCTTTGTTGTTGGTTTTTTTTGTATTTCAGATACATTTCTTTTTGTTGGTTAACAAATTCAACAATTCATTTCAGTTGTGAGCCTGATTTGGATGCATTGTGGGGTTGCTGTGGTCCTGGTGCTCTCCAGGTCAGTCCATGTGTTTTGGGAGAAACCTTTGGACCAGCAGGTAAAGATTTCAACCTTTTAATTTTCTCTGGCTTTAGCTCTCTTCAGTTCAGTGCAACGTTATCAGTCAGTGCTTAATTATGGTAATAAGTACACTCTGCATTGTATCCACTTGTGATATAATTGCACTTTCTTATGCACTGTCCTTCAGTGCTTGGTGAATCATTGACAGACTTATAATAAGAGACAATAGGATTAATGCCACAGTTACTGAATTATGGGTTTAAAGAATAATCCTGCTGAAATGTGCTCAAAATTAATTACAGTATCACTCATCCCTAATTTATGGCAGTGTGTCCTGTGCAGTTTTTGGTGCTTTCATACATGTTTGATTAAAATTAGGGAGTGCTTTAAAGGTCAGTATGAGGGTTGCAAATAAAAGTGAAGTATTGTGATCAGCCCATAAAGTAAATAAAAGGGCAATACAGTCTGGTGCTCAGAACACACAGACTAGAGAGGTTCTTCATGTCTGTTACCATGTGCTCCTTTCCATCTCAAATTCATTACTTTCCATTTAGAGTGCCACTTCCTCTGCGTATACTTCTCCCAGCAGGCGTCTGTCTCGAAGCTGCTGTAAAGTGGCACCTTTCATCGATCCCAAAGAGTCTCACAAACTTCCAGCTGGGGGTGAAAAGGGCAAGAGCATCTGTGCCATTTAAAAAAAAGCAGAAAAACAGCTACAAGGCTATTCTAGCTCAATTTTTATGCTTTGTTTTTCTCACTTCCTGCTTGACGGAGTTTGATGTCTTCCTTCTAAGATCAACATGGTCAAGCTTCGATGCCAAACATCAATGCCTTTTTTATTTCACATTTAGAAAACACTGTGGAGTCAGTCATGAAAGCCAGTTCAAGGAGCCAACTCAGAGTAACCTGCAACACATCCAACTTGGCTCTTCAATCATAGTGATGTATGTAAGCTGCTGTTTTTAAGGTCACATGCCTTCTAACGCTGCTCACTCAAAGCTGCTTTGTTTCCAGAATTTGGACTTCAAATTATGCTAGATTAATTCAAACCATATCAATTCATGCAATATTTCCACGTTAACAAATCTTATGTGAGAACTGCAGGTTGTGCCAACACATTGGCAGCATTTTAGTACTGTAACCTCCAGAAATGTGTTTTATTTAAGGTGGTTTCACATTCTGGCACATATCCTTGTACACTCTGCATCAAAGTGTGATTTTTATAATTTGAGATAATAACGGACATACTTTACCTGGTATCTGTACCCAAGTCCACATGTCCAGGTGATGCAGGCATGGTGCACTTGCAAGGCATGTGGAAGAAGCAAACATTGCCTTGCTCAAGTAAGAAGTACTTGTTGGTGAACAAAATTGCAATGGAAATCCTAAACACCTTTTTTACCCATGCCATAATATCCTCACATCACAGGCTTATTTCCATCCTCTGAGCTGCACTGTAGATTTGGAATTAGGTAGAGGGTTGTTATCGGCCTTCAAAACATAAAAAAAAAACATCCATAGTAGTGTTTGCTGCCTCTTGTTATTCTTTTTAGTGGATATGAGAATCAACAGTGTCTGCTTTGCCACTCACTAATTGAAATGTACACATGCACTAAATGTCGGTTTTCACCAGATAATGGATGCCTTAAATGGCACTTTTCCTTACACAATCTCTGGAACCTATCATCTGTCATTGTCTATCATTTGATGGACAGTATATACCTCAGATGCTGATTCCTCCATAACTCATGAATTCGAGGATTTTTGCATGTCTCTGTCAAAACCTGCAGAGATTTATGTTGCGGCTGTATCTCATATGATGTATACAAATTGTCTAAACTTTCTTTAGCACCTCTTGCGCTTTCTTTGGCTGCCCTTACGGCTCAGTGTCTTGTGTCTCACAAGTATTTGGCCATGACAGTGTCTGAGTCATGTTATGAAATATTCACTTGAAGTTTTAGATACCTGTTAGTATATATATATAGAGAGAGAAAAAGAAGCATTACCACTAAGACAGGTCACATGGCATGTAATTATGCACAGCTGCAGTTTTTGGATGCAGACTTGAGAAACTTTTGATGAACTCTGGGTGTTTCAATTGGATCAGAAATAACCTAAATCTTCCTCTTTGCCATTTACTTGAGCATCCAACTTAGAAAAAAAAAAAAGCTCAGAAGTGGAGCTGGTTGCAATCTTTGATTCTCTAGAAAGGTGACACAAATTGCAGTGTATCTTCCTTTAAACATCATATTAAACTTTGATGACATATGAGACAGGCATTTGAAAAGCAGGTTTGATTTGCTCAGAGAAGTTTCATCGTGCCCTTTTTAAACATCATATTCCAAAATTCTTTTTCTGTATCATATCTGAAACTGCTTTTCCTTGAAATATTTTGGCATTTGGCCAACCATTGCTTACAGAAGCTCACAAAAACAAATGTTCAGTTTGGTGATATACACTGTGTTATTTAAAAAATACAGTTTCAGACAAAATTGATACAGATATGAAATAATGTCATTAAAAAGGCTGGATCTGACTAGTTTTATCCAACAGGAACACAAAGAGGAATCAGTTTCTTTTGTGAAGTATTGCAGACTGTCTGTATGGATTTAACAGTGGGTTTAAATAAACATCAGATTGGGCACAATGGATTTTATGGGACACTTGTACAAACTCAGGATGCATAAATTGAGCACTTCTTCTGCTCAGTAAATTTAGTCATGGCCCCACCGAATAATGTTTAAAAATGATGATTTTTTCATTAACAACAAAGGGTCTGCAGACCTTGCACTAAATTAAAATAAATAAAAAGTTGGTCTGCTATCTGAGTTACATTCTAAATATGGAAATAGGACAGGACTAATTCTGGTCAGAGTACAAGAGCATCATTATAGGAAGAACTCCCATAAAACCATGTTTACCAAGCAAGCAGTGAATGCATGACTGAGCTGCAAATACGCTTCAAGGATATTAGATGAAGAGATCTTGTTCCATTTTCTAATTCATAATGATACATCTTGTAAACTGGGATGCAACCAAGCATGGAGTGTTTAATGGTTAGTGGGGGAAATAAGCAAGCAAGACTCAGAGTCCTGGGTGTGTTCAGAGGCAGTACGCGAGGTCGATACACAGCACAGTCCCAGTGGAAATACACAGTGCTACAGATCTCCGCAGCTCATAGTCAGCCCTTATTAAAAACCAGGGCCAGGCAAGTCTCGGCTGAATATCATAACCCTTTATCTTCTGCTCTGCTGTCTGAGCAATATACAGCATTTAGCCGCTCCAGCCAAAAAGCAGCCGTTTCGTGTCTAATTTTAATTATGTTATTTTATTTATTTCTCCTTTTATTCAGGGAAACCTTATCACTGGTGAACATAGGACTGCTGAATCCTCACATTGGAGGCTGTTTTATTTGTTTCCAAAATGCAGCTCATGATGGGGAATTGCAAAAGTGTGAATGGCTAAACATTCACATTTCACTACCCATTTATCTTTGTGCCTGCTGAATACACGAGAGAAAGCTTTCCGGCAAGAACTGCTATTTGTGTGGAAAAATGGCACTAAATATAAAGAAGATTCAGTCAAATCAAGTTTAACTTTAATTATATTGCATATTTCACTCAAAGGGTAACACAATGTGCCTCAAACCTAATCAATTAGTTGAGCTTTCTTTGTTTAAAGATAATTTTAAGTCTGTGCCATCCAGTCCATAGTCCTGGTATATTATTACCAAACACCCAACACTGATTAAAAGAGGCTGAGCAGCAGTATGAATGATTTTGATAAAATGTAGCTGATAGCTTGAATGTATATCATCTGTAAAGCCAGGTAAGATTATTTCTGCAGATAAGTATGGTGATTCATCCCCAGGAATTAAAGTTTCCAATTTAAAGAAATATTGATCTGTGATAGCTTTGCACCAAAAAACAAATCTAGAATATCACAAAATAGCTTACATAAAGCAGAAAGTCCCTTTTAATACAATAGTTGTCTTGTGACCGTTTAAACCCCTAATAAATTCCAACACTACCAAATTCACCACCAAACAGTTGATTAGACTTGCCTCTAAAGACTGATTTATTCTAGTCACTCACCCCTGCCACCATTGTCCTCCTCTGTTGTTTTCCATATATATGACAAATCAAGGGGATCCATATGGTTTTAGGCACTTGGTAAGGTCCTTCTTCAACTTCCTTTGCACCAACTATGACATTTGGATGATTCAAGAATCAGTCAGGGACAAACCTGCATCTAAAATACCTGGAGAAAATGTTTTAAAAGGATTTCCAAGAGCTTACATCCAGCAAACCCAAAAGAAAACACTTAACTTCTTATCAATGGTACTATCTCAGAGCACTTTTCTGGCTCAAGACAACATTCTTGTTGATTAATGGAGATGACTGGAAAAAGGCCTGGAGAGTAGCCATCAAGTAGACCATAAGGTGATACCCACATATCCAGCAAGGAATTTTCCTTACTGCCTATTGCCTAAATGAAGCCAACTTAAATCAAGAACAGAGACTTTCCTCCTGCGGCCAGGATGTTGATGATGTAAGATCAATCCTCTGGCTCCCACTCCCCCCCCCCCCAATTAAATCGACCCAAAAGGGCAGAATCCAAACTGAGAAAATCAAACCAGCAAACCTTAGGCTGCAGCCCCATCCTCTACCCCTGTGAGAGAAGTACAGGAAAGTTTAGAAGGATGGATAAATGCCAAACCAACACACCTACCTTCCAGTTATCCCTTGGCCATATAACTTGGCTGTAAGACCAGTCGTCAAGATTGAAAACAACCAAGATGGAGATGTGTGTCCTTCCACACCTGCATCTTTTTAACCAAGAGGTAATGGACCATAATCTAAAGTATTACTCACATTTATATATAAAAGGATTAATGTAAATTGTAGTAGTTGTGTAAGTACAGGAGCACAAGAAGAACAGCTCAAATTAGAATATGTCACAGTTTGTTTCCTGTGGGTATGTTAATGGATAGCTGAAGTACTTGTAAGATCATGTAAGTCATTTCTGTAGGGGTGTTGAGGAGTTACATACATGCCTCATTTGACTTAATGCCTTTGTTTAATTAATAAGGAAAATGAACACCTGCAAATGCAAAATGATTTATCTCTCTCCCTTTAATGAAAGTTGAAATCCATTGTAATAAGAATGTTATTTTATCAAAATCTGTCAAAGCTGTTTTATCTTTTAAATAAGAATACAATTTATTGTCATTGATGTTTCATATTTAATCTTCATAATGGTCCAGTCAAACCCGCAACAGGCTGCTCATTAAGCAGTGAGGCATCACACAGTGGAATTAACTGTCAGCAACATGATTCCAGTGACATGGGAGTGGTGTTAAGTGTCTCTGTGCTTTCAACTCTCTCAAAAGCAACACAGAAGCCATTGGCTGGCCTGTCCTAGTGACATCTTTAAACTGCCATCAGAGCACTCACTTCATTATAACCAGCAGTAACTCCCTCATGCCACTTTGGAGAGCTGCCACATAGATATATGACTAACACTCCACAGACCAGTGCTGACTGCAGTGAATTAATAGGTTGGAGCTAATGTGAAAGTCATTTGAATGTTATTGATATGGAGATTATGTTTATTCACATCAATTATGAATTGGCAATATCTGGGCCGAACTTCCCCAACGTCCAAACTTTCAATTTCTATTTAGCTCAGGGGTCTGGGGAGAGAGAGGAAATGAAAATGACTTTAAGACCACAGGAGGTTTGGGGGAGCAGTATGCAGTTCTGTGATTCTGTTCTGATGATATGAGCAGGGGCTTGTCCAGAATGTCTTGACTGTTGTGGCATCCAGTAATTGGTGACCATCCTAACCTTTCTATTATTTTTAGGCACTATTTTTAGTAGTTGGCGCGTTAGCCACAGGGCATATTGGTTAGCACAATAACTAATAAGAAGCTAATGAATGTAAAAGCTTGGAAGTTGTACCTCATGTACAGCAGACAAATAGGGTTTTCCAACAAAATAAAATACAGTAACAATTAGAATTGTCAAGGGGGATAAATCCGAGTTGAATCAGTCTCTGGTTGTGAACCAGCGACGCTCATGCATGTGAGTGGGGGGCCTCATTTTGGAGGAGGGGTGGGAGGGGCTAGACGAACCCTGAGGAGATGCTACATTCAAATTCATGCTAGTTTTCCAAAATGACCGATCCTAGCTCTAAGGCAATGCTGTGGTTTGTATGGTCAACAAAATTGTAATGCATGCTTAAAAGTTGGCATGGATTTTTTTTTTTTATGACATTCGTTAAATGATGTCTTAATACATTTGTACATCTGTTAGGCTAAAGTTCCCTTGATGGTGAGTTCACACCAAACACGACCTGGGCGACCACTCTCCATGCAAAGTCAATGTATAGTCACCATAGTATAGTCAGCCACATGTGATCAGGCACAATCATACACGATCTGGGCATCTTGGTTGCACTACTGGGTCGCTTTGGGCATATGACCAGGTTACGTCTTTTAGTTGCTGAAGTTGAAAAATTTGAACTTTTCAGGCGACATCGCATGGAGCTGTGCAGCAACAGCCAGTCAGCATTGTGCAGGTGTGTTACAACATCCACAACAACTGTTTTTATTGTGGCTCACAGAATGAAAATCCATGTTTGTGTAGGAATATTAGTAAATGCTTTAATTCTGCCTTAAACAACAGAAGTGGCAGTTCTCTGCAGTCCTATTCTTCCTCATCAGTATTAGCTATAGCCAATGCTTTTGCTAGAGCTAATGGGGATCTTAATAATGAAAGAAAGAAAGCTGTGTGTTTTATGGTTGGTAGATCAGTGAAAAGGATACAGTTGGAATAATGTCAACTAAAACATACAAATATATGATAAATATATCATATGATCGTGGTGAAACTCAAGTGGGCATGATATCTTGGAACAAAATGAAGTATTTATGGACAGACTTGGTGGGCATTGAGACCTTGCTCGCCCATGTTGCGTGTGGGTGATTGTACCCATAGTAAGACAGTGAATCTTTGTGGTTGAATGCTTTTAAACCACCTACAACTAATCAGGGGGCTGTCAGGAAACATCATACTCCACTAGCACAACTTTCTCTCTGCTTTAGTTACATGGACTTGTGTTGAATACAGTGAAAATTGACCCTAGGAACGTGCTTCTAAAAGCGTTTGATAATTTCTCAAATTGGCTCAGCTGTACATTGATGTTTGAATACCTCCTTCATTCAATGCCTTTTTCTTTTTTTTTTACATTTTTTGTCAAATAAAGTCGACTGCTGTGAAACAAACACACAAAGAAGGTAGCAGGCCCTTTTGTTTGTTTTGACTGACAGTGATGTATGTGCCAACAACAAGTGCTTTTATTCAGTCAGATGCAAGCTTACCGTTGCAAAACTTAGGAAAACCACAACTGTCTACTAAGTAACAGCTATTTCATTTCACTCCTAACATAGGGTCATAAATTTTAGGTTGGGGGAAAAGAGAACAAATCTTTAGACTTCAGGTTATTATTGAGATAATCATCCAGTTAAAATGTTGAACATGTTGTGTACATTCATTTAGATGGACAGAAGAGACCTCAAATTGTTGTTTGTATCTACTTCACTTGTGGGGTTTTTCTCTTTTGTCAAGCCATTTTCCCCCAAAAAATAAATTCCATAATATCAAACGTATATGCTGGAAACATTTCAGACAAAGACCTGAAAATAGAATTTCTGACTGTCGTGGCGACAGTGAATACAAACACTTTGACAGTTAATCCCTGTCATTTGAGCTGAGGTTGAAAGATATTTGTTTGAAGTCTCGGTACCTGGCGGGACTTGCTAATGGAGAATAATCCTTTTTACAACTTCCTCTGAAAATCAGAAAATGAATAAGGGCTTTTCCTCCAGTCATCCAGGATATGTCCTTATATTAATAGCTCAGTCGACCCATAAGAGAATGAAATATGTCTTCAAAGTGCAATCGTGAAATGACAGGAAGCATGGTAATCCGCTCCAATTTGTGCTTTTGAAAGCTTCAATCTCAGAATGCAGAGTGTGTAAGTACGGGCTCTGTCTGAATTTTTCTCAGTGATGCTTCCACCAAAAATCCAGACAACCTAAAGCCCCACAACTGTTTATGCATCAGCCTTGCAGTGCATTTAGCCCTGTAAGCATCCATCTCCTTTCTACATGGGTAATTCCCACATGCAGTAATCACACCCCGAATTCAGACGCAGCCTGATGTGAACCAGCTCTTGAATAATGTTTACTGCTTTGCATGAAATCAGACAAATCACACCTGTACTTTCTTGTGTGTTTATGTGTTTATGTGTAGAGGGGATGGGGGGTCACACCTGGTTGTTCCAGCAGAGAGCTGAGCCCTCTTCAATCTTGCTGCACGGCTGTTGCTTTGGTTGGGGGAGGTGTGTCTGAAGGTGGGAATCGTTGGTGCATTACTGTCCATTGATTCAAGATGATCCAAGCTGGTTGAGGACTGGGGGCCTGAATACAGATTAGAGGGGAGAACAGGCAACTGGTAGTTGATTTGTTTTTGTATCAAGGTGGATGGTTGCTTCTTGAAATTTCTGTTTAGTATTTATTTGCCTTTTTGCTGCAACACAAGCACACATGCAACAAACCCCTGGAAGAAAACAGCAGTTATTTGTTTTTATTCAGTGGGGACACAAAACACTCGGTAGGACAATGGTGCATTTGTTAGGAGAAACCTATATATGAGAATGATACACTAATCAGAAAATTTTGATAACAGCTTTATAAAGTCAATATTAAACAAGTCTGTTTTAAAATTTACACTACTGTGGTCACCCTAGATCTTCCTTCATTTCATAATACTTGAGTATAGAAAAGACTGTCTTAATAGTGCTTTAAAACACATTATAAACATATTTAAGATAATAAAAATGTGTTATGCTGTGCTTATAATGCTGTATAATAATAGTTAAAAGAACTTGTGCTAATTTAGGTGCTTTATTATTGTTTTATATTTGATGTCATTATAATAGCAGTGTTTGTAATAAATCATAAACATGCTACTATTGTATTAAATAGTGCTATGTAATGCCCAATTGGTACAAGAAATAAATAGTATTCATAAAACTTCATGGCAGCAACACAGTGGTGCATCCCCTGAAGCTGACTGAAGATACATGTTCTTTTAACATGCATAACATTGATTGTACATAAAGACTGGAGTTTATTGAGATTTTCATTCTTGTTTTACATTGGACTAAATTTGTAACACATTATTAACACTGTTATCATATTAAAATTTTAATAGATGCTCTCTCTAAAGTGAAAAAGAGAAGATTTACTGAACACAAGAGCAGCAAACAAAATTCTGAACTTTAAGATTCAAGAAAAAACCCCAGAATGTAGATACTTTAATCTAACGGCGTGTACCCACCCAAAGCGTCGCAAATTTTGCGCGCATTGATATTACATACAAAGTCATTTCAAAGACACAAATTGATGCTGCATCGGGGCGAGCATAGAGGGGCGTCAAGCATTCAAGTGTTGAGCGTTGAGCGGCAAGCGTTTCCAGCGCAAAAATACTCACCGCTCACCGCTTAACGCTTGACGTTCGAGTTGAAATAATTGAACTTTTAGAGCAAGCGAGCATGTTGACGTGCAGGGACAGCCTATCAGCTTGGAGATCGTCACTGACGCAGGGCATTCTGGGGTTCGGAGTCATGCTAATTTGACAAACTGCTCGACAAACTGCTAAACTGGAGACAGAAGGAAAGGCGCTCCGCAGCTGGAATGGAGCACCTGTAGATGGTATCCAGGTGGGAGATCCTGGCACCAACCCTGGCTAGCAGGTCTTCAAACTGGGCAAGAGTCAGCCTGAAGTACTGCTGAAACCGGCCGTCGTCCAGATGCGACTCCTGCAAGAGACGGTGGAATTCACCGAGCTCATACCGCCTCACACCGTAGGGTAGCATGCATCCAGTACCGACGTCGGCGCCTAGCCCACAGCTGACTTCTCCACAGCAGGTACAGAGCAGTGATAGTGGTAATCGGAGCCATGTTCGACAATGAAATGATAATGGCGGACTTTTCGTGCAACAATGCCGTGGCGAGCAGTGAGTGTTTTTTTGCATATTTGTACTAGCGTCAAAACTCGAGCATCTAGTGCGGCGTGATTTCACTTGATGCGCGAATACACTCGCTTTCAACGCTTTCGGTGGGAATGCGCCGTTAGAGATATAAAATGTAGAATTAATACTGTCTGATAAAAAATGCTAATAAGTGTTTCGAATGCTTTAAATAGATGGGCTTCATAGAAGTGTTACTAATATTTTTTATGTATTTATCTTTTTTAAGGGATGCTATTCGATACAGTGTAATAACTTTTTTAAATCCCTTCAAAATACCAGCAGTATGCTCTTGCCCAGGTTGTCCACAGCCCATGCTATCATTTAGCGTCAATTACTTCTTGCTGTGTGGCCTTTAAGTGTGTGATTTTAGATCAGACATACAAAACAATTCATTTCCACAACAGCAATTCTGCCATTGTTCAAAAGCAGAAACATCAAATGCACACAGTTGTTTCCATCACTGTCAGTTACTGTCAATGTGGAAAACTGTCTAATCTGGCACTGTTAAAAACTTGTTGAAAAGGTTTCTGGATACAAATCCACAAAATATCTGATCACTTCTTCCTTGTGTCATGATCTGCACTCCCTGAAAAAGCTGTCACAATCTATCAAGAACTTATCGAGTTATCTGTAAAAATGTGAAAACCGCCCTGTCTCACATTGTTAACAGATCCTTGAGAAATTCTTTGATCCACATCAGGATTCAGATCACTGACAAGGCCTTATCACTTCTTCTTTGTGCCATGACCAACAATCCCTGGAAATTTCCAAAAAATTGATATGCAACCTTTTGAGCTATGTTGCTAAAAGACCAACAGTGAGTTTTGGGAGTTTGAGGCTTCAGATATTCCAACTTTTGTTGATTTCTCCTGGCTTTGCTGGCAGTACTTTTGCTATTTTAAGGAATTTGTGTGGCATCCAATAAGCAGAGCCAACACTCACTACAGAAAGTGTATTACAGCAGGAATATGACAGATGATAAAGCTGCACTTCCAGGCAGCGCGACAGCCACAACCATTGATAAACATATTCTCTGGAAGACTTCACAGTGTTTCCCCCTTTACACATTTCCCTTCTTGGCTTTGAGCTCCTGATTGTCTGTTGGAAAAGTACTTACCTTCCACTGTTAGACCATCTGCTGGTGATTTGACAAAGTGAATCGCAGGCAAAACCATCAGCTTTACAAACAGTATCATTAACTTTCCAGTGCAAGGTTTTAAAAGGTCTTGTGGAGTCAGGTATCTTTGGACCAAACTTGGCTTAAGAGTCGGGTTAAATAATGAAAAAACTACTCACTTAAAAAGGACATAATTAAATCTTCCCTTAGGGATTTTAACTTGGGTAAAATAGAGCACCATGCACAACTTACAACCTCCAAAAGAAATCTCTCTCTCGTTGTTACTGGAATATGATTTGTCCTTTATAAGAAAATAGTGAAAGTTATTGCAAATGTTTCTGGATGAAGCATTATTAAATGTTTTAGAAAAAGGAAAAGTACCATATATCCGTTGCACACTGTTTTTTTTTTTTTTTTTTTTTACATAATGTAATATCTTCATTTAGTTTACAATCTGTTCTTAGCTTGTTGAGTAAAGCATAATTAATTGCAATCCATTTTTAGAAAATCAATTCAGAGAAAAACTAATCTCATTCAGGCAGCAGGTTTCAGTCCTTTTGTCAAATGAGGCAAAAGGGCTGCTCAGTTATTTAAAAATTAATCCAAAATATTATAATTTAGACTGAGATCATGATTTACAAGTGTGTTTACTCAGTGATTGTACACTCACTGTGCGTAACTTCCACATGATTAATTCTATCATTTTGCCTTGAGAGGCAGCCACAGCTGTGTATCAGATTTTGTGAATTATTCTTCATTGTCCCAAAAATTGTCAATTTGTTTTTGATTTTGCGTTGTAGGGTGTATTTTATGCATTTAAAAGTTGAAGAGCCATGTGCTCAACTCAATCACAATCAATGAATAAAACAGACAATTCGACCAGTGTTCAACTGAAAAGCTGTCGTCTGCATAGAGAAGGCTTGTTTTGACAGTTTTAATAAACTTACTTATTAAGCAGTCTTGTTAACATTAACTATATGTGCACACAGACACAAAAAAACTGACTGCAGAGAAAGTCAAAGAAAGCTAGACAAGGAGTTATAAAGGAAGGTCTCCAAATATTATCACCCACTATGATTTTTCTTAAAAATGTTAAAACAGTTAAACAAAGAGAAGTTAAGAAGAGACTCTGGGAAAGTGGTCAATAACGCTAATAGTCATACAGGTAAGTATCTGCCTAAAAACATTGCCAGATCAGATCAGATCAAATTATTCGTATGACAATGTAACTGGATTGCTTAACACTTATTATCTTTCAGGGGTACGTATGCTTAAATTGTCTCTAGAGTAGACAACAGTCTATTTCTAAAGGACTTTGCATATTGAGTAAATATGCTAGAATTAGCCAAAAGGGTACTTAACATCAGTTTTCCCGTCCTAGGTCAGACAAGAATAACAACAAATTACTACTACTACTAATAACACTCTGCTCTGAGACATTGATTTCTTTCTCTTCTCCACTGCAGAATTTGCACCTAATAAAGGTGAGTTTGGTGAATAATTTACAGAAACCGAATTTAAGAAAGTTAAGGTTTCAGTAATGGTTTTTCAAATTAATGTCTACAATAAGAGTTAATCTAAAAGATAAACACAGATGTTCACTGTTTAATGGATAAAGGGACTTTGGCCAGCACTACACCAGCCTCATAATTCCTCATGAGACATAGTCCATTGCTTCAGGAGTATGAGCCTTTCCTTTAAAGCAGTGAAATGGATTACAGAGGCAGGTAGAGCTCCTTTAACTCTGGAGCCTCAAGCTACTACACCACCCCCCTTATCCCACACCCATCCTCCTCATCCCCTCTCCTCATGATGTGGAATGGAAACAGAGGACATGTGTAATGGTGTTCTCCACTATCACTGACAATCATTCATGTAGTAAGAGAGTCTATTAACTGGAGGTTCGTGGTGCATTTCAGAGCGTTACTTTGTCTTATGGCTCTTCTCTCTATGTTTGCTCAGGTCCCGCTAACATCAAAGAATGTTTTATAATTTCAGATGAAATGTAAGGTTTAGATCCCCTTTCATTTTCCAATCTTTGCATACTCCGTTTGATTAAATTGGGAGAATCCATTACCATAGTAAAGAAATTTTACACTTAGAACTTAATACAATATTGTATTTCTTGTTCTTGTACTGCAAGATGTTGAAAAAGGGCAGTGAAAGTCAGTTAATGTCATTACAAAAAATATATATCTATGTGTTATGAAAGGGAGAGTGTTTAGAAGAAACTTACAGAAGAAGGAGACTTCAAATCCCTAACAGAAACTACAGTGTTTGAAGGGTAGGGTTAGGTGCTCATATGTGTGATATCAAATTTCCAGCTATACTATATGTATTATGACATAATTGTGATGCCGTCACTGGTGGCTCAAACACGTAGAGTTAATGGGTCTAGTAGGGTAGGCAGGTGAACCCTCTATTGTCAGGTTGTACATTTTTTTTATAAGACAAAGTGGATAATCTATCCTGTTTGTGGGTATGATTTTAGAGAATTTAATAAACAGAGATTACTACTTTATTTACAGTTATTTTCAAATATTATTTTTAAAGAGAGATTTGTCAATATTGAAATTTTGCCCAAGTTTTTAGCAGTCATCTGCTGGACAGCAAAACTTAAAATGCATATCTAGTATTCGTTGTTGAAACTTTTTTTTTTTTAAATTCTCTTGTTATAAAAGATTTTTAAAAGAAAGAGATTGACAGGCAATCTGAAAATCAGACTGGTTGTTCAAACATGAAAAAAATGGGTTCCAAATCCTGCCAGAATAATCCCCAAAACCCCTAGCCTTGCAGAGCAGATGGACCTGCCTGATTCTGAAATCATGCATCTCCGTCTTGCTAGTCTCAATTGTCTAACGGTTTCACTCGGCTAAATACTTAACAGCCCAATCAGGGGAGAGAGGCTGGTGCAGAGGGAGCAGCAGGAGTTGCGGGCGTGATAACAACAGGAAGTGACTTGACAGGAAGTGAAGTCACTCCCTGTTGTACAAATAATGGCGGCTAATGTCAGTTAGCCTGTGGTCATCATGATAACTCAGTTATACTTGGCGAAATATGCTCTCCTCATAAGTTTACATTGTAGGGATTTCTTTGACGAGGTTCATGTCGCATATAAGTGTTAAATGATACATATGTGTGGTATAGTTTTTTTTTTTTTTAATGTATATTTTTGGGCATTTTGTTCCTTTATTGATAGGAGAGAGACAGTGGATAGGCCTGTGAAAGGGGGAGAGAGAGCAGGGGAAGACACTCTGTAAACTGGTCACAGGCGGGATTCGAACCCCGGACCGGCAGAAGCATGTACATGGGGTGCTAACCACTACGCCAAACCAGCACCCCTGTGTAGTATAGTTTAATATGAAACAATATTCTTAAGGTAGTTAAGCTATCAGCCGTTAGCCGCTACAGCTAACAAGAGCAAACAACAGTTAACAGCTGTTAGCCGTTTTGCCCTCGTAAGCCATTTCATTTAGCCGCTACGTATGCTACGTCATAGCAGCGCTGCCTGATATGGATTGGTCTGTGATGAGTGTGATGAGCCAAACAATCGTCCAATCACAAGCTACTGTTGTTTTTAAAGGTTATGCCCCTGAAAAACATTTTTGCCGGGCTCCTTCTCAGATGGACTAGGGAAATATTTTCCAATATGGAACTGTCCATCTGGCATGTCAGGTTACTAAACCCCTATCCCAAGCATGTTCTCTGTTTAGACATTCACAGACATAGACAAACGTGTAGATGAATACACATTTAATTAGCTACACAATTAGATGAACATACAGAACACATAGATAAACTTACACCCAATGTTCACTGACTTATATAAATAATATTGTAAGAATAACAGTGACAACAACAGACTAAAATGAAATAATAACATAAGGGATGACTCAAACAAAACTATGTGATCCTAGACATGAGGCAAACTATCAATCTGTCAATCCTTTGCGTGTCCAGGCCAGGTGAGGTTTCCCGTGTTGAGTCAAGTTAAGCTCCACTCCTGGTGGTGCCCTTCCATCAGTTCCTTTAAGTTTCAGTTTTGCTATTGAATGTAGACTCCCAAGTATTTATAGTTCCCTGCTGCCTAAAATACCAAATAAAATTTGATAAAATTGATAAAATTCAAAAAGGTAAGTGTTTGTACTAATGAAAATAGATGTGGTCCAGCCGCCAAAGCAGTTGTTAAGTTGTTTTCATCAAAAAAAAATTGTGCATTGTCTCTGTACTTAAAAGCTTTTAATATGCATATTGCATACATGGCATGTTCTTTACTTGTGAGTTAAGTCCAGTAGTTAGTCATGTAAGTCTGCCCAAAGCATCTGTGTTGGTTTTCAGAACACTTCCTACTGTAGCTCACTTAGTCGACACATTTAACCAGTCCTGCATTGTGGGAAGGTAGATGTCTTTCCATTTGCAGTACAGTAGATTTTTAGTGCCTGCAAAGCTATAGCCACCAATTAACCGTTGGCTTGGTGTCCTGGTCTAGAGAACATACCCTGCAGACAAAAAACGGTCTTCACTGAAACTTAAGTTAGTTTTGGAATGCTTAGTACCATCAGTGACATTTTTTTCTTAATATAAAGGACAATCAGTGTTGTTTTATGTTTTATTCTTGTGTTGTTAAAACACAAACTACGAACTCATATCCCATAAAAGCTTTATCAGAAGATAATCCTGTTCGATTCCTTTTATTTAAAATATCCCTCTACACTTCAGAGTGAAATAACAGTACTCATCTGTAATGCAGGTTGTGTTGCATGGATACAGTATGTTGGTGATTTCCATCTTATACAGGTCATAATATTTTACAGCTTAATTATCATTAGATGCATTGAGCAGCTTTAACAGCCATGCACAGATAATAATGAGTGGTTAGTGGCAGCAACTGGAGCTATTCAGGCATGTAATTTTGATACACATATGCCTGCAAGTGCTGCTCCAAAAGCAATAATAACATTGTGCATAAAGTAAACATAATGACAGAAAGACAAACTCAAACTCTGTGCAAACATAAAAATGTGTTGGATCATTAATATCATATATTGGTTTCACATCAAACAGCAGCTTTAAAGGATGTGTAAGTGTTTGATATTCAAATTTGGATTATACTCAAAACACATTGTATTCTTTGAAATAAGTGCCAGCGGTGGACAGATGTTGAATTTCGGTTGGATGTGAATCAGATACCTGCCAAAACTAAACACAAAGGCAACTGAAAGCACTTTGACATATTTGAGAAATAAAAGTGCTTTCACAAACTACTTAGGATTATTAGAACTCACCCATGCCTTCTGTTTTTCATTCCATTTTCACCCATCCCCTCTTTTTACTTCTTTTACATCATATAGACTCGAAGTTGATAAAAGTGTTAATGTAACATTTTGAGATTCTGCTTCAGCCCTGCAGTCATTCCCCAGTTGATCAGTGCAGGTGCTGTGATGCATGGTTAATGAAGAGCTGGTTTCAAAGAAGAGTTGGTTGTGGGTATATAATAGACACACACAGTGTTGTGGGAAAGTCATACGATTGGGAAATAGATTCCTGATTGCCTCTGCCGGTCATCATTTAAGTGGTGACCTCTACTCAAGTGCAATCCCACTTAGCTTTGCAGCAATGCCCTGCGGCTCCTTGGTTTACATAAGGCTGATTTTATCATACCAGGCTATTGGTGGAGTCCATGTTGTCCTTGCTTTATGTTAGTATTTTAACTACAGTGAATATTATAAAACTTACAAAGTGCTTAATTTGAGGTTGAAGTCTTTAATATGACAGTAACCATAAAATGGCTTTAGTTTCTTAAAAGTTGAACTAAAAACTTTTTATGGTGCGTATTTATACAACATGAGAGGTGTCAACAAACAGGAGGAGCAGTAGATTTTGCTTTAAAAACCACAACAAGCTCAGTAGGTGCTGTAGCACAAAAGCGACACTGTATTCTGCTAACGTTATCAGGGTTCACGCATGTAGTTTAAGGGAGAGACAGGGCTATGATGTCATCGTATCTGAACCTACCTATTTTCATTGTACACACAGAAACACAAGGGCAGCGTTTTCAGATCTATTCAATCTTGGACCCATTTTCAAAAATGTGTGTTGAAGGTACCTATACCATTAAAAACTTGTGCATATATGCCTGAATGCGTTTCTTTGTGGACGGACCCTTAAACCATACATGATTCTGTTTAAAACAGTCACAGCTCGATGTCTGTCATTGTGTGTGCCACCCCTAGGTTGAGAAGAACAGCTATTTGCAAATTGAGCCCCCCCACACACCCCATGATTTCCCACTGTGCAGGTAGAAGAGCCAGATGCATTGAGATGCAAAAATGTTCTGCATAATGTGATTACTCTCTCTGCAGAGCAAGCAATAGAAACACATCTCATGCCATTATTAGACTGCCTATTCTGAACACCGAGCGAGAATTATTTGCTTGCTGCATGGCGAACTGTTGATTGTTTTCTTTTTCTCTGCATTTCCATGCTGCTGACGGGCTCTTGAGGAAGCAGCAGGTGCTTCTTGATCCCAACTCTGCTGCTCCTGTTCCTGACTGCGCTCCCTGCCAGAATGACACCTACCCCTGCTACTTGTTCTCTCTTCAGCAGTCTGTTTACCTGACAACAACTAAATAAAGCCTCACTTCTGTTTCTGCACACCTGCTCTGGAAGTCTGTGGCTGAGCCTGCTGTGTCTGAAGCATCTTTATTTTTTTCACTCATAAAAAGACTTAAAGTAAAGCAATGAAATGGCCTAGTGTGAAACAAATCTGAAAATATTTACAATCTAAGCAAATAAATCTGGATCACTTAGGGTCCCTTATGGCAATGGTTCTCAACTGGTCTGGCTTCGGGGCCCACCTTCACCCCTCAATGACAAGCTGCAGCCCAAATTGAGGAAAGATTTCAACTTTTTAAATTATATAATAAATAGATGTTACAACTGAACCTGAAATAGTACAGAATACCACAGTATTCCACCCCAAAAATAAAAGTTTAGTTTAGAAAAGTTGATTCTCAGGGTTTCAAGACGATCGGTATAACTGTGATAACCCTGCATCAGTGAATACTGAACAGCCCTATAATAATAATATTCAATCAGTAGCAATGAAAAGCCATTAGTCATAAGGCTGTTACACAAAACACTTCAGTAACTCCAGCCTTTTTTAAACAGATTCAATGGAGCTGTTTAATGCTGTTTTAAAAAATCTTCCAAACATGAAGCTTCAGCTGTATACCTACTTACTGAATATATAGCAAACACATTTTTTTTTTTAAATGTGTTGATTTAATTCAGGTATTATTGCCACTTATTGTTTAGAAGTGTGAATAGATGTGAATAGACTCCACTATATAAAAAGTACCCCATCAAAATAAAAGCAAGAAAGGGCTTGCGACTTCCTGAAAAAGGGTCTGTGACCCACTTTTGGGTCAAGACCCACCAGTTGAGAATCACTGCTTAAGGGTACGGATAGAAGCTTGACCTTGAATGCTAGAGCAACATTCTTTTTTTCCCCACAGGAGTTTCATGTTCACATTACCCCTCCTCAGTTAGCTCTAGTCACACTGTCTGGAAACAAAATAATTTTGCAATCTCCCTTTGTAAGTGTTGGCTTGTGTCTTGGCTAACACTTGCACTCTCATATTTAAATACATTTTCTTGCAAACTATTGATTACAAATCCCAAACCTGTATCTTCTGATGAGGCCCATTACCTTTCCTTGGGGAATGAAGCTCTCATTTCACTGTCTAACAGGAGATTTTAAACTAACAGCTGCCAAGTGTACACATAGAAGTGCCAGCTGTAAATGGTGTTTTCATTGAATGGCCTTCACTGACTAAAAGGCAGAAACGTCTTATTTGACATGTGTCAGTGACTGCTCCTTTTGTGCTGCATGATGTTAAATTCCAGGTCTAACAGTATTTCAGGAGAGGGTCTCTAGAATAAAATGCTCAGAAGCAAAGTTACAATGACAGTGTGTGGACAGGTATATTTTTAAGATTGTCCAAATATTTTAAACTGGCATTAAGTGGTTGCAGTGGTTGACAGGGCTCTTGAAAGGTTCTTGTTTTTGTGCTGGGCAACAATAGTTTCCTTCCTTTGTCCACTAACCATTAGTTTTTAAATATAATATTCTTAACCCATTCTGCCCCACCGGCAACAATTGTTGCTGAAGTGTATCAGTGCCATTTTCTACTCACAACAAAAATGTCAGCGGTAGTAATGCAACTTTTTGCACTTATGTGTTGGTAGACAACTTTGATAAAGTTTTCAAGTGGTTCCTGTCACACGACATCATCTTCTTCCTGCTCCTTCTGGTGGAAGACATGGAGGATGCAAATTGTCCTGGAAAGAGGTCATTTTCATAAATTTCTAATGCTTTCCCCCAAAACATATTTATGATTATTTAATCATTCAAGTCTCTTGAGTAACCCTCAACCAAAAACTTTTACCTGGCATAAATATTTATTTGTTCATGGGCTTATTTCTGTGAGTGGCAACAAAAGTTGCTAGGAGGCACATAGCTAGCTAAAGGAAAACACTGTCTGCAGGATTTCTCATAATGTACTTATTTCAAATAGTAGAATGAGGTACACTGGTGCATTTAGGTTCTCTTAGAATACTCTTCCAAGCTAAATAAATTCGGTATTCAAGGCCTGTGTATATAGGATTTTGATACATTACCATACATTTTCTTGCTATTTGCTAAGCAGTCTTTCTCTGTTAACCAACATCAGTATGGACATCCATTTCCGCAACTTGAATAAAGGAAACCAGGGAACTAAAAATAAATAAATAAATACTAAGTCATAATTATGAGATAAAAAGTCGACATTATGAGATACCATTTGTGCATGTGCTCCACATCCATGGGCGATCCTAGCAACACACCTTTCTCATAATTATGACTTTATATCTCATTATTATGACTTAGTATTTATTTTTTATTTTATAAGTTCCCTAAATTCCTTTTTTTAGAAAGGCTTCCGTACATTAGCTTGTGTTTCACTGATGTAAAAAAAAAAATTATGTGCAGTTGGACAGTTGGAGGTGCACCTTTTTTGACACACAAGTACTTATCATAGCAAAATGGCCACACCTACAGCCCCCCACACACACACACACACACACACACACACAAACAATTTTCATAAAATTACAGGCCAAAATAAAAATCAATCACGTATGTTGTCCTTTCCTTGGGTACTTCGTAACAGAAGTCCTGGCCATGTTGCAGGACTCTGAAACAGTGACCTAGTGACAAGCTGTGTGACTACTGGCAAAAATTGTTTAAAACAAAATACAAAAATGGAAAAAAGAAATACATAATATAATTCAGAGGGACTCAACTGATAAAATTATATGCCTTACAATTCAGAAAAAAAATTTGGGCATGAATGGGTTAAATCAAAAGGTGTTAAGCAAAATGTCACAATAAATCCTTTTACTGTCTTGAGGCATTTTTATGACACTTGCAGCTGTTATTACAGGTCACTTACTTTTGCTGTACTCTTAAAAATTAATCCTTGTTGATGCATCTATCACTGGGGTCATCACTACTGCAGCTACAATTAGTCTCATGTTTTGCTTCTTTGAATATCTTAATAAGTGGTCCTAGATGTCTTAGAAATTAGTTTTGAAGTTTCTTCTCTAAAAATCCTCATAGACTTTTATTTTAGCAAATCCAAGAACCAATCTGTTTTATTCTCTGCACAGAGCAGGCTGTGTAAATCCTCATGAGCTCTGTCTGACCAGTCTTTAAGGGCTCTGCTCCAGTGTTTCCTGTGACATTTCTCAAAATATAACTCGCACTAGAGCCACCTGTGATTGTAAATTTTTCTCAAAGGTGGAGCGAGTTGAAGGAGGACAGGAGAGATTTTTCTTAAGAGGAGCGGTGAGGGTTAAAGATTAGCTATGGGTGCACAGTTTTGCAAAAATGATAACACATTTTTTTTGTATGTTTAACGAAATATGGGAATTTTGAATTAGTTAAAAGGATGCAACTGAGAAATTCCATCAATTCCATTTTACCCAACAAAATTGAGGGTCTCAATCAGGAAGTATAAAAAATAATATCTGGTTTAAATAAAAAAAAGGTCTCAAAAATGACTGCCTACAAACCATTTCATAGCTGATTATAGTAAACTGTTAGTGCAGTGAAAGGCATGTCAGCAGTTAGAAGGACAGGCCATGTCATACTAAATTGAAATAAAAGAAGAGATGTCCTTGTCAAATCTTCATCTATGGACTTTAAACCTTAATACTTACTGAAAGGGATATAATATTACAGGACAAATTTACTTTTCATGGATTTCCCATTGGACTGTTGCCAAATGCTCTGCTCAATATCAGTGCTTATAATGCACTCTGAGTTGTGTCTCTGAACAGTAGACAAGCACTTTAACTTTAAAACCCTGGCAATGTACCAGTCCCAGGTTATTGAATGAGTAAATTCTGAGGACATTTACTGATGACAGGGTATGTTCAATTATTTTTGACTTGATTAAAGGAAACATGCAACATTTATGTTGAGGTTTTGTTCTGCTGACTTTAGGAGACCACATCCATTTCCCCTTGGAGAAGTTTAATCAATATTTAATTGCCTCTCCCTTTTGTGCGAGATGTCTTAAATTCACCTCTGATGTAAAGCAAGGATTTTTGTTCTGACATAAGTTCACCCCTCTGAAGGAATGAGCTGAAATATTTACATCTGTCTGCCAGTCATTATACAATAACAAATTCTAGATAAATGTATGTATCTAAAAACTTAAAAATGGTTGAGCAAAACTAGAAATAAAAAGATAGTTTCAGCTTTAGCTTCCAGTCCTTCCTGGGTATTAAATTTTCAGACATCCTGGAAAATGAAATTTTACGTCGAGCTGCTGTGCTTTCCTTCAGGCTGCTCTGAAAGTCTCCCGTTCTGTTTGTGAGGCGTCTCCGCTTGACCAAAGCAATGACATCGAACTACAACAGCAATCCAAGTAACAGCCCTGTGATCAATAAAGCACATATTGTAGCTGAAGGGGAAAGGGGTGAAGTGTGGGCGGGGGGGAGCGCTTTCACTTTAATGGACAGACGTTCAGAAAATGTATTGGCTCACAGAGAGGACAGAGAGAGAGGAGGTGCTGTTGAATCTGGGGAGATTTCTATGGATCTCTGGCAGAATCTCTTTGTCCTACATCAGAGCACTCAAGCAGTATGTCATTTTTTTTGAGTCCTTCAATGTCCATCTTTTTAACAACACCCTGTCATCTTCTGACCTTTATGCATGTTCACAAGAGATTGTCTTGACTCAAACAGCTGACATTTAACCTTTTTTATGTTTCTTAGTTCAGATACACAGATGAAGAATGATAATTTGTTATGTTCACAGACCCCCAACCCCCCAAAAACCTGAACAAATAGTATAGTAAAGCAATTATCATAATTATTTGGCTTACATAACATGCCTGTACAGACACTGTTTTCACAATTAAATTAAACACAAGGCTTACTAAGTCCCATTCAATTCCAAAACTATTAACTGAGTATTAGTGATCAGACACTCAGGAAAACATTTGTAAGTTTTTAAATTGTTTCTTTTAAAAGAGAGAGAGATTAGGAGTTCAGTTGCTGATAATTACCCAGATACACCACAGAGACAGTTCAATGCAGAGTATATTTCACTAGACAATCTGGGCAATAGCCCATAATTAGTGTTTGGGGAGGAAAAAGTCTTTTTTAAAACTGTTTTTTTAAAGGACAGGGTTTTAATATTTTACAGAAAACATGAAATATAAACCAGACTATACTGAACATTCAGGTCACCGAGGGAGATTAGGTGTGCTCTATCAAAACCAAACAAACACAAATTAATATTTCTCTATGTAATATACTGTAAAGGTAAATAAATAAATTAATACATGAATAAAGGAAAAGTGTATATGTGTGTATAAGAGAGTTGGAGCCTCCAACCTACATTGGAAATTGGGAATTTGTCTTTTAGACAGGACCATTAGGCACATTTATGATAGAGGGAGGAAAGTGTTAAAAGGTTTGACAGCGAGGATATCGAACAGGAAGTTCCCAATGCTGAAGTGAGTTACCAGTCCTAAGACATAGTTGACATTGAACCTCAGTTATAACATAGATACAGAAAAAAACAAGAAGGCATTATTTTTAACCATTTTCTCTTTTACAAATAATAGCCACTTCGACCAATACTTCTGGACTTTATGACCATAAAACCTTAGGGAGAATGTCAAAATTTCCATTTTGTATATTTCTCTTACAGTGGCAGTCAACTCTCTCACTGTCAGCGATTCCTTCTTAAGCCAGCACAATCTTTAATAGCACATCCAGCTGGACAACAATAAAGAACAAAACATAAACCACAACAAACTCACACTCAAAACATGTCAAAAGTGGAGAGAACCTATAATTTCCCATCAAACCATGTTCTCAGTGTTGTTATTCAATAAAGAAATGCTGTCCAGATTTGCCAAAACTGCCACTGAAGATGGCAGCATCTATACTAATCTCTGTAAGAGAAGTACCCTCCTGCTGCCATCACACTTTTAGCTACCACCTCTGCCTGCTTTAACTGATGCTGATTGGGCAGTGTGTCTACAGACCAAGCTCAGTCTTTTTGACTTGAAGCTCTGCAAGTTGGATCTGTCTGATTACAAAAGACAAGTCAGGCAGACCAAGCTGCACTGTGAGGTTAGCTGATAGTAAATTGGTCAGAAATAACACAATACCTCTCCAAGAGGATGTGGCATCGGGTCCAGTTGAAAATAATCTTTCTTTTTTCACTGATTCTATGTTTGTCATCCATTTTGTCTAAATAATCCTTAATTGTGTGACATCAATACAACTGTCCACATTTCCATGTAAACTGTCCACCAGCCTTGTTTACGCATCCTAGCACTTTCATATATTCACGTGCCACTGAAATAGCAGTGGGAGTAATTTTGGTCTAGGTGCCTTGCCTAAGGACACATCCACATGTGGCAGCCAGAGCAGGGCTCAAACTGTCAATCTTTCAATTACGGACAGAACGTGCTACCTGACTAAGTCACCAACACTGTGATGTCAGTGGGATCTGGGTCTGGTCTGATCTCAGTGTGAAGCACAAGAAAAAGTTGAAACTGTCTGGTGCGGTCTCCAACATGTGTGTGTGACCATCTTAAGTTAATCAGGGACTATCATGAACCCAAAGTTGAAAAGAATATTTGAATGTTTCAAAAGTAGTTTGTGTCTTTTATTCCTGGTACATGCATAATTGAAAAATGCAGTCTTGATCATCTCTGTCTTTTTCTCTTTCTGAGAGAAGGCTTTTAAATTTCAGAATTTACATTGCTAAAACTCAACATCCAGGGACATGTTGATCTGGTCTATATGTTTGAAATTATCTTCATAAATTAAATTGCAACCACTTCCTGGCACGCAGTGTTTTGGCTATGAAATAATATTCATGGGGCCAAATTCATCTGCAGACCTCTGGCCCGGATAGTTTTTTTTTTTCAAGTCACTACTGCCTCTGCATTTCAGCATTTGATGTTTATACATTATCAACAGCCCAATCGATTAATTAATTCCTTTTTAAATGTTGAACATATGATCAAATAAGTGAATCAAATTAACTAAAGAGGGCTAGTCAAATATGAAAAATGAATCTTGAACAAAGGTGTATACTGCATGATTCAAGTCAAAACCAACTAAACCCAAATATGCCCTAATTTCAGAAGCAATTGATGAATGATAAGCAGCAATCCCATTTTTTATCTTCTCTGTACCTTTAATTTAAGTTATCTCTCTCTCATACCAAATTTTCTGAGGTATCACCTACATAAGGTGTTGTCTAGGTTGTATCTCGTGAATTAGGAGGCCTTATTTTTACCAGCTGATAAGTGACAGCTGCATCATGTAGTGAAAACTGTGATTTCTGTCCTCATTGGGGACTTCTAGCTTCCTTGTTCTGTGGTAGAGCGGCACTAGAAATCTCTGCTATGCTGATGAGGGTTCAAAAGAGAATGGCTCATATAATGGGGTGATCCTGGGTGACTTAACCAAATCCCTCACTCATCTTCCTTTATTGCTGTTCAGCTCGTCCCCTGTGGCCACATCACACGCGGTGGGGGAGCAGCACTGGAGGAATCCTCAGTGTACCGGCTGTTAATTTGATCTTCTCAGGTTGCATCTAACTGGTATCGACAGCCAGTTTTTCAGAACATATTTTGCTTGGATTATTTTGAGTTCAAGTGATTATAAGCCAAAAAATTCAATCAAGATTCATCTCATTAGAGGACTTTATTGCCACTTAAGTACATTAGTAGTTTAATTTACTCTGGGTTAAACCAACAGCCCTGCAAGGACAATTAAAAACAATTAACACAGGTTAATTCTTATAGCACACATTTATGTTGCGAGGTATCACAACCTGCCTTCTAAATGTAAGGTGATATTAGTATAATTGCCTCACATTCTAGAAACAGTACTTAAAAACTAACCTGATTCACCAGATGGACGGGTCAATATCTTTCACTATTCCAATCTTTGCAGCAGCCCATAGAACATGTTTGGGGAGGGCAGAAACTCCAAAAGCAAATCCAGCAGGTGATTGGACGTTTCATCAATCACATGAATTACAGGCCAATCAGACATTGGAGTTGGCTGGCACTCCTGCATACAGGTTATGAGCCACTTTAAAACAATCTATCAGCAAAACATGTAAGTTGAGGGACGTTGAGTGACGGTATTTTTTGTAGACGGTTTGTAGTTCTAATATTTGTCTTTCTTTTAATTAAGATCAGGTAAAACTGCTACTAAAGCTGTTAGCATCTTTGTAACCACTCGCTGCTGACATCTCGTGCATAGCTCCCATCTCTTCCTGCTCTAAAGAACTGTGATTGTTTCAAAATCAGAGCTCTTTCAAAACTGTTTCAAAACAGCATTTTTAAAGCTCCTGACTGGATTTACCTTCAGGATTGTACAGGATAAAGCTCTTGTGATCAAAATCTATCAAAGGATTTTTCTCTAGTTGAAGGGCATGGCTAAGGTGGCTCATTAAATTTCAATATCTTGCTGTTTTTACAAAGCCAGACAACCTTTCTCTTTCTTCAGGGTAATGGCTCCAAACACCCTATCAGTCTTCACAAATGATATTAATTGATGTCCGACCTCTGGGAAATGAGTGGGAGGGAGCTGTAACTCATCAATACAGTTTAAAAAAAAACAAAAAAACTTTTCATTCATTATAACTTTATAGCTCTTTTTCCAAACCTCACCAAACCTCACAGCCATAGTTAGGCTGAACCCCTATACACTATGATTAAAATTTTACCCAGGCTCCACCTGTCTACAACAGGAAGTTGCTGCATCTATATTGTGATATTTTACATTAATTTAACATCATAAAGCCGCCTTGAAAACTTGTTTTGGATATCATGAGACACCAAAAAGAAACACCTTTTAGGCTGTTACCATTGCAATGCTTTATTTTTACTGAACTTGGCACACACTTTCCTGTGAGAGAGTCTGACATGTCCTGCAATGTTGAAGGACGATCTAATGGCTATATGGCTCCCCCTGCAATGTTATGAAAATTCAGTGTAGATCTTTTAAGTTGGTGACCATATGTACCATGTCAAGACCTCCAAAAAACTTTGGACTCATATTCAAACCTTAACAGGAACTCAACCATGTTGACTTTTTAAATCAAGCTGGTTTGAATCAGTTATACACGAGTAGCTGGGAAAACTCTTCTTCATGCTGTCTTCCTTGAGTATGTCATGCACAACAACCATCTTGGCTTGACCACATCTACAGCAAATATATAACTATAGAATAAAGAAATTAGAGAATATTCATAAATTCTGCGGATAATTGCCCCCTTCCTATGCAAATAAGCCTCACTGCAAATACCACCTAATCCACATCAGTGCTTACTGCCACAGGCAGTATAGCGGTGCTATTTAATGCCAGTGAGACCCTGTATTAAATCCGCGCAGTTTCTCTTTCTCCCTCTCTCACACTCTCTCACTCAAAATGATAGCAAATTGCACTGAGTTGTTGGTAACTATGGAGCAGAGCCAATATAGGGGCCGTCATGCCAGGACTCTCCAGGTAATCATGGCAGTAGTGATTGTTGCCAGGCAAAGGCACCGTGCCAGGCGAGATGGCAAGCACGCACAAGAAAGCATTAATCAGAGGAGAGTCTCATTATATGATTTAAGTGGCAATTAAATCATTTGCAGATAGCAGTTACCGGGATCCTTGCACTATGAGATGACATTAAGGATGATAGTAATATAGCCTTCTGTGTTTGTCTCTGTGACCATTCCACCATTTTTAAGTCAACATGAATAGTTTGTTTAAATACACTCTATGAAAAAAACCTATGACCCCCCGGACCACTTTTTTGATCATATGAGTTGCATTTTGTGAATTTTTTTTGCAATCAGAGGTGCAAAGTGCTCTCAACTGCCAAATTGTGTGAGCATGCTAGCACCAGCATGCGATTAGAGCAAATTCTCTTGAGGATAAGGCAATAAAAACAGGGCAGATTGTGTGAGTTAATTCTGTGCAAATAATGGTGTTATTACCAGGAGCAATCCATTCTTTGTGGATCTGGCCCACTGTGTTCAATTCACTCTTGATTTTGAGTGTTGATCAACTTTTGCACCCTGGATGAATCACATCACAACTCTGCCTCACCTGGTTATAGCTGCACTCCCTGACACCACTTGTGGCTTTAATTCGTATTAGACAGAAGTTTGACTTTGTTAGTTTGACAACTAACATTGAGCAGAGTGTTTTTATTGCCTTTCCTGTGAACATACTCAAATTTTTGTTCTTCTCTGAAATTTTATTTTTGTATTGTTAATGCATGTATTTAGTAAACCTGACCACTACGTCTGGTTTGAAGAGCTGTAGAATGAGTTATCTTTTATTATGGTGACTGTATTGGAAAAATATATACTGCATTTAACAGTACCTTTTCATAATTAGAAAAGAAATGCTAAAAGATCTAACAAAGGCTATTTACGTTTTCTTTTTATTAAGACTGAAATGCTGTGAAACATCTATACTTTACTCCTGGCTCATGGTGAATGTTCCAGACTATTACCTGCCATGCATGTGCTTCAGCTCTCGTCATTTTCATGGACATGTCTGAATGAAGTTGTGATGAGCAGATCTGACCTTTTGTACTTCATTCAACCAACATGTCTTACTCGATTGGGAAAAATCAGAAGTGCTGTATTTATGTGAAAAGGGCTACTAACTAATCCTTGGGCTCTTTCCTGCTCCTGTCTGTTGCATAAAACTGCTAAAAAGATACATACACGCCACAAAGGACTCCATTGTTTAATGATTTACGATTTTATCAGAGCAATTTTACTCACTTTGTTTGTAATCCCTGAAAATAATTCAGCATTGTTCTTAGCTATTTGAGATAAATGAATTGTATGTTGAAGAATTACTTATTTTTAAACATACAGAACAAGATAGAACAGTTCAACCTTTTTTTGTAATCAGGTTTGCTGAATGTAATACAAAGGATTATTCTTGTCTGTTTTGTTGCTGAAATGTGCTGTGTTTGCATGTCTGATCATGTTTGTCTTTGTTCAACAGTCAGATAGACTTGTTTCTCTGATAATGATTTGATGCAAAGCCAGTCAGATCCCCACTGATTTTATATTTATTCCACTGATGGCAAATACTTTGAGCTGACAGACAGTATGCAGACAGATAATGTGATAATCCAATTGTTATGTTTGTGTAATTATTCTTTGGAGGCATTTATCAGCATGAGAAGGTTTATCTTTGTATCTAATTATATGTAATTTCATGAATCTGTAAGTTCATGGATGAATCATTCCTTGAACATATCTGCCTGATCCAATTACATTAATGTTTGCATGACTGGTATTACATTTCTTATCCCAGCATACATCTGAATTAACACACATGATCCTTTAAGATGATTCTGCAATTCAGTACAGGATTAAAAATAACCCTAAATTCTTGGATTTGTCAATTTTCCCTCCAACGACTCAAGGGAAAAAGTAGTTCCAAGTTTGGTTTCAAACCTTAAAGGTCTCATTATGTTCCTTTTCTGCAGTGTAATATGGATCCTTGATATCTTCATGAAACGTTAATAACATGCTTTGGCCTAAAAACCCAATAAAAGAAGCACAACAGCATTGTTTCTAGGCTTTCATAGCCCCTCCGTTCAGAAAGGTCTGATTTAGTGGGCGTGACCTTAATATGTTAATGAGCCACCGCTGATACCGCCCCGCTCTTCGAGTAGGGTGTTTCTGCAGAGCCATCCACAGCGCAACAAACGGGTATTTGGCGTCAGCTGTTGCCAAATTTGATAAATGTACGTCCGAATAATATCTCGAAAAATAATACGATAATACTTGTCATAATAGTTTCTCTTTTTTTCTCTTTCTTTTTCATAAAGCACACATCTGAAAGTTACAACAGCATATTAGTGCCACTTAAAGAAAAAAAAGAATTAATGAAAACTCAAAATTTTCGTGAAAAAAACTCAAAATTTTTTACTTTATAAAAACGCAAATTTATTACTTTATTAAGTCGAAATTCAATAACTTCATAAAGACACCAAATTAGTAGTGTGTTGTAGTGGCACCAAAGCCAGCCTGATGATCACTCATCTCTTGTTTTTATACTACAGCTCTTACTTTAGAGCTTTTCAAGCTTTTTTTTAGCTTTTCATGCAATTTACTTTTAGTTTTTTTAATAGTGATGTATATTCATTGATAGGAAATGACTATAAAAACTGTAATAACTGTGCTGTTGTTGACTGGAGTGACAACAAATTTAGTCTGGTGATCAAACATATCTTGTAGTTGATACTGTATCTCTCTCTTTTAAGAGAAATGGGTTTATATTTAATTTATACAATTTTTAATTTAGTAAATTATACATATATATCATATAAGTAATTTAAGATTTTTTCAGATATTGATAATATCTAATAGATGGATGGATGGATGGATGGATGGATGCATGGATGGATGGATGGATGGATGGATGGATGGATGGATGGATGGATGGATGGATGGATGGATAGATAGATAGATAGATAGATAGATAGATAGATAGATAGATAGATAGATAGATAGATAGATAGATAGATAGATAGATAGATAGATAGATAGATAGATAGAATACTTTAGTTTTTCTGAAACAACTTTCTCATGCCACAATCACACTTTGATGATTTAAACAGCTTTATGCATCACCTTAACTGAACTTAGCTCACGTTGACTTAGCACAAAGTAGTAATCATTTGCTGAAATCCACTGGGGACAGTCAATGCTACTGGTGCTTATTGATGTTTGTACACTTGCCCCATATCCACATGCTCCATAAAATGATGGCTGAACCTTGGGTAGACCAAGCCTCAGTCTGGACATTAGAAAATTGAGGATCTCAGGGGATTTGACAATAGTATAAGCTGGAAGTCCTGCTGCATGAACAGCATTTTTTCTGTATCTGTTAGTGATAGATTATAATCAGAATCAGAAATACCTTACCAATCTCTGTATATATCTTGCTCCTATATAAATATGTAAATAGTAATATTTTTCTACTCTACTATATATCTTTATATTTCTTTAATTTTCTAATTTTATATTCTATTATCTCTATTCTATTTTTATTGTTATTGCATTATTGCACTTTTCTTGTGAACTGCTGTGACAAAAAAATTTCCCCCAAGGGGGATCAATAAAGAATATTCTATTCTATTCTATTCTATTCTATTCTATTCTATTATTAATCCCCAAGGGGAAATTCGATGAAATCCATCTATTATTGCTGCGTAGGCAATCAGAAAACATTACACTCGAGCAACACAATGTTTTTCTTCCTTTTATGTAGATATACCTACCTGCAACACAGCAAAATTGTTATGGGGAATAAACTTACACTGAAATTTAGATGATTTCTCAATGCTGGTCTTTGCAAGCTTCTAAATGATGTGTGACTGTAGCATTAAAGACAGTGTAGACAATCTCCCTCTTGGTTTGTTGATCTAAGCTCTGTGTTCACGCTGCAAAGATCGGACCTTCCCCAGATTGTTTCTGAAGATTTCTGCAAGTTCACTTCCCAGGTGAGTCGTCTTTGTCCAACTCCTTGCCATGCACGTGAGATGGCCTCGCTCAGTCAGGGACACTGTAAGTTAACGATGGCAGTGAAGAGTCAGCACTTCTGCCAAGGTCGTGGGGGTCATGTTTTAGGCATGGTTTTTAACTGATCAGACAGTTGTATGGTTTCAGGACCCGCAAGATGAAACAATCTGTTTATGTTTTGTAGTGATTCATAGTAAACAACAATCAAATACTCCTCACGGATGTCCTGGGACCTCCTGACAGAAAAAGTCTACCATGTTAAAATGAAGTCCTTATCTTCTATGATTTCATCTGTCACCTCAGGGACATTGACACATAAGAGCACAGAGCAACTGAGTACCCTTGAGTTGATGGTAAATATTGTAAAGCTCTGAAAATATCTCTGCCTGGATGATGTGTCATATAAAACTCCAATGACAAAATGACAGAAAGAAAAATGTTGAAGAGAAATATCAGATTGACCTCAGCACTTAGGTTTCTGACCGCTATAGCATTAAGCATTAATCTTACATTAGTTCATACCATTGAAAAGAAAAAGGGAGGTAAAATATTGTAGATACAATGTGTTTATTTTTTTCTTCAATGTTCTTTCAGCGTTATTGTGTCTGTATATGTGCAGTGTGGTACAGTGGTATAGTCTGTCATGTTTGTCAGCCAGGTAACAGTACAATTTTATGGCTCTATGATCACCTAATCTGACACATTAACCTTTGTAACTGACCTCATTAGTGAAACATTGAGGAAGGGGAGGTGGGGGAAGGGATTCACTGCGCAGAGGAAGTTTGTTTTGGTCTGAGAGGCTGGTGCAAAAATGTGACCTCCTCTGGCTCTTAAGTCATATATATGGTACTCATAATACGACAACAGGATCAACCTTTTCAATATATCTGCATATAAAAATATCCAATTTTAGTTACAAGTTTTTGTCTTGAAACATAGACACAGGGAGAATCCTACAGAACTGGAAACATTTGTTAAATGATCACTGCACTCCAGATCAAAAAATTTTTTATTCTACATTCTGATTAATTAATTTTGTCCGGCATATTGCAACTCTATATATCTATAATATATCTATCTATATCGATATCTATATATCCAAATCTGTATGTTGTTCTGTATTATAAATGATTCCAACACTGTTTTCTGGCATGTTAGAAGGGCTCTTTTAAATATATGCATAATTTTCAGTTCTTATTTTTGACATAAAGCTATTTTGATCTTCTCTTTTCTGCTGTTCTGTGTTAATTTGTTTTGTTTTACAGTCATCTTTATTTTGCTTTACTAATCCATCAAGTAATAAGTTTCTGGTTAGAATGGATGAGTAGTTGAGTAGTTATGAGTAGCAACGTACATTAGTGTTTCTAATGATTTTCTAAATGAGTTGTATAAAGTTGATTGATTGACTTATTAAGTTCTGATCAGAACTATCATTATCTATTTTTGAATATAAAGCAAAGAAAATACAACTATATTAAAAATGTAAATCAATCATGTTTCGTCTTTTGATGCTCAATTCCTCTGGCTTACATTACTTTTTTGTCATGAACTATAAAGGTGTCTGTTAATTTGTAATTCAACAATAGCAAAACTTTGTATTTTAATATTTTAACTACTCAGCAGGAAAATGTTTTGATTCATTTAATATTATTTATTTTTTATATTTAATTAAATTGCATTTAGCTTAGTTTTATTATATTTTTACGTCTCACAAGGAGAGGATGTTTTTGCCAGTTTGCATCACGCGTGTTGTCTAAGTAAGTTTTTATTATTCATGGTGGATAAAAGTAGAGGATCAGATGCAGCTCCTTTTCCTTCCCCTTTGGAAATGGTGAGAGCCCTGGGGGCAGGGAGACTATGGAAGGCTATGATAACGAGCTTGCTGCTGATTGGCTGCCCAAGCATTGCCAGATTGGAGGGGGGAAGAGGGGTTACAGGCTGTTGAACAGACTTTCAGAACAACCATGGAATCTGCCAAAAATGAGCAGAAAACAAAAATGTTGAGGCTAAGATGCTATTACACAATAAAACCCAGGATGTAAAAATGAAACTCAAGGGCCATTCGCTTCAATAAGGCATTATACAGCTAAGAATGTTCTGCTCTGCAGTCTTCATCCAACAACACCAAAAGGATAGAACTTTGGGCCAGAAATAGGTCTGATTTAGGCCAAGGACCAACTAATCACATTCTGGGGCTTATTTGAATCTGTAAACAGGTCAAGGACGTTTTTAAAGCATTTGTTAACATTGCAAGTTAGGGCACTTTTCCACATTTTTGCTAATAACTTAGATATTTCTCAATGGATGGGAGATGTGTTTAAATTGATGGAGATCCAAATCTGAATGTGGATCCAGCCATTCTTTATAGGATTTGTTAGCACTTTTTAACAATTACAAACCTGACAATGTTGGAAACACCTTAACAGATCTTTATATGTTCTGAGTATCCAACTCTTCTGTTTTACTTTATTACATTTATTTCATTTTATTTTGCCTTTGAGGTGCCAATAGCAGCAAATACATAATTGTTCAACTTAACATGTTTATTTTTTTGTCAGTGTAACAGAAGGCTTTATCAGGTAAATACCAGTTCAACACACTCACTGATAAGATACAAGTACTCAAATATGGTCTGCCAAGTATTTGAGGTTGGGGTTAAAGGGTTGTCTGAACTTTTCATTTGCTGTCCTCTGAGGCTTCCTGGATATGTATTTTGTTCTGGGTTTCATACATGCTGAAACTGTTCAAACAAGCATAAAAACAAAGCTATTATGCTAATTGCGGCCCAATTACATGGAGGTTTATTGCTTGTGTCAACATAAATTCGTCATTATAAAACTAATTAAACAAATAAAATAGTCTTTTCTCTTGTTCAAATATTAAAAGACTTTACTCAGCTTGAGTCTCAGTGGAAAACTGTCTGGTTGTTTGTTGCATCGATTTGTGTACTGTATGTGTGGCCCCAGAAGAGAGGCCCTCAGTCATTTATATGAAGTACCCTGCAGCTGGAAATCTAACAGAGAAATCATCCACATCTAAGCTTACAGAGATGTTTGTGTGTCAATAATCCAGTAAAGGTCAGAACTTCTCCCACTTCACTCCTACAATTAGAGCCAGTCCTGATTCCATGGCTTTTTTCAAGAGCCCGGGCACTTTCCCTCTGACCTGCCGCCCCCCTGATTCCCACCAGTCAACTGTCAGAAAAACCGAGCTGGGAGGATGTGAGTGGGAGGCGGATTGAATGGGATGCTCTTTCATACATAAACAGTGTCAGACTCGAAGCGATGCTGACATATGCAGTGGGATTTTCTCTCTCCTTCTTCTGTTGGAGCTTATTTGCTGACACATCCTGTTCATGAGTCATGCGTTGCCTGATAGTTACTTTATGGAGTTTAGCGCCTGCTCCAGTGTTATTAGATGTGAGATCCATTCAATATTTAAGAACCCTCTACAGCTATCCTGGATCTGGCTGACAAATACGTTGGTGATGAATAATTAAAGGGGACAATTTACAAAGGCTGGCCGCAGCAAAGGTTGTGAAGCTCTGTTTCAAAGGCTTCCCTGTGATATTAGAGCAGGAAACAGACAGAGACAGATGATATGCATAACTGTGAGTCTGATGCTGTGTGTGGATTACTTTAGGCTATACGATTAAAATATTTGGGTAGTTGCTTAATAGTATACTAAACACAATCATAATAGCTGCTTATAAAACATTATTGAATGCTTTTTCACACCTGGTTTGACATAAATGATTACATAAGAAACTATAAGCCAGAGGTTTTCCTTTAAAGTTTCTAGTTTCTTCAGTTTTTGTAAAGTGGGGTTGCTAGAGGTCCATGGCATTTGTCACTATGTTTGCCTATCAAGGAACCTGCAAGCTTTTCCCTGATGGTAGCCAGCTCATAATGGTATATGCCACCACCGAAAACCTCGTTATCCACTTACGGGTTAAATCTGTCTGGTATTTCTACCTATTTTATTTCGACAGAGCTCGTAAGGTTCTTTACTGCCATTCATATGTACTGGTCCCCTGGGTCTCTAGCTGCCCCACTTCAAAAATGTAAATTAACCCTTAAATGCCTTCCTAATTGCATCTTATTGAGAACGAGCTAGGTAATTGTACATGAATCATAATCTGAATTAGCTTGACTAATACAGCATAAAGATATTAGTGCCACATAAGCAGATATTCTGTCTTTATTACCCAGAACAGAATGGTCTAATCTTGTGAAAAAAAGTGCATGCATTTGTTGCTTTCACAAATAAAGTTTGACTGACTGAGTTCAGGTTGGAGTTTAAGATTCAACATGTCAAATGCTACATGATTTAGCCAATCCCCACTGGTTGGGGCTGCAGTCTTTGTTCCTGCCATGTAACCTGTAGTTGCACTATAACCCAGAACTACACAGTGTAATCATGTAATTTAGTTTGGAGCAGTTTTAAGTATTCTGTGCCACAAAATAAAGATAAAGCTGCATCTAGGCTGCATCAAGATGCACTTCCATGTTCATCAGTGATGTGAACCTGTATTCCACACAAAGTCTGGCAGTGCTGACAATGAAAACTCTGCACAATAGTCTTTGAACACTACAGTTTCTTGCCCACTGCTGTGATATTTAGCTATATTTAAGTCACTATTTACTGCTCTTTGATTCACTTGCCATGTTTTGTCCTTGTTTAATTCTGATGGCTTTCAAACCCACCACAAACCAAACTGCTTCCACTGAAAGCAAACAAAGACTCCTATAATGAGGCAGACCAGAGTTTTGTTTGTTGGTCTGCACCAGAGTTACTGTAATATTGCACACTGTTAAAGCTGTGGCAGCACTCACCGGAGCTGACACACCTTGCCAACACATGTAAACAAAATGCTGTCAGTTTGAAATTGGTGACGTTTTCTCGAGTAATAGTTTTCTTTTTTCGTATATCTCAGACATGATTCTCTTTACGTACCTTGACATGTTTCGGCGCAAACCTCCACCTTTCTCAGCAGTGTCACTTTGTGGTAGCTTTCCGCCGAAACATGTCAAGGTACATGAAAAGAATACATGTCTAAAAAAAAAAGAAAAAAAGAAAACAATTTCTAAGAAACGGAAAACATAATGAACACCATTCAACTAAATTTTTCCTCATATAAGGCAAAACATTCAGACTGTTTACATTCATGTATATTGCACATGCAGAGCTTCTAGTGCTTTCAAAGGTCAACTTCTCCAACGTAAAGAAACAAATCAAAAAAAATAAAACATGCAAGATTTTCTGTCTAGGAGTCAAAAGATGACCCAGAGGGGTCTGTTGTTGTCAGTCCCGATAACACACTACACCAAACAAAACAACTGATTTTGATGACCAACGGGCTAAAACCCTACAGCTGTTGGGTTGCATGAATTGTGTAGTCTGACTTTTATGCACTCTGCAGTGGCGGCTGGCCAATAGAGGATGCTAGGGCACCCCCCCCCCCCCCCCCCCCCCGTGGAGAGTGTGACATTAAATGTATTTACTTTATTATGAAAAAATTAATATTACCAAAAATAATTTATTTAAATATGTAATATAACAGAAATATAACATAAATATATATCCATTAAGATATAAAGTAATTAATTTTCACTAATGTAGAACAAAAGTAAGCCTCAGGGCGGCGGAAGAAGCCGAGAGACCCTACAGTGAAACCAATAAGGGACTGTTACTAGGGCAAGATAAGCGCATATCAACGTGAATTTGGCCAATCAGCGTGGTTGAAAATAATCTCCGAAGGGCGATTCTTATATCACCCCTCGGGTATATTCGGCTTGTGTCGGCCATGCCCGGAGTGACTAATCGGGAGGACCGGGACAATTTCCGGTGGGCCGGCCTGACGTTTGGGCCGGTGTTAATATACATTTTTTAATATTATTATAATTTTTTGGTTTTGTGTTCATTCATCATGACACTGAGTGAGTATTACTTCCATGCTGTTACCGCTGTCCCTGTGGGCCATCTCCCTCTGCAGCCTTTTTTTTTTCAGAGGCATCCTGACGTAACAACACGTCCGTGCAGGCTAAAAACAATTGGCTCCGCCAGTCAGAGTCTGTGCGAAGAGCCAGCTAGTAGCCACAGTGCTGGACTGCCGACAAGATGGACAAAAAGCGCAAGGGTGGCACGGAAAAGAGAAGAATTATAAAGAGGAAAAGGCTTGGAAATGATGCAGCAAAATGTGCAAAATAGCGACTTTTTTTAACAAAACGAGCTCGCGGTCTGAAACGACAGAGGATGACGATGAAACTGGTAAAGCAAGATGTTGAATAAAATACAACTTGCACCGTGTGATGATGACGTCACATAACTGGGGAAACTTTGTCTTGTAGCCCCTCAGAAGAGATGCAGCAGCACCAAGCAGCAGCCATGAGCCCATCACAGGTGCAGAGTGAACAGGTAGGATTGTTCACTGAGTGAATATTAGAATTAATGTCAGAGTAGGGGAGAGTGGGGTAAACTGAGCCAGTGGGTAAGTTGACCCAGCCCCTGTTTCTGGGAAACAGTAAATAATTCTTGTCATGAGGCCCTAAATTCAGAAAGCCCTGATCGTTTCACCCTGCCTCTGTTGAAGAGGAGCACCTGGCACCAACAGTTGGTACTTTTAACACAAAAAACTCTTTTGGTTTGTCAGAGTAAATTTACAGCATGTCTTTGAGCTTTTTTTATCAGTTCCAATTTATCCAGGTCTAAAATGGTGTAATATACATATTTGTTATTTACCAATGTATAAAACTATATGACTCATTTGGCTACGGATGAGCCTGTAGTTTGTGTCGAATCGTAGTGGGATGGTTGTTAAAAACTGAGTGTTGCACAGTACTGCCCCACCAAGAATATTTTTCACCAGCCGCCACTGGCACTCTGTATAACAGACAACTGAGCAAAATACAAGTCAGCTTACACACACACACGCACACACACACACACACACATATGTAAATATATATATATATATATATATATATATATATATATATATATATATATATATATATATATATATATATATATATATATATATATATATATCTATATACATGCACAACCCTCTAAATAAGCTGCAGGAACCTGTTTTGGGTCTTAAACCATCTTCTCAAAACCACTGAGCATGGCCGTCTACAATAAGGTACTAAAAAGCTCTAGATAATGACTGATGGGTAGCCTATATGCCTCTGGTTAGCATGCTAATAAGCAAGTAATAAGTGGTGAAAACTGGGACCTTAAAATAAAGTGTTACCAAAATGTCTTGTATGGTATCAAGGGCACAGAGAATCCCTCTTTTGCTGCAAAGGCAATTTCAAGAATGTGTTAGTGTTACCCAGTGGAACATTTGGTTCAATTTTAAGCATAAATATTGATGAGATGGTTTCTTTTTTTATGAAGAAATATGCTGTTTTATTTTTGGCATTTTTTATGAACCCCAATGAAGACAGTCCAGACTGTATAATCACTGTTTATGGTACAGTGATGATGATGCAGCCAAATATTTTTCAAGGTGAAATACATATCACTAGAAATGGTCATCATCTCAGCAGGAGAAGGAGCTCCTCACCTGGAAAATTTATCTTTGTCTCATTACACACTGAAATATCTGTGTTGTAAAAGCATCCTGTAAAACGACGCACAATGATAGAGTGGGTCACGGGCCTAGAGGTTTATTAGAGACGAAGACAGGGACAAGGTGAGGAGAGGAGAGGGAGATACTGGTGTCTATTTTTCATGTCATTGATCCATTTGCACATGGAAATGGAGGCAAAACGGTATTTCATCAGAGTGATTAGAGCTGAGGAGGAAGAGGGAGCCCTTGTGTCTTACAGTGGTCGTTGCATATTCATTTGGTTCCACGTCCAAAGAATAATTACACATTGATTATCCATGACCAACACAGAGGGCCGATCATTACCATGTGAGAGGCAGAGAATCTCTTGAATCCCACCACTGTCTGCTGACAATTATGTCCTTATCAGAGGGAAAAGGGCCATAATGTCTTACATGTTGTAGATGTAATAATGGTTTTCCAATGAATAATTAGTGACAGTTAGTTCCTGCTCTTGTGTTCATATTATAAGAAGGCACCAATGCTGGACGTTTCCTAACATAGTGTTTGCCTTCAGTTAATGGAGTTTAAGATAAACCAATGAATGACAGAATTAAATATCACTGGAAAAAAAAAGAAGTTAAAGGGCTGAAAATACAATCAAAGTGAATCTTCCTTGCAAATTACTGAAGCTTCATTTGCCTGGTTTTGCATTTCACAATCTTTTAGGCAAGGTGACCCATTTAGAAATGCAAACCATGCTCTGATGTAGAATACAAACTTCTGACACTGGTCACACTTCAGGCACTTGCAATTAAAAAGTTGTTTATCACTGCTCCCAGTCATTGTATTGAAAAGCATAGCAATGAGCTGCAGAGCTTTAATCACACTTAGGCAGCGCCAAGAATTAAACTATCCGGGTGAAAGATGATAGCCACTGCAGCTTTTTACTATTAGCTTTATGACATCCGCTGAATAATTAAAAGCTTTTACTAATTACTCCATAACAGTTTATCCCATCAGTGATATAGGAGAGGAGTCACCTCTGATCTTATTTAGAATGATCAACAAAGAATGTGGTGTGTTTGCACAAGTGAGCCTGTAATGGAGACCAACAGAGGAAACTGAAACATACAGTAGTTAAGGGGTCAATGAGGCAAAGACTTGATGTGGTGCTTCTGCAAAGAAAGCCTAATGGTTTGGAGTTAATCGTCATTAGAGGCAGAGCTATGATATGTTTGAACTTTTGCAGAGTTTAAACTCACTGTACACATTTTTAAGAGTGGCTGAGGGAGGGGTAGTTCTCACTTTAGAGGAAAAGAATTATTTTATCGAAAACATACAGATTACTGGTGATATCACTCATCCACTCATAATTTACTGTAAAATACCAAATAATGGGGCGTTTATTTGTTTCAACCACTGAGCAGACCAGGCGTTTATTTGGGACCAGGTGACTATTTGGAACAGGCGTTGAATTCATTTCCCACAAAAATCATGCTTAGCAAATACCGAAAAAATCTGGTAAATACAATCAAATTATTCATTACACCAGTATGAATATCACCCTTACAGCAACATTACAGTACTGTAGTTATACTCTTGTCTTCTTCTTTCAACTCAGCACTCTCTAAACACTCTTAAAACTGGTAAGGAACTACCTTACCAGTAGTAAGTAGTTAAGTTAAGGTCTTCTGTTTTTTGGCTGCACTGGTGCCATGGAGGTAAGCAGAAATGTACCACTAACTGACGTGTCCAGCCTCCTGACGTTAAGGGCCAATAACCTGCAGCGGCAGTGGCAACGTCTTCTTCTTTGGATTTGTGAAGCCCTAGTGTGTGAGATTTCGTCTTTTTGCTCTCTAGTGTCCTCTGTGGTCATTGAGTGTAACTGCATTGTCGTGAAATAGAGCACCGTACACCAACGTGCCTTTTGTTGACATACAGAGGGAGGAGAAGCGAGCTGACAGGATGTCCAGATAAACAAATAAACCATGTAGACTGTTAAGATACAGTCTGATCATGTTTCTTTTCAGTCAGCTGTGAGCTCGGCGTTCGTATGTGTGTTCTGCAACTTCGACCATAGCTCATGGGCTGCACCGAATAAATTACACCGGGCGTTTATTTGGAATGGGCATCTATTTGTCACTGCCACACTCTGCGTTTATTTGGAAACCGGGGATTAATTGGAACTCTGAGCTTATTTGGTATTTTACGGTATACTGCCTTATTGCTTTATTTGCCCCTGCCCCATCTGAGATGGGCCAAGAGGCTATAAGGACACCCTAGATTGGCCAGGCAATCACAGGGCTGACACATAGATAGAAAACCATTCATACGCACCCAAACATTTTAAGAGATTGACACCTTTGGCTCCAAATTTCAAACTCCCAGCCACCTCATGAAGTACACCTTGCCAGATTGGACCCTGCCTTCATTCTTCTTGTCATAAAAGCCACACTGTGTCATCTTTTTTGCTGTTTCTTCATTTCATTTTCTGGCTCAGAGCGAAAACACATTTAGCCTAAGCCATGTAGTACTACGTAGTGCCTTTTGTGCTCCTCGGCTGTTCATTGTTTTCATAGACTAGAAGGATTTACCAGTTCTATGTAAATACAAAAAACAAATTCTTCTCTTAGGAGGTCAAGTCAGATAGTTGGCAGAGGCAGTTTGACACAAATGAGGCCATATTTATGAATGTAGACATTGTTTGAGCTATTAAATTACTTCAACTGTTACACATTGTCCCTTTAATCCAACATGATTCTCTGAAATTTTGACATGATAGCATCACACAGTTGCAGCAAATCTGTCGTCCTCCATTCCACCACACCCAGAAGATTTAGAAATGGTGGCTGTGAAGGCCACTGTAGTACCGTGATGTCATTATCATGTTCAAGAAGCCAGTTTGAGATTATTTGAGCTTTGTGACTGGGTCTGTAATCCTGATAGAACCAGCTTTCAGAAGCCAGGTAAATAAAGGGATGGTACTTTATCACTCAGTTGGTACTAAGGGCCCTAAAGTGCACCAAGAAAAGGACCCAGCACTACATCACCTCAAGCACAAGCCTGGATAAGTGATACAAGAAAAGATAGATTCATATTTGTATTGTTTACATACAGCATCATGAGAGGAAGCTAAATGCCTGTAATTGGCTTATTATTTTTTTTTTTAAACTTTTTTAAGACAAATATAAAAGAATCCCCACTTTAATAGCCTAACCTATTGTAACAAAATTACTAAGAAAAAAATAAAGCTTTGATGTTTATCTGTCATGTGTTTTAACTTTATATAAAGCTGGGTCTCATCTGTTGAAATAGAAGAGGCAGAGCTAACAGTAAGCACTGGGAGTTTTAAAGAGCCCATATTCTGCTTTTTTGAGTTTTATATACCCAGTGTTTATTTGGCATATCTCCTCCAAGTGATAGCAAACTTCGATGAACAAGACAAAAGGCTAAGGCATCCGGACTTCTTTTATTATGTTGAAATGCTGAGTCAGCATTTCAAACTCCATTTTGTTCTTTTTCTTCTTCTTCTTCTTCCTAGACTTTGGCACCTTTCACAGGCTTCAAATTTGCACAGATTTTCACAGAAAAAAATTGACATATGCAGCATGTTCAGGAGAAGTGTGCTTGTATTTTTCACAGGTCTAACAGTTATACTTTTTACAGTAAAAAATAATTTCTGCATGTATTTTTACATTGAAATCAATGGGACATTTCCGCAGGTCTGCTGAAAACTTCAGCAACTTTGAAGCGCCAAAGATTGAGCATACTTACACCTACAGACTTCATTCATGCTTTAAAAGCTGCACTGACTTCTCAGCTATTTTTACATATATCAGCTTTTTGCTGGCTTCAACAATTTTTTAAATATGAATTTTTGAGCAACATCGAGTTTTGTGGTTTGCTCTGGACTTAGAGCGTGTCACGTGACTCATTAGACAGTAGCCCTCCTTCACACACACAAAAACTTCAGCAGAATTATCTTGTCATAACTCCGTCAAACCGTCCTCCACAGACATGATTTATGCATCAAAACGTAGACAATCTTCTCCTCTTACACGTGAAATCGGCTTCAAATCTGATATCAAATTGTCTCAGTGCTCTTCAGCTTTTGTGGTATACCGCAAAAGCTTCCATCTGCGGTTATGCAATTTTTCAGCTCCGGGATGCGGAGTGCTTCACTTTGAAGCCCGTTTTTAACTCGCCACTGTGTCAACATTTTCGACAGTACAGACGTGAAATTACAACCATAGTTTCAGCAAGTTCTTGGGATACTCACAGTGCAATCCCTTTTCTGATATCTACCATGGTTTTGGCGAAGCGAGCGTTCGTTTACCCGGAAGTGCCGAGCGTTATGAGCCTGCTGTATGACACTATACATGCGCACAATACAACTAGGAGAAATACTGTGCTTTCGATAACTCAGCATATTTGGCCCCATAGCCAAGTGGTCAGAACAGCAAACTACAGACCAAAAGCTCGTGGGTTCAAGTCCAGGCAGACCCTGTAATATCTTATTCTCCATCTGATACAGATTCTTCATTGTAATAGCATACTTGTGCTTTTCTTTGCACTCTCAACCCCATTTCACATAAATTACACTGACTGGCCACTTTATTAGGTACATCTACAAATATCACCACATTGAAACGTGTTACAAAATAGTCATTTTCTGCTTTCTTTCACAACTGCAAACAGTTTTTCGTGCACTTTTCACTATCTGCTACAGTTTCTGAGATGTGACTGTTGAAGCAGCATCTACTTTTGCACATTTCTTTGAAGTTAGAGTATGGTCACGTGACCTGCACACCTGACCTCCAGTAGCTATAATGTTCTGCAAACATTTTTATTGCACATTTCACACATTTTCAGCCATGATTTACTGCTTACAACTATTCATGTCACATTTTCAACTTTCTTTGCATTACTTTTAGCAATTTCATTTCACAGTTTCAGCAGTCACACTCAGCATTTCAACGCATTTCCTTCATGGAAATGCAAATTCTCTAGTCCTCTCATTGCATCACCTTTCCTGGATTTGCAATTTAAGTTGTATAACCACAATCAAGGTTCTAACATTTCTGTCTTGACTTATGACCAGAAAGTTGATCCAGATCTGTTGAACACTTTTTGAGTTATTGGCAAAATGTGGAAAACCGCCCTATATGGTGATGTTAACAAATCCTTTGAAAGAATCATGGGTATGGATCTATGCTCCTTAAAAAAGTTTGGAAATTCAGTCAATGATTTCTCCTTTCTAAAAATAACCAATTGTAATTGTATTTTATGTAGTTGGAAAGTCTGTTTAGTTACCTTTCAAAAAGATACAAGTTAGGATCATGCTTTGATGGAATGAGCAACACAGTTAAATATAAGTTGTTAACACCCCAAAAAAGTGTACCAAAATCCCCTGCCACTGGAAGCTGGTGTTTCAGTACATAGAGAAGCAGCATTATTTGGTGTCAGCCCTGGTACCATTTCCAAACTTAGGACCAAGCTCTGTGAGACTAGTAAACTCAAGGACAGATCATGAAGTAGACGTCCAAGGAAGAGAACTCACCAAGAACAGTTCCTCACGCTTGCTTCACTACAGAAGGTTGATGGGTTTTTCTCCCAGGGCAGGAGGGGATATTGGCACATTTTTTAAGGGACTACCCACACAGTTATCTTTTTTACTCATTCCATTAATGCATGATCCTTTCAAGTTGTACCTCATTGTAAAAGTGAAATAAAAACAAATCAGGCCCTCTATATAAAATACAATATCAATTTGTCTTATTAAAAGAAAAACTAACTGATTCAGAGAATACATTTTGAGCACCACTCAAATCTAATCGCTCCTTCCATGTACCATGACCAACATTCCTGGAAAACTGCATCCAAATCCATCAAGATATTTCCAAGACAGACAAACAAACACCCACACAAACATGGCCTCCCTGGTGGAGATTATCAAGAAACTTAACTTTAGTCAGCATCTATTTAGCATTTTATGACATAACTAAAGAGCAGCATTAAAAAGATAGTAAATAAAATAATTATTTTTAATCGTGAGAAGATGTTTCCTTTTCCTCTTAACTAAAGTGGAGTGCCACAGGTGCGTGTAAAAGCTGGTGCCTACATTTATCTAAACTGCCTATGCCAAGGGTCAACTCTGATAACCAAGAAAACTCTTCAATTAAATTTGGTCATTTTTGGTCTTAAACATGGTTTTATGTTTGAAGCTAACAACATCTAACAGGACAGGAGTTCTTGGTAAGGAGGGATGGATCTATCAACCTCTTAGCCTCCCCCACCACTGTAACCACATCTAATCTTCCTCAATTTTTCCATACAATACTGTGTTAAAGTATTGCTTTATTTCACACAAAAAATCACTAATCTAAAACTCTTTATATTCTGCTATTTGTCTTCACATTTGCCCTCTGCCTCACTTATCAGTTTATTTAGGTCTACGTGCTCAGCTTTTCGCAGAGTACCAAGTTTGTCTCCCTTTCCTCAAGGACACATACATCATCTGATGTGTGCCTGTGTTTGGGGTGGAGGTGGGTGGGATGCTATGCAAAAGTCACTTAATCGCTCTCATTTTGTTTATCTGCCTTTATTTTTGGATCTCTATTTTTGGCCCACTGCTGCCTCACTTTGTCATGACACTCAGCAGGGTTTTTTCTCTCAGCCAATATTCTTCATTACTTCTCCTCTTCCCTGCTGCGTTTTACCCTGCAGACATCTTTTTTTTCTTCTTACCTGGCTTGCCTTGTGCGGCTCACCCTTTCCTCTCACCAACACACAGCTCTCACCTGCATTCCTCAAAGCTACATCAAAAAGGTTGAAGAGTCAGCCATTTATAACTGACAGACTGCAAACTAAAAGTCAAATCGTGGCCTGTCAGTCACTTTCATTGGGGGCTAAATGACATTTCTAGTGATTGGCAATGAGTGACTGCAGTGTCAAAAATGCAACATAAATCAATCTGTTAAAAAAAGTAAAATTTGCATAAAAAGCTACCAAGAGTCATTGATTTGACTTCAGTTTTGAGTGCGTTTCTGCATGATTGATCCTTATTCTTAGAGACATTGTTGCTGGGCTGCCCCTTGTTAGACACATTTTCAAACAAACCAAGTTAATTTAATACTTTGTGGCAAAACTGTGACGTTACATTTGTCACTTTAGTGTGGTTTAAGGCTTGTGGGTGTCTTGAAGAGCAGAGCCCAAAATGCACCATAACTCAGGGTTATGTGTGTTTGGTATTAAAAGCTGCTAAGATTATTTTTGCCATAACTATAGTTCAACTTTGAAATTTTCATACACCCCTGAAGTATTCGTATCCAGAGTCTGCCTGAGATGCTTTGTTAGAGATCCTGCCACTTTCAGGCCCCCCTTTCCTCTGGTTCTGTCTGCTATGATTGGTTAACCCATTTACTCTGTGTCAGTTCAGCGCTTCTCAGCACCATGTTGTCAATGACTCTGTTTTTTTCTTAATATAATCTGTGCTCTGCATTGAGTGTTCCAGCCAGAGCAAATGGCTGTAAACTGCAGGTGAAAAAATGGTAGGAAGTAACAATGGTGGGTCTATTCTGGGAAGCCGGGGAAACAAACTGTTTCGGGAAGCTACAGGTGCAATGAACAAGGGGATTTAGAGAGATGCTGATGCTGCAGACTTTTTGTCTTGTGCACAGAAGTACTCTAATATGCAGATGAGACGTGTAAAACACACTAAAGGGTGCATAAAACTCAAAAAGGCACAGCATGGACTCTTTTGTGATGGAAATAATGAACAATGAATAAATATCAATTCAAGCTGGAATTTATGCAACAGAAACAAACAGAATATTGACTCATCCTAACAAGTATAAGGCAGGGCAAGGCAGCTTCATTTATAGAGCACCATTCATACATACAGCAATTCATAGTGTTTTACAGAGTTAAAAACAAAGAAATTATATTGACAGCACTAAAGGCAGACAGTTATGAAGAAAGGCAAATAAGGGGAAGAACAAGAACAATCTGAACTATGAAGGATTCAGCAAATAAAAATCTTTTCAGACCTGTTTCAAAAGAACTCAGAGATTTAGAAAGTCTCAGGTTCTCTGGTAGTTTGCTCCACAGGTGCATAGAAAGGAGCATAGAAACTCAACGCTGCCTCATCCTATCTTACCCTGACCCTGGGAACAGTGAGTAAACCTGACCCAGAGGATGCCACATAGGGGACGTAGAGATCTAAAAGGTATTTTGGCCCAAGCCTGTAAAGTGCTTTATTAACAAGGAGAAGGATTTTAAAACCTATCTTCTTGCTTGAAGGAAGACACTGTGGTGACTGACATAATGTCTTCCACTCTCTGGGTGTGGTTGTGGACTTGCAGTGTCTGTTTTTGTTGTGAGAGCTGTATAAATAGGAGTGTAAGAATATTGATATAAAATAAACATAATTTAAAACTCTTGCACAGATTCTCAAAAACCTATTTCACACCTCTTAAGCATTGATCTAACAGAGTCAGAGAATACAACCCCTTTTTGCGATATGAAATGAAATTACCTCGATTAAATTCAACGTACTTGGCAGTCTAGCTTTCCTGAAATTTATATATTTTTCTTCTCACAAGTGTTTCAAATCAAGAATAACCAGGTGTATCAGACAAGCTTTCGAATGTCAAAAGAAATGTAACTTCCCAATATTTTTTTAATGGGGAAAAGACCATCAGTAAGAAAATATATGAAGACTATAAACACTATCTGAGCAGGGTGAGTCTAAACTTTCTAAATGACTTCAGCACTGATCTTTTGTAACACTGGAGCATTTGTTATAACGGAATAAATATTTGTTACCTGTTCTCAGAGGCATGTAACATCAAAAACCTCCAGCAGCCTTAACTTTTGTTCAGTTCTGTATTTGTTGAATACCAAGTGAAAGCATCGCGTGTGAAGAATCCAGATACAGGTTTACATAACAAAAGAAACAAATATTCTGCTCTGCTTCACTTCTTGCAGCATCTGTACGGACACATAAATATCAAGTTTGCTCAGCCTTTTTTCCCCAGTTGTCAGAGGGAAATGTCAAAACCACAATGAAAAGAGATCCAGAGGTTAAAGTCACAGAGAGCCACACACAAACACACACACGACCAGACACACGAAAAAACCCTTTCCCCGGCTATATTTAATTCATGCTGACTGAAGTCACTGTCCAACTGATGCTGCACCTTTGTTTATTTATGTCCTTTGAAAGAAAAAAAGAACAAAAGTGGGTTTGACACACTTACAGCTCTTTCATCTCCAATCAGAAAACACCAGATGTTCAGGTTTTGCTTGTGAGCCATATGTTCTGATGCCAATTTTCATGTATTCACTCAGCACCAGTCATGGCAGCCGCAGGTGATGATAAACACAAATTAGGTTTGGGAGTGAAATGAGCTATGACCCAAAACAAAGTTGCGGAATTTTATGATTAAATCTAAAATATGTCAATAAATAAGTAAAAGATAAGCTCCGCTTTTCTAAGTCTTTTTTCATTTCAACTCATGTAGTTTTTAATTCATTCTAGACATAGTAATGTTCATAGTGTTTCAGGAAAGGAAAGAAAAACATTTTTGAATTTTGTCACATTCCATTTCTGGAGAGAAGTAAGGGGAAACAAAAAAAAATGTATTTCTACCAAATACTAAAATAGTGATGAATAGAAGTGCTAAATTAGAAGTGCTAAAAGCTCATCAAACTACAAAAACAAAAAAAGAAAAGCACACTTAACACCATCCTGTTAATATCTAAAAGAAATAGCATAGATAAATGACATACTATAGCTGCCAAAATCAATAGGTATCACAAATTCTTTCTTTTGAGCATTTCATCGACTGAAAAATGTTAATACAGTTCATTGATTTTTTTCTGAAATGAACCCCAAACTAACCTGACACGTCAGATGAAATGTTCAATATACTTCAGTATTCCAGCTGGGAAAGAGCCCATAGAAAGTATAGGGTAAGGGGCAGAACCCATTGGAGCATACCTGATATATGATCGGATGATTATTTGGTAATCATGGGCCAATTACGGGTCAATTAGATAATAAAGCCAGTGGGCACTACTGCGGTGGTGTGTAAAGGATAGAATGTAAGCCACTTCATAATGCAAACTCCAAACAAAACATGTCTGAAGTGGAACAAAAACATAATTTCTATTGAGATATTTACAGTGTTATTTGTTTTTCATTTGTTAAAGTAATGTGCGCTAGATCTGCTAAAACTGCTACTGAAGCTGTTAGCATCTATGCTAACATCTTTTGTAGCAGTCCTTTCCTGCTTTTGTTTTGCTCATCGCTCCTAACTCTTTTGTTCTAAAGGATTCTGATTGGGCCATGCTACTTTGGTTTGCTCACAGTCATTGTAGATTGGAGCTTAGCAAGATGGATCCACCTGATTACAGACACTAAAACAGGCAGATCCAGGTTAGAAACACACATTTGCTTTTGTGTTAAATGTATGATCAATCCAAAAGGAATTTAAAAAACTGACTCAGTATGTGAAGATATTAGTTTTTAATTTGGATTTTTACCTTCCATATGCTTACCTAATGCTTGTCAGGCCTGTTCAATAACTACTTTACCTCCAACTCCATGACATATTGAAGTTACACAACTACAAAATCTTCTAGTGGTCCGTCCAAAATTTGCAACTTCCTTCAAACCCAAAACTTTCAGCTCACCTGTGTCTCCAACTGTGCCACCATGTTTGCTATGTGATGCTGACTGCTCCAATCCATTCAGAGTTGTATAGAAATTTGCCACTTATAAGGTACTGGTGCCAACACATTTAATACATATTGAGACTGAATACAGCATCTGCTTTGATACCTCAGTTTGGTATGATTCACTAAATGACAGAGCAAAAGGTGCTGGTATTTCTCTGCCTTTTTGCTTGGTGAGCCAGTAGATATTGCTTTCCTGCCAAAAAAAGACATTACAGGCATTGGAAGCATTCACACAGCCTGAAACAAGACACACTATTATCAACAGTCTTTTCTCTTTAAAGTACTGATTCTGTATAAAAGTAGAATGGTGACTGGGTCCAATGCCGGGTGAATCAAACGCTATCCACAATGCTTTGCTGGAATTCCTCAAGGACGAACAGGCTGGGAATTAACACTGTACAATATTCAAGCCAATTGGTCTGCTGTTCACTGAAACTTGTCAAACAGATGAAGAAGTATAAATAATATCAACGCAGGCAGTAAATGAACATCAGGCATTCAGCTCTACCTGTCATTACACGATGCTCTTCTTGTTATCTCGCCATCTCACAATTACCTCTTGTGATCTTACCATCTTGTTTTTCAAGCTGATCAGGGCCACTCTCTGCTGCACAGGGCTTTAAATACACTTCATGTGGGGGAGGATTTGCACCACTGGTTGGAGAAAAGTAGCACTGCAGATGTGATGCTATGCATGCAGATTTTGTGGAAATAATAGTCATGCCAATACTGCAAAAGGACTTAAATTTAGTAAAGTATGATGGCTGTTGGACCAGAGGTGATTAGTGAGAAAAAATGGGTCGTATTTACATTCAAGATTAAGTCCATGATAGGTTTTTTTCTTCAATAATGTGTTCCAAAAGCAAATCATACCTCAGTACCCTGCTACTCCTCCGTTAGTTTCTGTGAGGTCTTCTTTCTGTTATTTTGTGTGTGGTCTCACAGTCTGACTCAATCTTCAATTATGGGCTAAGAATCTAAAACTTTCTAGTGCGCTGCCAGCCTTCCCATCCAGTACTCCCCTCAGCTTCTCTTTTCACTCAAAAGTGCATTATTTTGGAAGTATATCTTAGAGCAGCATCTCCACACTCTCACAGCTACCGCAAAAAGTGTAAAGAGCTCAAGATCTTCGAGGTGGACAAGCTTCTTCTCACAGGCCACTCACGGTGTTACTCCTGTAATGGGTTTAGGCTGTGAGGTGACATGTCCACTGATGGATGAGGTGATTATATCCCACTTTTGCTCCACTCAGGGACAATCCCCACTTTCTAATTGGTAAGAGAGCATGCGACAAGAGGAAAAGACATCTCCCTTTACCTTCTCTCTGCTCTCCCTTCCTACTCCCCCAGTTCCCAGTCATTTAACTAATCTTGTTTTATCCCCTTGTCGACAGGCGCGGGACTCAGGCAGTAAAATGGAGTGCAGTAGAGATAACTTGCATGGCAGGGCCACAGTAATTTAATGGGAACAGATGTTTCTTCTGCTAGAGTGACAGCAGATCCTTCTCTAGCTCCCTGCAGGGAGGAGCGGATACATTACAGATGGCTATTGTGCCAGTGGTCATCATTACTAAAGCCCAGGTTTAGACTGAGCACCCATTCTGTTTAAGATATGAGAGAAGTGATGGGCAGAGGATCCCCCCGGACAAGAGACTGTCTTTAAAAAAGCTGGTCTCTTAAACCTTGGATTGGAAAAAGTGATGCAAACACACGAAAAATAGAAGATGCAAAATAAAATGGAGATGGATAAAATCAAACATTGATAAACACATTTACATGCAAATTTAAGGGAGTTGTGATTACAGCTCAATTAGGCCATTTAATCTGACTACTGTGCCTGTCTTGGGATACAAAACTGGATGAGAATTACAGAAGGCTCTGTTCACACAATCGTTACAGCAGAAAATAGCTTCAACTCCAATGTCATGTAAAGAACATGCAATTCCTTTGAAAATGGAAAATCCATGCTCATGTACATTATGGCTTTCATTAGTAATGCGCCTGTACATGAATGTTCGAACAATGGTGGTCTGTCAAATTATAGCTGTCCCCACTCCCAGATGACATTTCCTTAAAATGTTCTTACACTGTAGTCTGGGGCTACTTGGACTAGCAACTGTACCTGATTGTTCATCCAAGCACAGACGGAGCCACATCACCATGGCATGAGTTCTTTTCTTTCAGTGTCCTAAAATGCATGTTATGCATGGACAGAGGACAGAACACAGAAAAAAAATACCCACCAACCTGTGGACACAGCACGCCTCTGTGTTTTTGTTTAAAGTGAGATCTGAGTATGAGTCTCAAAGCTGAGTTCATACTGTATCTCTAGGTTGGTCGGGTCATGGTGCAAATTTCTGGCTGTGTGATCGACTAGTCTGACACTGTGATCACTGCAACAGAAGAAAAAAGCATCAAAAGTAAAGTATTAAAGGTGCATTTTCAGTTAAACACATTCAGTGTTGATTGACTTGTTCAAATTCTCTGACTGTCTGTCCCAAAACTCTAGAGATAGACACTGATTGACCCCAGGCCCTGCAAAAAACTCTGGCAAAACAAAAATGATAATACTTCCAGAAGAGAGAGAAGTGTCTTGAATTCCCCTCCCTGTGTCTCCTTGCAGTCAAAAGTTGAATCTCTCTGTATAAGTTCAAGTTGAATCGTTCCCTTTTGTGCCATGCAAAAATGAGAAAACATTTCAACTTTTTACTTTGGCATCATGCTTGAAATTCGAGCTGTCAGCTTTGCCGCAGGACAACAAAACAGAACACTTCCCACAATTTGCACTGCTTACATAACCCATTCCTCTTTTTAACTTTGTTTAGACAGATATTAGGATTTCAAAAGTTACACATGTATCTTTAATTAATGCTCAGTTTTCAAGTCAGTTTTATTTCAAATACTCTTTTAGGACTAAAGTGTTATTAAAGACTAAAAGCCTTAATAAATGAAATGAAGTGTTATTAAAAATCCCCAAGAGGTCATTCCTCATGAAATAAAATAAATCTTTTACAAACATTAGGAGAGACTTGTAATCTTACAGCAGGTCCTATAAGCCAAAATAACGGCATTGACTTTAAACTTTGTGCCTCCTATATCAAGGATACAAGCTCCATATAAAAACACCCACTCGAGCTCTTTGTTTTGATAGTCCTGCGAGTTCATTCTGCTCCGAGATTTCCCAGTGATTGCACATCCTAACAGTTCTACGGAAAGGTAATCCATTCAAGTAAACAGCGATTTTGGCAATCACTCTCCCAGCATCTATCCCCAACCCTCCCTGCACAAATGCATTTTTACGATACAATCTAACCACAGTGTACAAAAGAGGGGAGACTGGGTGTTTTATTGCTGTTTTGTGCGCTCTGTGTTTTCCTGGGTTTCTCCCATGTGTGTATTTCCTACAATATTGTCCAGCAAACCACTAGTTTCAGGTCAGTTGTTTACACTGGGTTCAGGGTCTAAGGAGGCAAGTTATCATCCTCTTTTTTTTCTTTTTTTTTTAGCTTGTCAACACTTATAAAGCACATCAGTGTCAAGTATGAAGCATATCTATTGTTATATTTAGCATTGAAGTTGTTTTATTCTGTAGCATGTACAAATACTGCCAACAGAGGGCTTGTAATCATAACAACAACAAATAAGAATAAGAATAATATTTGCAATAACAAAAGCAAGAAATCAATTCTAAACAAAGACTGAGTGATATAAGCTTTTTGTAAAAGAGGAATTTTTGATTGCAGCCTGTTGCACCTGCCATGTTGAAACATAATCTCAATTTACCATTGAGTGGACTCAATATTAGACATAAAGGTAAAGCTGGGCAAGATTAATCTGACACACCGAATGAACCATTCAATATACAGTGTATGATAAGTCCACTTTGGAAAGAGCCAATAGAAAGTGCATGGGAATGGGCAAAGTCTTTCAAAGCCTATCCGGCAACTCATTGGACAATTGAACAGTCAATCACATCCATTATGGGCCAATCAGATCATGCAGTAGGTGGGCACTGCTGCAACAGTTTAGAGGATGAAAGGTGACCCACGTCATTGAACAAACACTCAGCAAACAAAAATTAGAACAAAAAGTCCTTTTCATTGAGAAGTTTGTGGTACAGTTATTTGTTCTTCATTTAATAAGGAATGTGGTCCAGATTTGGCAAAACTGCTGCTAAAGCTGTTAGCATCCATGCTAATCTCTGTATGAGTTATTACCTGCTGTCATCTCACTTGCCGCTCCCACCTCTTTCTGCTCTAAAAGACTGGGTCGTGGGCCGTGCTGCTTTTGGCCGCTCACATCGTTGTTGATCTTGCGGCTTGGCAAGATAGAGCTGCCTGATTACAAACACTGAAACAGGTGGATCCATCTGCACTGAAAAGTAAAGGCTAGATGGCAAACAGTAACATTTTACTTGCTTACGGTCACTTGGGGAAATGTGCCTATTATTAATAATTCAAATAGTTGATAATATTCATTTCCCTCATGTTTGAAAATAATTAGAAAAACACTGCAGCAAAATCAATAAATGAAATCACAAATTAGACTTTGAAAAAATAACATCTTCTGTAATCTTCACACAGCAGAGCAGGTTCAGGAAAAGAAATTCAACAAGCAGGAAAATATTTGTGGCACTTAAGCTGACAAGGAACGCTTTTTTCACATGACTGATGAGCTGCTGATTGTGATTGCTGGTGATGCTGTATGTGTGTCAAAGTCACTGTTATGTCTCTCTTTGTGTTAGAGTCATAAAAAAGGAACAATGAACATACAAGCAGGCATAGCTTCACTACTGTCTATATCAGTTTTCATATAAATCTTTAATATTTGTCAAAGCTCTATCACATTTCCTGTACATCCTACAGTGTGAGCAATGATGCCATACCCGAGCAGTAGATTGTTTGGAGTGAGCATGAGCATGTAAAGTGTGCATGTCAGTATTAGCAGTGTGGGCTTACATTCTACCACCACTGATCTACAAACATTCAGCAGTTTTCATGAGTTAAATGTTGCTTCACTTGTTGTATATCTGTTCCTCATGCCTAAGTCACACATTCCCGTTTCTCATGGTGATTGTGCATGACTGCACATGATTGACAAGGCTGGTGTGATCGCTATGATACGGGAAGAAATGACTGTCTCACCCTTGGACACACCCCGTAAATACACCGTCAGTATGTATTACAGCACTTCAGGGGCGTTTGTCCCGCTCCAGTTAGGTTATTACAGCGATATGACGAGGATTCCATGAATTTTCATCCCGCTGACACGACGTCAGCACCGCTCAAGCTCAGTTTGCGTCATGTAAGCCCCGACTGAGCCCCATCGCTTGCACCGTCTTGAACGGGACACAGTCGGGGCACAAACGGATACATCCTTGTCAGTCGTCCTCATAAAGCTTTCAGGATTGAGCCACGATCAGCCCAACTGAGCTCCGTACATGCCACGCTTAATACCATTTGCATTAGGACTGCATTAAGCTTCCAACCCGCTATACTGAGAACGGCAATTCTCAGTATAGTGGGAAGGGTCCCAACAGTTTTGAACTGTTCAAAACTGTCGGGACCCTTCCACATTCCCTGCTGTTCATCCACGACTATACAAGGCTGATCAAGACCAAGTAGCGCATGCACCACAACCAAAGCATTTTTTATCAGGATTATGACAATCATGATGCACAATCGCCATGAGAAACGGGAATGTGTGACTTGGGCTTTACACAAATAGGCTGTCACACTGAAAGTAACATGATAAATTTTCCAAAAGAAAAGACTTTGTACTCTTGGCAAAAAATTTCAGCATTGGCAATTTGAGTTAAGAAAACATCGACATATAAAAAAACCCCCACCAAAATTCCAATATTCACTCAAGGCAGGATTAAAACAAAAATCAACAACATTATATAGCAAAAGTATGAATGAACTAAACACTGAATAAATCCTGGGATAGGTTGATCAAATAGAGAACAGTCAGACTATGTAAGTGTGCCATGTCAAAAGATGGATTTTGTGGCAGGGTATAAGAACAGAGAGGACAATGTTACAAACGTAGATGTCAGGTATGTCAGCTTTTAGGTTGTCAAAATTTGTGTTGGTCTTGCAGGGGGTGGGATTATTCCTCTTTCTAGGTACAACTCCAGGAGCTCATAGAGTAATAGTTGGTAACCCATATTTACAGACGCACTGTATCTTTGATTCAGAGCAGATGATCAGAGTTTTCTCATTTTTCTTCATTGAATGGTTTTGAAACCCAGATTTTTTTTCAAATAGCACAAATTTTACATGTGCTGTGAATATTGCATGACTCTTATGATTATTTATTCACCATCCGGACATTGAATTAAGCCATATTTCAGAATAATCACAGGCATCCATTTGAATGGTTTGCCAGAAGGAGCCCTTTCTCTCAGAGAGCTTTGTAGCAGAAAATGAATACAATGGGGCCATCTCTAACTTCCACTGACAGTTGACACATTTGATGTCAAAAAAGCAGCGTCACGCCGGTTGTACCGTATGTTCTCGCTCCAAGCTGCTCCCAACTGAAGATGGAATTTATCTGCATAATAAATGCAGGATCACTCCTGGTTTGGGGTAAGAAAAGCCGTCATATTCGTAAGAGGATGTGCCAATTGGAAAGGTCACAACTGTCTATAGAGAACAAATGAGGCCAGTAATCGTTTTTCCTGCCAGCCTTCTACAGGCACATAAAAGACCAGGTGCTTGTCTGAATCTTGATGATCCCCTCTAAGTGAAATCATTGACGCACATCCAGCTCAATTAAGCAGCCACTATGGTGAGCAAGAAATGATCGCATTCTGAGCTAGTCAGTGAAAAAAGTCACACTGTGCAATGACAGCATCTCTGCAAGGAGTTAAATTACTGGTTATGATTGGCTGTAATCTCAGTGACGACTCCGCGAGGGGTTGTAGTGTTTAGAGCTCTTTAATTCCTGCTGCAAAACAACTTTTTACCTGAAAAGCCAGCAGCCAAAGTGCCTCTGACATTTACTACACCTCTGTGAGATCTCAGGCGCAGTAAAACAGTGTGTACTGTTACACCTCAAGGTCATGCATGGCGGCGGGTGAGGAGGATTACGAGGTCTTAATGGACACTGCTCGACTCTAATGAAGAGCGCTGATGAGGAGGCAGATTGGTCCCCATCGACAGATCAGATACTGCCATCTCCATTTTCATGGGTGCCCTGATGCATCAGGGGAAGATTTCATGCCTGACTGCTGATCCCTGAGGACAAAACCTGCCTTTGCACATACTGTTGATGTATATATGAGTAGTTTATATAATTGGTCAACAGTTTTAGTGTTTACAAAGTTAACTCAGACTAGACATTTGCAACCTGGCAAAAGTTTTGACATTATATTCTGTTTTTACTTTGACCCCTATAGTTTATCACCATCTCTACACAGTTTGATTTTGCCACCAGTTACTTACTCAGAGAGTATTCTTGTGATATGAGGACGTGTTTGACCAATATACAGGAACATATTCACCTCCTGACTCATATAATGTAATTTTTAAATTCCTGGCAACAAAGATCCATGTTTTTATAACAACAATATGGCACCCTGAGTGTATTTCTCACCTTGACATGTCATCACTTCATCACTCTTTATGGCTGTTAAGGTGATGTGGATTAGTTTTAAGCATTCAGGGTGAAACTAACGCCAAATTGCAGTCAATAAATATAGTGTTACTTCACCTAAGACCCGTTTCACACTGGATAAGTTTTTGTTGCATGTCAGCAGCAGTGCGTGCCTGTTTTCATTTTGGCAAGCATGTTATCAAGTCAGAGCTTTCACACTGGAATTCCCAGATGCATCTCCTGCACTCATAATCTTGAGAATATGAGGCTTGCTTATATTTCTGCAAGCCACGCATGCTTCTCATCCAAAACAGACAAGAAAGGTCTGAAACAGAGCCATGTTTACCTTAATCCATAGATAGAAATCGACCAGTTTCTCTCCTGTCGATGCCTTTTTTTTTCCTTTGCATTTTCAGAAGCACTCCGTGTTCATGGATCTGTGAGAATGACTGAAAATACTGTAGCATGCATGTCAGGCCAGTTGTTGGTATTGTAAGTTTGTAGTAAACGTGATGCGACAACACATGTATGCTTTCCGGTGAAGACAAACTTTTCACAGACAACAATGGTGAGTGAATGCATGAAGACACAGGAGTTTCTTGTCTTGACAACAAATGTGTCTGGATATTTTTGTCTGGATGACAACCCGAGCACAGTAAGCATCACAAATGTTGCTTGGTAGACAGCAAAAACTGCTGCTGTTGTTCCTTGGATGTGTGCGCAACCTTTATCTGAAAGAGTACTGCGCATGCACCACGCATCATCTTTTTCCCTGAAAACGTTGAGTCTTGTTTACATGAAGACGGATACCTAAACATTTTCAGAACTTTTCACTCTGGACCCTGGTTTCAAAAGTTTCCAGATTCAGGCACTACTGGCACTTTTCTCATGTAACTGGAAGGAGAAAACACAATGAACTCTGTGTTTCAGTGGTGCTCATTGTCAAGTTAACAGGGCCCCAAAGTAATAGCTCAATTTGCCTCCTCTGTAGAAAAGCTCCACTTGTTTGTCAGAATGAATTTATTCTCCCCAGGTGAGTTATTGAGTGAATCTGGTTCTCTGTGGTTGGATTTACTGTGATTCCTCCTAAAGCTGCAGGACATCCCTGTACCTGGTGTGAAAGCTGTGGCAGAACTGGCTGGAGCAGACAAAATGTGCAGAAAATAGAAAACAGATATTTTTTGTTCCTATGCTGTTTAAATGATGTGACATTTTATTCTTTTCTATTCCTTTATCACACGTAAAATTCTTAATTGCTTGCATGCACTCTGACAAAACATAGTTGTAGGAGCCAGCCCTGGACAAAGACAAAAAACACAGGCTTAAGGCCTTTGCACACCAATCACAACATGAATAAACGGCACGAAATTGAGTATAATTCAGAGCTGAATTTTGGTGCACCAGTCTATGTACATCAGATTTAACACATTCTAAATTAAAAAAAATCACACTACACAAGTCTGACTTTTCAAAGTACTTTTAAGCTACAGCTTAAGCCTACAATTCACATCCCTCTCACATCCATTCACTGATGTTTGAAGAGTCTTTGTAAGTAGTTCTTTTGTATCATCAGTTAACACATTACATACCACTGACGCAGAAATGACAGTTGTGATTGAGGACGCGTGACACACAAAGCTGGGCTGCACCCCTTCACTTTTAGATTAACAGTGGAACCCACTTCCAGACTGAGCCACTGATTTAAAGTTTTCCTTGTAATATGTTTTTTTTTATCTTGAGCTTTGGATATTTTTGTCTTTAATATCATGTTGGCTAGTCTAGTAAAAGACAGCCCATCACATATGACTGAACCAGATGTGCATTGCGCACAGCTGGAGCTGTTACCAACTGCTGACTCAAATTATACTTCTCACAACTGTGTATCCTTCTGCCTCAGACTTATAGCTGATGATCCCTTCATCAGATCGTAGGAAGTTGGTGAGGATGCAAGTGGCCTTATAATGCTGTCTGCTGCATCAGGACAGACTTGCAGCCATCAACAGTAACTAATTGGTGCTCCAAAACTATGTAACAGGCCAACAACGAGCATTTTGATTGGTCGGATGTGTACTCATCACAAACAAACTGGAAAAATCAACCTCGGTCCAGAAAAATAAAAGCCACAATTTCACTCAGCAAAATAACGTTTCTGGTGTGAAAGCTTGCATTGAAAAACAGTAGGTTTTAAAAATAACAAATAATGTGCAAAATATTCTTGCAAAAATATGCGTCTGGTGTGCAAAGGCCTTTATACAGCTTTTTGATTTAGCCTTCCTTACTTATAGGTAAATGAACTATTAAATGTTATATTGGTGACATTGCTGATCAGTATGCAGGGCTCTTGGCCCCATCTGCAGCTATGCACAGCATAACTTCCATACCAGTTTTTTTCTTACAGGGGGAGATATGATCAAAATCACTGTGGCTAATGTATTTTCTATCTAAATAAACATCACTTCAGAAGTATTGAACTATTCCTTTGGGTGGGGTTTTTAGTAGAAGGAGAACAAAATGTATTAAGTAATAAATCCCTTTTGTTTGAGTAACTATGGAACTTAATCTTTAACAATTTGACTCTAAAAAGTTGTGTGCAGGAAGGGAGTAAGTTTAATTGTTGACCCCTATCCAGTTCAGAGTATCAGACTGGCCCACTTTAGACAAAAGTTCAGTCTGATTTGTCTTGTTTGGTTCTCTGATCCAGGGTCAGTTTGCACACTTCATCATACCTGGTACCTTCTACCTGTTTTATTGAAAAACCCAAGTCCTGTGAATGGATTTTAGTCTATAGCTCAGGCAACGTCTCTCATGTATGGCTCACATAAAGAGTTATTGTAAATCTGTGAGGACCCCTTATTGGAAAAATGCAGCCTGGAACATGAATTGGATCACAGTTGTGTCCATGATGCTTAATCATTTTCTTATCAGCGGATCCTGTCAGAGGCGAGCAAAGAAATGACCCCAAAAGAAAGAGGAGAAATGAAGGACAGAGGGTGCCTCCCTCTCGCATGATGCCTCCTTTTGAGCCGAGTGCAGTGACACATCTGCCTATTGACACTGGTGCTTTATTCCACCTGAAATCCCCTCCTGATACCCGCTCTGTGAAGGTTAATGGGGGATAAAGCGTTTTGTCATAAAGCTCACAGCAGCAGCACCCTTTCTTTGAGCCAACAGGCGGGATGGAAAGAGAAATTTATACCACCGCCAGCGGTCACTAGTGAACAACTTGTCATCGTGGCCTATTTGGGAACAATGTAGCCGCTGGTGGCAAGCTGTGGATGCTTCAAGTACAAGGGCACAGCTTTAAGATGTGTGGTGCAGCTTTGTCATTGTGCAGACAGAGTACAACAGCTCCACTGTCTGCATTTTTACAACAGACCTACCTAATTTCAATGTATTCTGGTGGATGAAAAAGAATCTGTGCCTTAAGATGCACAATGAAGCCATGTGAGAATTCACTCTATTAGATACTATAACATGAAGTGATAAAGGTCAGATTGGGCTGTTTTTTTGTCTGTTTGACATGCAGGTTGATAACATCCTCCCCTTAAAGGTCTTAGCCTTTAGGAAACAAGCAAATCTGCAGCATAGTGATTAAATACAACACAATACAACTTGGTGTGTTGTGATGCAATTTAATACCAGTCAGTGGGATAAGATGGGATAAACTACTAAAAAGTTTGACACAATGTGATATAAAATGATTCAGAAGAAAATGAGGTGATGATACAAATTTCAAAAAGATATCTTGATGGTACACTAGTAAATGAGTTGATCTGTTATGTTTGATATATGACAGGCATGATTAGGGATATGATGTAATAAAAGATGACAAAGTGCAGGACAGGACAGTAGGACATCCATCCATCCATCATCCGAACAGCGTATCCTTTTCAGGGTCACGGGTGGCTGGAGCCGATCTCAGCTGACAGTGAGTGAGAGGTGGGATACACCCTGAACTGGTCACCAGCCTATCACAGGGCCACATACAGAGACCAACACTCACCAAACAAATTATAGTCACTAGTTAATCTAATGGACATGTTTTTGGTTTCGGGGAGCAACAGAGTGCCTGGAGAAAACCCACACAACAATAGGATATGATATCCTCTGATGCAACATAAAACAATATAATGCAAATCAAGACAATGTGACAAAATTTGATCCAATATGAAAGGCTACAGTCCAATACAACCCAATGTGATACATTCTGAGGAGAAACAAAATGAAAATGATGTGATGCAATGAAATACCATTTGTTATCATAGGATATGATACAGCATGAACCAATAATGTACAATATTATACAATCAAACAGAACACAACATGTTACAATATAATATGACAAAACACAATATAATCCTGCTAAATTATAAAAATAAACAAATAAGAATCATACCGTACAAAAAATGCAGTACATTTTGTACATTGTACATTGTGAAGTTAAGTAATGCATAACGGGAACAGAAGTAAATGTGTATGGACTTCTGAACATATTCCTAAGCAAATGTTCAGGGCTTAAAACAACTATCAAACAACCCCTGATTTAAAGATCATGCCACAGTTGCCCAAAAACAACAGCATAATTAATTACCAAAATCATTTTTCATGTTGCTGAAACAGCTGATTCACAAGTATGTAGAAGCTCTTTAATCCAAATGATATTGTAATGCTTCAGTACAATTATTGTTGTTATCCAAGGCTTGTCAGATTTACTGTTTCATGAACAAACAGAAAAAGTAATAAAGTACATTACTATTTCTGATTAGATGTCCAATTTAAGTTATTTACCTGCATTCCTGAACAGAAAAAAATAGTTTCCGTGGTTGAATGTTACGCTTCATCACTGAGAAGCCCAGTGAGCTGTCTCAAATTTGGGTATAACAAGGTCAATTCAGTTTTTAAAATCTTTGTTTCTGTTCAAAATGTTTGTCGGATAACAATAACATGTTCAGTTTTTTTTTTTAAAGATTTAATAAAATATATATATTTTTCATTTTTTGACATTTGGTCGAACAAATTTGTCAAGTTCTGTAGTGTCTGTATGAACTTCTGTAATGTTTAAATTAACAGAGGTATATATCAGTGGAAGAAAATAGTGGATAAATAAATCAATGAGCGGGTGAAGATGAGTGGTTCTCAATCAGCTGAATGCTCATTTGCAAAACCTCCACAGGAGGATTTCAGATAGAAATTAATCAAACAAAATGAAGAAAAATACATCAAGAATATAATAAATATACAAATATAGAAGAGCTATATACAGTATGTAAGACAGAATGAAATACAAGTATTGAGCAGAGAGCCAAATAGATGCTGAACATTCAAGAGCTTTTTTATATGTGTGTTTGGGAACAGTGTTGTTTCCCCTTTAGCCATAATTTGCTCCATCTTAATATCTGGTCTTTGAATCTTATGTACCTACTATCAAGAATTATTTAATAATCAAATCTCTGAAGAGTGAAACAAGAGTGGCACCTTAAAACTTTCAAGATTATTTAAAGACTCAGAAAGACATTTTTGTCAAAGCTTACAATGCAAAGTTGAAAGTAAAGGAAATGTGTCACATTAAAACATGAAACAATCTATGAGCAGCCTGTTAAACCACAGCCCCATTGATTTTGAAATAAACCTCACTTTGGGAAGTGAAGTAGCCAATCACAATGCCTGGACTGGTTGATGAATGTATGAATTATTTTTTCATGAATAAACAAAGGAAAGTATCAGGGCAGAACAACATATTGTGTGTGCATGTGCAACATAAATTCAAAATTGAAAAATGATTTCAAATTTTGTAAGATTTAATATAATCTAGAAAATAACAAACAAAAAGCTTTAAGATCTTGAGAAGTGCAGTCAGGTTATACTAGTGCCTTTGTTTTTTTAGTACCAGTAGCTCGATATGTCGTAATGTCTGAAGCTGTTGTGTATTGGAGGTAATTTTGTACTTTTTGTTGCTTCTGCAGGCAAGAGTCTCCCTTCCTTGGAAATTACCTGCAGCCGGCCAAGCTCCCCACATGATTCATTTTGGTGAATTAGAGCGGAGCATGACGGTCACATCACTTTAGACTTCAATGTGGAGTGAAACTAAAGTAATTCAATTATATGATGAGGTAAATTAGGTGAGTGATTGAGTCACACAAACACACACTCATATGAAACTCAATAAATCACAAAGCAGCATACACAACATCAGTGGATCAGTATTTATGTGGAAACACTGCCCCCGTCTGTAACATACAGAGAGTTACTGGTGCTTCACTCTCACTGGAGTGTGATTTTCAGGCTGATAACTCGCAGAGAGAGATGAAGTGATGCAGCAAATGGACCAGAAACTCTGCTTTGGGCGTTGTTGGCTGGTAAAAGACATTGTGTTCTGTTTGCAGCTTCTGAAAGAACAGATTTCTTCCATCAACTCAAGTACTGTTCATTATGGTGTGGCAGTATGGCTGCAGTTCTTACACAGTGCTTGGATTCAGTCATACTAGTGCATATGTAGAAACATCACTGTTTTTTAACCAAGATTAATCATTTAATCATTTGATTCACCCATCACATCAATAGCTAAGTCATGGAGATAAAAAAGAATGTGCTCACTTGAACACGCATTGATTTTCTTGCTAACCTTTCGCTTAAATCTATTTTTTTCTCCTTTTTCCTTGATTATGTGTTTTACCGCTTTTGTTTGTGCTGTCGTTTGTTTGTCTAGCTCGTAGCAAGATCACTAAACAAACTTTGATTTAATTTTGAGGGGATGTTGGTCATGACGCAAGGACGACGTGATTACATTTTAGTGGTCGCGTATGCAGATCCAGGATTTTTTGTTAACAGCAGGATAGGGCAGTTTTCCATTTGCTGATTCACCCAAGAAATTCTCAGCAGATTTTTTTTTCACATTTTGGAAGGGAATGTTGGCCATTGTACAAGGGAGAGGTGATAAGATTTTTGTGGAGGTCAATCTGGTTCCAGGACCTTTTAACAGGATTTGTTAGTAGTGTGCAGAGGTTGTGCTAACAGGGCACTTCAAATAGTTAATGTTTTATAGGAAACTTCTGACTGTTGCCAATAATCTTGATTTTTTTTGATCCCTCCTTTCATCCGTCATTAGGCATGTGGGGCATTAAACTGTATATATATATATATATATTTAAATTATTATTAAAAACTAAAAAAATAGTATGGATATTGGATGTATAAATACTGGATGGATATCCATCCATCTAGTATTTATACTTTTCATTCCTTTTGGGGACATTGTGGGCTGGAGCCTGTCCCAGCTGACATTGGTTTACAGGCAGGGTGCACCCTGAACCGCTCACCAGTGGGTTGAGGGTTCATATAGAGTGACAAACAACCATTCACACACCAGCCCACACTTAAGGGTCATTTAGAGTCACCAATTTACAAAAGTACCTAACAAGTATGTTTTTTGGCCTGAAGGAGGAAGACGGGATGCCCTGAGAGTCTGCATATGCACGAGGTAAAAGGACCTGACCAACATGGGGTTCATGACAGCAACAGTCTTGCTGTAAGGCACGCACACTATCTCTGTGCCACCCTACTGAATATTATGTTTAATTTCATGCAATTTAAATCTGTTAAGTTCAGTTCAGTTAAACCCACTTCATTGATAAGGAGCTTTAGTGGCATATCTTTTGTAGATCAGTATTGCTAAAACAATTCATAATTAAAGCCGCAAGCGGCGATGATCGGGCCCTCGCCCCCCACGCGCTCGCTGGGCCCTGCCCATACCGGCGCATATTGCTTCCGCCAAATGCTGCTGCTGCGACATGTTGGTGCCGCTAAAAGCTGATTGCGCCACATGTGGCAAACGCTGTTGGTTGCTGCCATCACATGTATGTAATTAATGATATATCTAATGCTTGTAGTGATTGGAGTTGCAGAGAATTAAGCTAATAGATGTGTTAGGAGGTGGACCTTGATCATGCTTGTGAATTTTGAAGCAGATTGGACCTTAAATGAAGGAGTTAGAGTGATTTCCAGGTTCATGGCGATTAGTGAAGTTTGAGGCTTCGCCATCGCCACACCGTTTCACCTCAGGACACGATCTCAACAGTGATGCTTCATGAAGGTTTGAAGACCCTTTCTGAGAATATTTGAAAAAAATATGTCGAAAATTGCAGGAGATTTTAATTATCAAGGAAAACAACAGACTTCCTGTTACCAGCAGGGGGCGCTATATTTGAGAGTAAAACAAAGCATATAGATTAACTCAGGCAAGGACAGTGAACATTTGTACTTGTTTTGGTCCAGATCTAACATATAATAATAATAACTATAGAGTTATTAAGGTTTACGTGTTTTCCAAAAATGGTCAACTTTGGGCGTCCTTCCTGGCCACGCCCATTGAAGTACGAAAAATCTTTTAACAACTTTTCATCGTCAATGTGTCTAGTATACACAAACCAAATTTGGAATTGATCCGATAAAAAACCTAGGAGCAGTTCATTCAAATGCGAGCCTTAGAATCGCAAAAATCGGGATTTCAACGTTAATTTACGAACTTCGTGTTCGGAATTCCCTATGACAAATTATATATCTGTGATCATGTTGGCCTGGGGGTTATGCCCAAAAAATTTCGTGCATATCGGAGTTAGTGAAAAATTCGGCAAATTTGGGCGTGGTTTCTGGCCACGCCCATTGACCTACGAAAATTCTTTTAACAACTTTTCATTGTTAAGGCTTCTAGTATACACAATCCAAATCTGGAGTTGATCGGATCAAAAGTCTAGGAGGAGTTCGTTCAAATACGTACCCAGGAAATCGGCAAAACGCGATTTTCAACGGTAATTTGCGGACTTCCTGTTTGGAATTGACGATGGTCGTAAGAGACTTTTTTGTAGGTCCGAGCATGATAGTCATGCCCTAAAAATTTCAGGTCGATACGTGAAACTTGCCGGAGGGGCTGCAGTTTACGGCCACTAGGGGGCGCTGTGGCGCACTTTTTTTGTGCAATCACTGGATTCATAAATTTTTCGGGGGTACTAATTTTTGGGCCTAGGCGCGTTCGCGTTTATCTGAAGTTGAAGGCACGCAATTTGGGGTTAAAGTCGCGGGAGAATAATAATAATCCTAACAGATACAATAGGGCCTTCGCCGAGATTTCGGCTCGGGCCCTAAAAATGACGAACACAAAATGAAAAAGGCATTGCATAAAATTGATAATAAATTAATATAATTATAACAGTAAAGGTTGTCCTTCAAAAAAAGTTCAATAAAAGTTATGTGTCATGATACTTGTGGCTCTGTTTTATTTTGTATTATGTTCCTGATGTGGTCCCTTTTTACCTCATGACCCCGTTTTCTGGTCCTGGTTAAGTTAACCATTTTGCGTCTTGTTTCCCCTGTCTCTCTTGTTTCCTGTTTTATTTTGAAATCTCTGTGTTCCTCGTGGTGCTTTCCTGCCCTCCCTTCTGTGTATCTCTGATGACGATTCCCTTCACCTGTGTGGTTGTTTCACCTGTGTTTGATCTTTGTCCAGTGTATTTAGCCTGTGTTTTCGAAGGTCTCTTTGTTGGGCTATACATCTTCCTCTTCACCATGTCTCCAGTGATTCCCTGAGTTATCTCCTGAGTTTTAAGGTAGTTTTTGTTCTTGGTTGTTTTTTGGTTGAGACTTTGTTTTGCTTTTTTTTTTTTTTAGCTTTTTGTCATGGACTGTTTTTTTTATTTTTTTGGACATCCCTCTAAAATTGGAGAAGTTGCAGTGTTATATATGCCCGGTTCTTTGTGTTTTTGTTAACAAAGTGGTCAACACAAGAATGCCAAAGTGCCAGTAAGTGTCTTTGTCAGTAGACAGTAGTTTTCTTTACTGTCTCTGGCATAGCCCAGTTTGCTTATGTTAGACGTTAACATGGTTTGGCTTTACTGCAAAACTGACTTGCCCTTTGTGATTGGTAAACTGTCTGTGGACCACAAAGCCCACTTACAAGAATGATATACCAAAAATTAAGGCACGGTGTTTTAAAGTGGGGGTTTGCATCGTACATCAATGAAATACAATTTATGTATTGTTCGAATAACCAATAGTGAGTATTTGGTTCAAAACAAAGCGGAATTAAGAACGGACCACATCACTGCCACACCTTTGTGAGTCCCCTCCTGATCCTGGGCCCCAGAAGCTTATCCCACCCCCGTATGGGCAGCCTTGTCCACACTCCTCAGTGAAGGCAAAAAGCCCACAAAAAAAATGTTTGAAACGGTTTAATTTTTTTCTTTTTGTTATAGTATTTCAAGGAGTATATAGACTTATATGTCAACTAATTCTTGTCTGTAAATGCTCAATAAGTAATGTGCACTTGACAGAGCCTGAAAAACACAAGATATTAAACAGGAACCATTTGACTTCTCTAAAAGCCTGTAAATATCTGGACCAGCTGTTGTCAACATATTAACCTTTAGTGCACCTTGAGGTGACAGGATTTAAGCGATTGATCCAGTCTTCCAGAGAAATTACATTCAATATTTGTAAATGATTATTCTCACCTCTTAAATGTTTATATTTGTCAGCACTGAGCCTCCATTAAATCCCAGTTTAAAACATCTGGAGAACTCAGTGCAGTTTCCACAAGAGGTCAGCAGAACATCCCAGTTATACTGACAGATTTTGTTTGTATTTGTGGTAAAACAACATAATCCACAGAGAGTCATGCTGAAACACATTTATTCATCACATATTGTTTCATCACATTAGAAGATATTCATGCAATATCTACAGACCTCTAAGGATTTCTTATGAGTCCACTGCCTGGGAAACGGTGTCTGATTTTTCACAGCTGCCCTCCTGTTTACCTTGAAGCTCAGATTTCTGACTCATGAGTCACTCGTGCAAATGCCACTTGTTGTGAACAAGGTTAACATCATTGTGCACTAAAGCTGTCATGAAGCAGTGGCATGAATGCATACCACAACATCCAGAATGTTTCATAACCAGGGATGTAATGACTGTCAAACTGACTTATTTGAATAAAAAATTATAGATTTACGCATTCATTGTTTACAACTATTAATATTTAACATTATAATCAAATATTTCCTTTTAGTTGTTTTTTTTCTCACAAAATTGTGCCAATATGGAGTTTGAATTGAAATTAATTGAATATTAGTGGTTAACTGCCAATGATCAAAAGTAAGAATATATCAATACAAGCAAAAAATGGGCAAATTGACTGACTAACTGCTGCTTAAAGGAAAATTGGTATCTATCTGCTAATTGACCAAGAAAAAATGAATAAATTAGTTGATAAAAGAATATGTTAATGGTGGGGCAAAATAAAGTAAATTGACTTTAGTACTAAATTAAGTACAATTTCTCATTTTTGAATTTTTACTTTACCTGAGTTCAGTACTATTCTGAAAGGAAACATTTTAATTTTAACTCCACATTTGAGAGACAAAAAAACATTTTGTTCAGCTGTACCTTTATTAAAGGAATAGTTTAATTTTATTTGAAGTGGGGTTGTATGAGCTCCATATGCATGGAGGAATACGTGACGTGGCTCGTTTTTTTCCAGATAAACTTTGATTTTCCAAAAATTTAATGGACTTGAAAAAAAATCTCAGTAGCATACTCTTAAACTGTGATATTAACTTTTGATGAGAGTTCTTGTAGGTGGAGACAATATTCTTCGTACTCAGGACATTACTTCCCTGTTTGCAGCTGATTCTGTGTAACAGACTCTTACAGTCTGTGGCTTACTGAGGGAGAGGAGAGAACTTTTTACTACATCTACTGTACTTAGTGGTCACAAGGAGCTCATACAACCCCCCTACAAAAAAACTGAACTATCTCTTTAATGTGGAGTACTCGCTACTTCAAATTAGCTCATGTTTTTTGTCTATCATCTTATCTGAAAAACAAACAGTGGGCCAGATCCTCAAAAGGACTGCACTAATTTTGCGACCGCTAAACCTGTGCAAATGAAAGAAAAAAATAGTGCCCGATCCACAAATCATACGCAAAGGGTGAAATGCACGCAAACTGAACCCAAACTTCACTGATGCTCCTTGCTTCGCCGGTCCAATTTGCATGCATGTTAATTAGGGAATATTCATAAATTAAGTGCAAAATTTCCCCCTTCCCATGCAAATAAGCCTCATTGCAAATACCACCTAATCCTACAACACCAGTGCTAATTGCCACAGGCAGTATAGCAGTGCTATTTAATGCCAGTGAGACCTGTATATTAAATCTGAGCAATTTCTCTTTCTCCCTCTCTCACTCTCTCTCTCGCTCAAGATGATTGCACTGAATTGGTGGGAACTGTGAAGCAGAGCCAATATAAGGGCTGTCTTGCCCGGACTCTTTGGTAATCATGGCAGTAGTGATTGTAGACAGGCGAAGGCACCATGGCAGGTGACATGGTAGGCACGCACAAAAAAAGGATTTATTGGTGAGTCTCACTTTTTGATTTAAGTGACAAGAAAGCAGATAGCGGTTATCAGGCCACATGATCCTTGCGCTACTAGATGACATAAAGATTGACAGTAATATAGCCTACTGTGTTCGTCTCTGTGCCCATAGCACCATTTTTAAGTAAATATGAACAATCTGTCTAAATACATTCCGTTAAAAACCCCTATGTCCCCCTTGACCATTTTTTGGTCATTTAAGTTGTATTTTCTGCATTTATTTTGCAATCAGAGGCGCAAATTGCGCTCAGATGTCTGTGTGGACATGTTAGCACCAGCATATGATTATTGCAAATTCTTTTGAGGATCAGACGCTAAAACAGGGCAGATTTGGAGCTAATTCTGCACAAATGAGGTTGAGTTTTTTTTTTTAATAAAAAATGATTTGTATTGTCTTAAATGTTCACTCTACTTATGCACTCAAAGTGTGATTGGTATCAGTCAGTCTCACTCAAGGGTGATTGTCATTATCCTTAACAGAAAATAATGTGGTATGCAGAATGATTATATACAGTACATCATCAAATGCATTACATATATATGTGTGTTTTTAATAAGCACTGCTAGCTAAGCTTTCATAGAGCCCTGATCTTTATATATTTAGAGTCTGTTGGGTGCTAACTCAACAGCACAGAGGTTGAGACAGTGAGGAAAAGTAGGACACAAGGAGTCAGAATATGCTGCTCAAACAGAGTTTAAAAGGCCTCACACCTGTAATGGCTCCTAAATATGTGAATGTTCTTTTGTACAAAGTCTGGCTGACATTTTTCATTTTCATCAGGCTCTTTTGCTTGTTCTGATTAGTTGGGACTGTCAATCTAAACATCTGTTGAATGCGAGTCAAAACATGTTGATGATGCTTTCTAAGTAAGTATAATACAGCTGAATATAAAAGCTGCATGTTTATATCTGCATTTATGCAATAAATAGTAATTCTAAACAATTATAATTTTTTTGAAAGGTACTTTAAGTATTTAATATGCGTATTCTCAAGTACTTGCCTTAAAGACATTAATTGTGGAGGAACTTCCATTTTTATTTGAATAATATTCAAGCCAGAGAACCTTCACTTTTACTTGTGTGCTGAAGTTGAGTATTTTCAATCAATCAGATTTTATTTGTATTTTAGCCCTTTTCATACTAAAACAATTGTTGCACAGGGTGTTGTACATGGACAGAAACAACAAAAGAACAAACAAGACAAGCAGAAATAAAGTCAACAACAACAGAAAAAAACTATTTTAAAGACTTTGATTAACCAGAACTGCGGGAGTCAGGAACAGAGGAACATTAGACAGAGATAAAATAAATATCATGAGAAATTTTAAATAGTAATAACATACATAAGTAATAAATTAAGGTGAAAGACTAGAGGACGATTGGGACTTTCATAGTAAACAAATTTTAAAAAGTGGAATAATAAAACACTAGGAAATCTTATACAAAAAATTTTAGATATGTTACAAATAAAATGCGTTGAGATAAGTAGTTAAAAAAGAATAAAAAACAGCTAAAATGTATAATTCAAATTTAAATGGATAGATCACAAAAGTTAAAGTAAAAATTATTGGAAAGCAAGATTAAACAGGTAGGTCTTGAATTTGCTTTTAGTAAGATTGACACTCAGTGCTCCCCTCAATGTTGCAGATGGGTTGTTTCACAGACATGGGCGCTAATAACTGAGAGCTGTCTCACTGTGGGGCTTTGTTGGCACAACTGAAAAAACAGTACCTGATGACCTCAGGTCTCTCACAGGCTCATTTGATAAAATCATGTCAGACAAGTTAGCTTGACCAAGACCGTAAAGAGATTTATAAGCTATTAAAAGAACCATAAAACCTAAAAACTTGTAACAAAATACTTTTTTCCTACACTGGTAATAAACGGCTCCAACTTTGCCTAAAACTGGTGTAACTCAGACAGACACTCAGGTTTGTAGTTTTTTGAAGTATTTATGAAGCAGCAGAACATAGTTTGACATCTAGGCTCTGGCCCTATCACTTTCTCAGGTCTGCTTTACATGCAGATTTGAGGATTGATGAGGGTAATACATTAAACTCCCTGTCAAAGCAGGTGGGGAGGGGTTAGAGGATTAAAAGCAAAAGTTCAGCTCAGATGCTGGCACTGCTGGCAGGACATCAGAGAAAAAAAAGAGAGCTTTAATGCCCTCTAAATGGTAGAATATTGTCAGGTAACTGAATAGTGATTCATGTTGAGTATGAAATCAGTGCAGCCCGAATTGTCTGCCGTAACTTGCTTGCAGGTGTTAGCTCTGCAATGTATGGACAAGTAGCTGCCATATAACAGGTGAATTCACGAGTTATCAGCCACTAATGCATTTTTAATTAACTGCATATATGGTTAAATTTCTAAATTAGTGGGCATACCACATGATTTATTGATGAGTTAGGACCCCAAGATAAGGCATTTAGCTTTTTTTTGTGGAGTAAATGGGGCATGAATTAGGACTTACTGCTGGCTGCCCCTTGGTCTACAGAGGGTTAGTCATATTTTTATTAATTAATTGACAGTTTTGTTTGATTTTCACATTGGGCAGTAACACAAGAATCAATCTAAAAAAATGTACTGCCTGTTTAACTGTTACTAGTTTAAGACCCTTGAGATTTAGCAAAAATAGTGATTTGTTGCCATTTAGTTAATTAATCATGAGACATTTCTCTTCCCCTTTTTCAGTGAAGTTCTGGTTTGTCTTCATTTCATGGGCTGTGTAGCCCTTCCCCTTACACTTTACGGAGAACTGGGATACCCCTTCATTAGACCTGAACGTGAAAATCCAAGAGCTAAGGGCTAAAACAAGGGCTTAGTTTGTTTCAGACCAAAAGTCTGAGACAGTATTTTTAATATAGAGACCTCCATGTATTGGCTTCCAAAGTCATACTGATAAGCCAAAAGACTGATATGACTTAAGACATCAGTCTAATATTTTCTACAGTCTATGTTTAAATTGTAAAAAACACTGTTTACTAAGACAATGAAGCCAGTGAACGGAGTCCAAGCAGATAACCTCCATTCTCTCTTCAGCCAGTTTGAGCTTCTGAAATCATGGAAGTTATAAAGTCACTTTGGCGATTAAAACTCATTTATGCAAAATAAGATAAACATTCCAACTTCATAAAATGACTGATAAAATAGAAATATGGCATGAACTGTTTTCACGGTGTTCATTGCAGTTTTTGTGATTGACTATAGGAATATTCTTTTGCTGCTACCTGGAGAGCCTAATAAACGAAGAACAATTCTGATCTTTTTATTGACTATCAGTTATTGTATATTTTAGTGTGATTTTTTTCTTTAACAGTAATGATTATGTAGAGTAACCTTATTTCCCTCTGCTTATCTTTATATTGTGATTTCAGCACATGGATTAATGGCAGCCAGCAGATGTCTCTACTTACAATAATGACCCATAAGCGCTTCTCATAAGTCATCATTATAATCATCATTATTATAATTAGACTGCGAAAGGATATTTGGATGAATTTTGTATTTTATATTCTGCTTTTGATCATGTGATGACATTTGTTTCTTTGTAATACACTGTAAAAAAAAATTGTAAATTTACAGGTGATGTTCTGTAATTTTTTACAGATTTTTCCTGTATTTCGATAAAACGATGAAATGCTAGTAGATTTACAGTAATTCTCTGTGATTTCACGTTTCATGTTTAAAATTACAGTTATTTAACCGTAATTTTGGTTTACATTAATATACTGTTTTTTTATGACTACTTAATGTTTTTTTACATCTTTAATTGTAATTTTTCATACCATTTTCTGTATTTGTTACAGGTTTATTACCGTTTTCCATAAGACAATGTAATACCTGTAAATTGACAGATATTAGCATTAATTAAAAGACTAACCTTCAGAATTACAAGAAATTACCCATAAAATATTGCATCAGTATTATTCTGGCTTTTTAAAGGTAATTTAACAAGTTTCTTTCAGAATAACTTTTCTTTTGTACATAAAATGTGATGTAATTTTACATATCATTCCTGTTAATGGAGAAATGTACATGAAATTTCAGAAATATTTAGTTTGTTCCCATACCATTGCAGGTCATTAAGTATGCATTGCAATGGTTATTTCTTTTTTTAAAATAAATAAGTATTTTACAGACAAAAGGAAATTTACTGAACATTACTTTATTAAAGACAGTTTAAAATATCTATCTATCTATCTATCTATCTATCTATCTATCTATCTATACATATACATATATATATATATATATATATATATATATATATATATATATACATATATGTATATGTGTGTATATATATACATATATATATATATATATACATATATGTATATGTGTATATATATATATATATATATATATATATGTATGTGTGTGTGTGTGTATGTGTGTGTGTGTGTGTGCACGTATGTACGTAAGTTCATTATTTGCTTCCTTCAATTCATGCAATCAGACTACATTCAAATTTTAAAATTTGCGCCTTTTTCCAGTTTGCTTTGTCCCGCCCATAACGACTGACCGGTTGAATAAACCAATAAGTGGCCAGTACATGGGTTGGGATCAGTGTCCGTCCAATCAGATTCGCCGCAGGTCATGAGTCATCAGGTTCACCGGGGGTCATGAGTCAAATTAGCAGACTTGCTATTTGGACGTTTGAGCTGAGACTACCGCTGGTCTGGCTAGACATGTCAACCGAACGCCTTTTGAGGTAGGTGTCCCAGATAATGCGTGTGTTGTGAATGATAACTTCAGCATGTCATATGTCGGGGGAACAGCCTTGAAGCTAACGTTAGCATCCCTCTGATAAATTGCTACCGTCACATTGGCTATTGTTAGCAGGTAGCTAACGTTTTGTGACCAGGCTGCAAACTGTCAATTGTTAACGCTCGCTTTTGGTCAAAATGTTCCTTATCATGGACAGAGGTAATTGTAATAGTGCTGTCTCTGCTCTCGGTGATACATGCTCTTAAAAGTTGTTAGTTTGATTTGAATTCTAGCATTGGCATGCTAAGGTACCCTGCTGACTGCTGTCTCCCTGTGCTAATTTCGAGCTCAAGCCACACACATTTCACGGTGTCTGTGTGAATAACCAATGGCTGATAGGAATAAAAACTGGGCTTGAACTGATGTTCAGCTCGATCCTCCATCCTGAGTGGATGATCAAAGAGCTGTGAGCAAATGGTTGCTGCTAAATGATAGTAATGCCTGGTGAATGTGAATTAATTTATTTATTCTTAAATGTTACACTGAGGTAATGAAATGTGAGTTTCAGGTTACCATATGAAGTTTTGTTGCCTAATTGTTTAATCTTAATTAAACTGATGTCATTTTTCACCTTACTGTTTAAACTTTAAATGCTGAACCATTGAACTCAGGCACTCGCCTTTTTGTACTTTAATTTTACTGTGCTATATGTATTTTATATTGTAACATTTCATATGTTTAAAAGTCTTTCCTAGCTCAAATTCAGCTCACAATGTCTTTGTGTTTCTTTCTGTTGCCAAAGTTGACTGTGGTTTGCTGGAGTGGAATTGCTGCCTTATTTCCATGGAGGTGGTAAGTACAAATTGTGTTTTTCCTACTGGTAAAACTAAAAAGATTGGAGCTTGTTGTTAAAGCCTGTGTTGATGAACATACTTCCTACCTGTCTCAGTGAAGATGCACTGACTGTCATTGCCACCAGAGATGAAGCTGCTATGATGACTAGAAAGATAAATTATGTTTTAGAAGTACATGATTTTTGGTACGTGTTAATTTGTTAGTTTTTATTAGCTTTGGACACAGCCAGACTAACTGTTTTCTCCTCTTTCCCCATGTGTGTGAGAGCCGCTTGTATTGATGTCATACCTGTAAATAGGAGACCTTGACCTGGAGAAGGTAAGACTGATTTGAGTCCTCTGTAAAACTTACTATATAACTGCATGAATGTATTTTGAAAAGAGAATCATTATTCAGATTCATAATATTTATTGTACCTTTGGGTAAATTCAGTTTACAGTGAGTAAGGTCCCAAGTATTGTAGATACACAGAACAACACAAGACAAGATAAAGTGACAACAGAATGATTTTGATATTTTCAATTGCGCAAATCTTACTTTTCAGAATATAATGTTAATAGAAGTGGAGTAATGTGCAGAGTGTAATCTTTAAAAGGAATATTTATCTCTCTTTATTTCTGCTCCTCTGTGTCTCTCTTAGGAAGAAAGATGCACATTGTTGGCTTTCCTACCAATGCTCAGTGTGGATCACAAGGCAGACATGTACAGCTGTAACTGTGCAGACCTGGAGTGAGTGATGATTAATGTGAAATATACTTTAAATAAAAAAAAAAATCCTCTAATGGAAACAATGACCTGGTTCTCTCTTCTTTACCTCTGACAGTACCTGCTGTAGAAGAGTCATCTGGCTAAGAAAACAAACTCCTCAGTACTTCAGCTTGTCATCCAGCCAAAGTGAGTACACACACACACGCACACACACGTACACACAATAGAAGACAAATCATATTCCCTCTCAAGTTAGATTAAGTAGGTTCAGTGACATACTATGATAGTGTTGGGTTTTGCTGTAAATTATGTGTGGTGTTTGTGTAATATTCATCCACGTTCTCTTGATGTGTCGTCATGGCCCTTGTAAGTTTGTGAAATAGATACAATGGGACTCCTTCAGTTTTTTAAGATTGTACTGTTGCAGCTTTTTGCTAAAATCATTTAAATTAATTGTTAATCTCATCAATCTTAACTTCATACTCCAGGGTTTCTGAGATGTGCAAATGATCATGATGCACCGCCATGCCACGTCACGCAAAAATGTAAACCGCCATTCCAACCAAATTATGATCCATTATTATTTTTTATAGATGTTTCAAATTTTACTTATATTGTATGAAACACAAAGTCTATATCTGCACATGTTTACAGACCAAAACATGAAGCTAGAATTGTGCTCAACTCATGAAATGTGACACTGCCCTGCAAATAACTTAATTTTAAAAAACTATCACTGGAGTACGGAAGCGTATTACAGCCACCCTATATAAATAAAAATTGATTAGTAACACGTTATAACGTGTTATGTTTATTGTTAGAACAATATATTTTCACGTTATAACGTGTCATGTTTATAGTCAGAACAATATATTTTCACGTTATAACGTGTCATGTTTATAGTCAGAACAATATATTTTCACGTTATAACATGATAATCTTTTTTGTAAGAACGTGAAACTTTTCATGTTATAATGCGGTTGTTTGTTATACTGTAAAAACATGATAATTTATATTGTTAATACGTGATAGTTATTATAATGTCATAATTATATTGTATTAAATGATCACGTTTTTACAATATAATCATGTTTATACAATATAATTATCACGTTATTACAATTAAGTTATCACGTTTTTACAATATAACAAACTATCATGTGATAACGTGAAACGTTTCACATTCTTACAATAAAGATTATCACGTTATAAAAAATATATATGAAAATATATTGTTCTAACAATAAACATAGCATGTTATAACCATGGATGTATTATAAGAACTGGATAGCGTGGTTCCGCCTTCTACCATGTAACGGATTTGAAGCCTAAATATCCCCTGTCAGGGCGCCGCCATTGTGCAGCCAGTAGAGAATTTGGGCCATAATCCGGACGCAGCTGTCGTAAACGGTCGCAACACTCCGCAGCATACGCCATACACAATTATTGTGAAGCTGCCGTAAACCGCGGTTATTTTTAAAGTCTAATAACTTATAAAAAAGAAACTTTTCAGAAAAAAGAGGACTTGGAAAAAACGCAGCCCAATAATACTTTCATATCACCACAGCATACGGATGGGAGAAATATTTGTACGAGGTGTAATAATTTTTTGAAGTTTCACTTCGGCCCGTCCAGATGAATGGGGGAGACGGAAATTTGACCTATACTGCAGCCAGTCACCAGGGGGAGCAGTTTTCGTGGAGGCTTCAATTTGAGCCCAGCAACATGGCGTCCATGTTTTTTACAGTCTATGTTTATAACGTATTACTGATCAATTTTTATTTATATAGGGTGGCAGTAATACGCTTCCTTACTGCAGCCTCAACTGAGTTCAACAGAACTCATAAACAGGATTGTGTCGAGGCACGGATCCAGGCAAGGGCTACAAACAAAGTTAAACATATGTTTGTTGCTGATTACAGCCTGGAGTGGCAATGAGGTCTTAAAATTTTGAGGTCTTTTAAAAGGTCTTGAAGGTTTTGAACTTCAGGATGTCTGCATATACTCTGGTAATATCTGATAAGAAAAAGCAACTTGAAGTAGAAATGATAATTTTAGTTATCATGAATGTTTGTCTGTTAAATGCCAAAAGGTTTACATGGATTGTTTAACCACTGCCTGTTTTCTCCATAGATGGACAATCGGAGTTATTCAAGGAGGCCCAAGCAGCAAGTGAACGGACAGTTTGAAATGATCTGACAACAGTTTTTCACACACAGTATGTATTCTGTATCCTGACATAATTTCTGTATTTGTTACATTTGCAAGAAATAGTTACAAAGTTGAATGGCCATGGTTTTAGTTCAAATGTTGGTAATTGTCTTCATAAGCTGCTCCTGTGCTCAAATTACCCCAAATACTCTCGTTGCAGATAACAGGAAATAAGTAGATTCTCATTTAACAAAACCCATGTCAGATTTTATTTCTCCACAGGGAAACCTTGCTTTTTCACTATGTTGAAAAAAAAAAAAAAATCCTTACATACACAACGTTTACTTTCCTTACAACAGATGTAGACATCCACGTTTGTATTATTTACATTCAGTTGATTATGATCTTCCACACAGCTTTACCCACCAGACATTTAGCTCTCTTTACATTTAGTTTAGAAAATGGGATGTCAAGTGAAGTCAAAACATCTCAAATGCCCCCTGTCGTCTCACTGTAGTATGAAACATAAAGCCCACCCTCTCCATGTTGTCTGGTTAAACATGGACCAAACTCCAAAAAATTCATAGTACACAAAAATTCTTTATATATTTTAAAGATGGTTTCTGTCATTATAGGATTTCTTATGGTGTTACTCATAGATGAAAATAGTTTTGAGTGCTTGCTTTAGCATGATGTTGTAATTCTATATACTTAGAATTTTTTTAATCTTTCAAATTTGGCAGAGTGGACAATGACAAATTTTTCTGTAGTATGATGAAGTTAAAATACATGTATTTTTTCTTTACACAGACTTTAATGTATATGGAGGTCTAGTCACTGTATCTTAGTTGTAAAGCACAGGAGCAACTGCTGAAGAAGCAGCTCAATATTTTTGACATTATGTACAATAAAACACAACACTTATCAGTATCACTTTAAAGGATACAAGTGGTGTAGGGTTAACTTATTGTCAAAAGGACCTGTGGAAAAAAAAGTCTGCAATTCCTTTCTGTCAGTAACCATGGACCATCTATCCAACACCAGAAACATACATGTTTATGTACCATACCATGTTTATCTTATTATTTACTTCATGGTGTTCAAAAATGAAACAAGTCTCATATTTGCAATTTTTCTTTGATCTCAATAGTTTTATTTATTTATCTATTTATATTTTTCAAACAATCATGTACAAGTTAACAGACTGATTACAGTATGATTATCCTGGTAATGTCATGTTTTGAAAAAGATTCTTAGATTGTTTCTTATGTTGATGTTGATGCAGAATAGGAGAGGGCTTTCCAGTGTCACTAGACAGTCAGAGCAGGGAGCTGTCTGGTTTCCACTACCAGGGATCATGACTGAAAACATGCTGTTGGGCAAAGGGTTAGAAACATTGAAATATTCCTATTTCTTAGTTGTTTCAGTAAGTGTAATAATAGTAATAAAGTACTATCCCTTTTTTGGGGTCAAATAATCATTTTTAACATTATCTGATCAGTTTATTGTCTTAAATTTACAGATAATTACTTATACCTGCTTTGTATGTGTTTTGATGTACAGTGCTCCACCATCCAGTTCTTTGAAGTAACTAATACTGTAAATGTGCAGACTTTCCCTTTTGATTAAAAGTCTATATTTTTTTATACATTGTGTCATTGTATTTTTACTTGGGGAGACCACAATTACTCAACAATTCATGAAATTAATACCATTCATTTACAACGGTTGGCCTTAAATAAAGCCACTTTTGATGTATAGTTAATGTACTCTGTTTTTCCATTGTGTAATGAACATTTTTTAAAATCTCATAGCTCTTTAAAATTGCAAATTAATTCTGTAAATGGTATATATTTCTTTGGCTTAATACATTTATAGCATTTTTATACATTATTTCACAGTCATTGTAGATGTAAAAAATGTATTTTTTTATGAATTTACCGCTAACAGATTAAGCTGTTCTCCTAAAATAGTTCATTGATACAGTGAAATTACAGGCTATTCCATGGGAAAAACTACAATATATTGTTAATTTACAGAGATTGGCGTTAAATGTAGCTACTTCTGATGTATTTCTAATGTACTTAGCTTGTTTTTCCAATGTCTGTGGTTGTTTTTTAACCTACGGATTGTCTAAATAATGCATATTAATACTGTAAATTTGCAGACATTTATCTGTAATTTTATGATCAGAGTTTGGTTTTATACATTTTAATTTTGTTATTGTACATGGAAAAACTGTATTTTTACATAAAATTACTGTAGATAAATTTGACTGTTTCCTAAAATAAATAATTTATACCGTAAAATTACAGAGTTTAACTCGAAAGGAATCTGGTTTCAGTGTATTTTGACTGAATATATATGTTTTTTTTACAGTCAAATTGCATTTATTTACAATGAAACATTGTATTTTAACGAATTTTGACTGTAAAATCTAGTCCCGTATTTTTACAGTTATTTTACGTATTTCTACGTTATGGTATTTGACTGTAATTTTACGGTATCCGCTTGGAAACTTTGCTGCCAGTGCTTTTACCGTTTTTTTACAGTTTTTTTTTTTACAGTGTAGTTTGTACTTTGAAAATTAACTTGAATGTCAAAATATGTCTTTAAAAAGTGTTACAAATATACAAGTTGTAACTGTTTCATTTTTTCTGTAGATAAACTATATGTACTTACTCATTTTATAGTGAGGTCAAAAAAACGTCAGTTACACATTCATCTCTTTCTAACCATCCCAGTTCTGGCACACCTCATTACAAAGTGTCTCCAGTAATGCTTACAAATACAGAATAACCTCATTTTACCTCTTCCTGCTAATCCTATTTTACCACTTCATGAGTTCACATGGATTAATGGCCGCCAGCAGATGGCTCTACTTATAATAATGACCTAAAAGCAAAACCTTCAACCAGCTTTTTGAAAGTTGTTATTATTATTATTATTATTATTATTATTATTATTATTACTATTATTATTATTATTATTATTATTATTATTATTATTATTATCATGACACAATGAAGTAAGTCTATATGTGAGTTCAGGCATGTGTGTCTGTTAAATCCCTCAATATTTACAATAGCATCTGTTAAAATAATACGACATTCCTTAAACATGATGAGTTTAAAAAATGAAGGACCTTCTTAACCTACACATTCCCCTGGAAAAAGTTACACACGCATCTAAAAAGTGCTTTAAAATGATTACAAGTTAAAAATTTCAATTTTTGCTGGCATTAAATATCTAATCAAATATACATCTGCCCTATACACAGAGGGGAATCTGTTTTTAGAGTAACAGTCTTGGACATGTTGGCCATTATCAGTAACATTACAAGCTTGATGAAAATGACACACTTGGCACTTGAGTCAGTGGGCTTGGGTGGACACAAAAAAGCCCCCCTTTTTTCCCCTTATAAGTCGAGCTCCTATAAATACAACAACAAGTGATTCTTTTTGGACTACTAAAAATATATGCTAGTCTGCATTCTCTGAGAATACAACTGATTTTGGTACATGTTAATTTGTTGTGTGCATGTGACCAAAGGAGTGATTTTCCTTCTCAGAAAATGCAGTCTGTGAAGTGCCAAAACTGGCACTGGTACAACCATGGCATGAATTGCCCATTTGTCACAACAGAACGGTATGCTTTTACACTGGAATAATTAAATGGAAATATGTGGCGATCCACCAGAAAACACTGAAAACTACAAAACTAAAAGTCACCTGCAAATTGATCATAGAAATTGTACATCTCTAGTGTTGAAAGGACCATATGATCAAAATATGAATTCATCTGAATTATTTGAATTATAAATGTGGTTGAATTTGGCTATATTTGGCAGCAACAGGCTAAGAGTGAATTTTTGATTACACAGAATATTACAGATCTAACATATCAGAAGGCTGTCATACATACCCCGAAGGGACCTGGAAATGGGCCAAAGATCAATAAGTTAGAGCATAGGTGTGATCTGAAGGTGGATCAAGGATTTTTTTTTTCCAAAGGATTCTTGAACATTATTAGATTGGGCAGTTTCCAAAATATTCTGTAATAATAACTCAATGTTAAGTTTGCAACTGAGATGGATGACATTTTAAAGACAAGTTGGTCATGGCACAAACAGATGATTGAATTTTGATAGAAATGCAGCTCAAGGATTTAATTTTTTTACAGGGTTAGTTAACATTACTCAACAGTGCAGTTTTCCATATTTTCGATTTTAACTCAAGTTCATAACACATTTGGATGACATTGTCAGGGAATGTTGGACATGATGCGAGGGAACAAGAATTCAGTTTTGGCGGTGATCCAGTAACAGATGTCATCCAGTACTCTTGCAAAGTTTTCTTGACACTGAAAGATGGCAGTTTTCCACATTTTTACACCAACTCACCCAACAATGTTGGACATGCTTTGGTAGAGGTTTGTGCTCTTGGGCACTTCTAGTTTTGTTTTTTGTTTATATTTATTTATAAAACAGTTCAAGCAAATAGTTAAAAACCTGATTCATTTATTTTATTCACCTTTTGTAAGCTATTTTAAGACTGATTTAGATTTTATTTTTTAAGACCACTGAACCGACGTCACTTGCGTATATGTCATCCGTGAAAACTACCAACAGGAACAAGAACAAACTGAGCTTTTTACGCACACTTGTGCCCTTTTACCTTCCAGTGATGCAGAAATGTGAAGGATGCTGAGTGTCCACCTGATACACTGCTCTGCTCTGCGCCCGGGGGAGGGTCTCCACACTCCACTCCGGCTGCCATAACTGGATCTGCTCAGCTTGTGCGTGCAGGCAGGCAGGAGAGAAGGCATCCTCAGAGGGAGATCTACCGGGAACATGATCATCAGGGGAGCCTAAACGCGCCGTTCGGCCCTGGTCAGCTCATCCGACAGCTCCTTGTGCTTTATTTTGGTCTCCAAAGGACATAGGGAGAGCTGCGAAAGCGGTGGGAAAGACGGAAAGCGACACCATCAGGCGCTGCGCCGTGTGAGGCGAGGTCACCGCGAAGTACCACGGTAAGATGCGGGGGAAAACAACAGCGCAAAAAACAGCGGGGCTACTTATCTATTTGCGTGATTATGCGTAAACAGCTGCCGACCTCTGAATCTTAACCTGTTTACCCTGCCTCAACTGGAATCCCTCCCCGGCTTTTATGCGTGGTCCCCCCTCTTTAGTAATTAGTCATATCGCGTTTCGCTTCACGCAGAAAATGTTGCCACAAATCATGAGGGAGGGGGTGCAAGGATGTATCTGTATGCCCCGTCTATGCAGCCATTCCTGAGCACCGTCATGGACCATATACAGTAAATATGGGTTAGTGGAGCAAATCCATACGCCCCTCGACCACTAGGATGCTCCATGTGATCGTTGGAGCTGTTGCTGGTGATGCTTTTAACATTGACTGTTCGGTCATCGATTAATTAACGATGAATTCATGATCAGATGTGATGGCGAAGGGGGGCTTTTGGGTATGCAGCATCCTCAGTGGTCTAGACAGAAAAACGCATGGAGGCGAGTACACGTAGTGTGCTTGTAGTAGACAGGCCTGCTGTGGGCTGCATGCTAAACAGAGGAGGTTGCACGAGCTTGCAGCATCGTGGGTTGTTTTTCTGAGAGAAAAGAGATGTGACAGTCGTTTTAAACATGAGGCTGCCTTTTAAAACAAATTCTAGCAGCTAGAATACAAAAAGACAAATCCATCACTGCATCATTTATTCTGTATTTGTCTGATTTTGAATGTGGCATTAATGACATCAAACTGAAGGCCTAATTGGTTTTTATAGACCTGGGTTGTCATTATAGTACCATCTCAAATGTGTCAAGAGAATTGCATTGATGGGCTACATGCTATAATAAAACAACAGCTAAATATTTTAAAGGGATAGTCCAGTATTTATCATGTATTGGATGCACTGAACAACCGTAGACTTCAGTTTTGGCATTTGGTACCAATGCTAAAGGGCATGGTAGCACAAAAGTTAAATGTCAGACTGGTGCCTTATTACCCCAATACTGTTTTCTTTTCTGATTTGCTCTCACTGAAGATTGAGTACTTGGCCCCATCTGCAGTAATGTATAACATCACGTCCATGGTGGTCCACTGCTCACAAAGGCTGAGAAATGTATCTCAACATTGTTAAGGGAATGTTGGTCACGACACAGGGAGGAAGTGATTTGATTATGCTGATGATACAAATCTGGATGTAGATTTAGGAATCTTTATTTTGTAAGTATTTTTTAACATTTGGAGACAGGACAGATTTTCACATTTGGATTATAACTCTTCAAAAAATGTCTGAAATGCACTGGTGGGGGTTAGTGTGGCTGTGTGATCATGGCAAAAATTATATTTATTATTTCAATAGATATTGAGATGATTATGAAACAGGATTACTCACTAATTTTACAACCCATCATGTAGTTTCATTGCACATATATCCCTAGACACTATAATTTTCAACATTAAAGAATGGGTGATTTATAGACGTAAATATGTTGGAAGTTCATGTTCAGTTTGGAAGAAGGCACAAGTCCAGATTAGATCAGTTAGCCCAACCATTTATTGACAATATGTGAGACAATACAAAAAATAATAAAAATACTCAGCTGCTGAGGGCTCAGTTCTGCACCTCACCAGGGATGTACAGGAAAGGACCATTGAACAATAGCATACACGAGATCTTATACACATCAGAATTAGGGAAGTACCAACTTGTCACGTGTTAAGATCATGTCTGGTTTTATAAGCTATGTCTGTCAAGAAAGATAAACAGAATGGCTACATAAAGGTCAGACTTAAGGCAGAAGTTCAACCAAGAGTTCAACGAAAGTTCTCGCAGTTTCGCAAAACCACAGGACCAACTACAGGATGTGAAATAGGGAAACTGGCCCCCCTCAGACCTTAACTGAAACCACGGTTCTGTCTAACCGCAATTGCACCTATATGACTTGTGAAACATTTGACCTGTTGAACAAACATGCTTGAACTGATCTGCCCTAACATAATATGTTTGAATAACTGTTAGCATAAAATGACATATTTGGACAAATGTTAGCATTAGCTTGTATATAATTCTAACAGATAGAATCCAAGTATCTAAAAATAACACTTATAATAATGAACAATAAGAAGTTCAGCATATCATGTAGTACAGTAATCTTTTACTCTTGATTCTGCAGTTTTTGTCATTGTGAAAGATTGTAATTGTACTCATCATAAAAATTTGAATAATTGCCCTGCTCCAACCTCTAGTAGTTATATGATGTTGTGGTCCTTATAATACACATCCGTGGGGACATGCTCCTGTTTTTGAAACATTGTAGATTTGGCAGTGATGGCAATCATCAATCAGTCAATCAATCAACCATTCCACCTTTATTTGTATAAAATCAACAGCAATTGTCATCAGTGTCCGGTTATGTTCTTTTGTTTAAATTGTATTATTGTCTAATGTTTCATTTGTTGTATTTGCTTTTATTAGTTAGCGTCAACTCATTGGACAACTTGACAGTCACTTTGTTATGCAGCTTAAGGTTGTATGGACTTCTTATGATTTGTGCTTTGCCACAGTATGATCCCAATTTTAAACAAATAGTGTAGAAAAATGTCAAAATTTACAAGCAGTTTTAATAAAGAGAGATCACCGTCTTATCGGCACAGTTTGAAAGAGTTTACCTACAGTTTTTGTTGATGATTTATCAAGAGGAGTGTTACCAGAAGCAGACTGTCCAAGTGTTTCAGGTCCAGTTGGCCACCGAATTGGTTGTGTCATTTCACATACTGCTAATAATGTCATATTGACTTTGTTTTTAATTCTATAAAGTACTATGACTTGCTGTACGTGTAACTGGTGCTTTATTAATAAACTTGCCTTACCTTGCATACGGGTGTCATACTGAACCACAACAAAAGATCAGTCTCGGAAGCATCATTAATCAAAGACATTGATCAATCAGAGCACAGGAAACTCTACGTTTGTGACAATTGCAGGTGAATGCAAACTGAAGTTGATGCCTTGAGAACTATGAGACAGAGGAAAAGTTGAGCTAAGCTCCAAAATAACACCCCTGCCTTTCAGATATGTTGTAGAGGAGCTACTACCAGACTATATAAAGAGAAATGGTGGAGAGGAACAGCAGAGGAACCTCAGTATCTTAGTGAGTGACTGTTTAAATCTATCATCAAGGTCATTCATCATAATATTTGGTAAAACATACAAAATTAAATGGCTTTACAGATATGTCTTTATTTGCTATCTTTTGTGTTGTCACTCCATCTTCCAAAGTCATCAAGTCACAGTATGATTTTCTGGCTTTGTGGCTGCTTATTCTAACAGGTGAAAAATTCACCCATACAGTACATGACATTATACTATGTCCATCTTTCCATCAAACCAGAAATTAAAATCAATGAACCTGTACATCAGTAATTTGGATATGATATTTCAGCAGCCCTACTGTAGACATGCAAAATGCATATGAAGTTCTTCTCTATTTCCTCTCACTGCGACTGCTGATCACAAATAGTTCTAGTTGATTAGCTCCGATTCTTATAATAACTTGATAGTGACAGAACAATCTGACATAATTGCTTCAGAATTGGAAACTGGTGGAAAAGCCATGTGTTCATACATGAATCCTTAATGCCAATATAACCTCATTCATAATATCTCCACCTTCAGCTCCATTCTGATTAACTGGCCTAATAAAATCTGATGTTAATTATAGAATTACCTCAGACTCCACATCTGTGGTCTGAATATTTGGCTGCATAACCCACATCTCCTCCTCCTGGGGGATACACTGAGGAGCTATAGTTAGATGCATGCTAAAGCAGAGACTACTTTTCCTTATGATAACACCGGGTGAGAATGAAGCTCATCCACACTAGGCAGTTTCGGCCTGCTATACCTGAGCTTTTAATGCAATCCTTTGTGTACTCAGACAACATAAATGTGGGGCATTGATATGACAACAGCCAGCATAGAAAAACATGAGTCACTTTTGAGTCAATGTGGGCCACTTCCTCTGGTTAAAATGATATCCATCTGCTTGGGGGATAATTCAGTGGTTGCCATAGATGTGCTATCAGATTGCGGTCATAAAGCTGTTCGGTGCTTCCTTGGGGTCATCAAAGTGAGATACAGTCTCTTTGGCTTGTTCTGTTTTTTAAAGAACTAGACTAGAGGCTTAAAAAACAGGCATTTATAACAGGGGATCCTTTCTTGTGTTTCTTCGACCATTATGATTGTTTTCCATAGCTGCATCCAGTTTTTACTGGTTTGTAGATTTGTTTTCCAATGATAGTTTTGCAGAGGAAAAGTGCTTTATGTTAAAATATTCAATTCAAGAGGGATATTTCGCAGTGGCCATATTCAGAGGCAAGGGTGCCTTAACAGGGAAAAGTAAAATTTAGAGGGTCTCTGATTGATGGAGGCCCTAAAATGTGAGTAAAGAATTCATTCTCTTCCATAAAATAAAAAAAAAAAACTTTTCCTTGTAATGGAAGACTCTTCTCATGTCTTTCTTTTGTTTAATGCAATAAAGCATAATTCAGGTTGCCTTTGTGATACTGAAATATGTTTTTTTAAGACTGTTGGCTTCTTAAAATGGCATAAAGGCCATTACAGTTCATTTCATCATAAGCCATAAAGTGGATTCATACCTATGGCATTTAGGACAACAGTCTGTGTGATGGGGGCTTATGGACAGTAGCCTACTGCTTGACTGTTGACACCCCCACTGAAAAGGATTTTACACAGCGTTATGGTTGTTTTAAACTTTTCACCTTTTTCATGATAGATTTGTTATCTAAGCAACTGTGCATGGTTAGTTTGGACTTTGCCTTGGGGTCCAACAATCTGTGGTGGCTCCCCTGCTTTACACCGATTAGTAGACATGATGATCTAATAACATGGATACCTGTAAAGCAAATCAGTGAACACATGAATACAGCTTATTCTAAATGCATGAAGGAATGTGTTTGAGTGAAAGCCTGTCATTAAAAAATGAGATTGTGGGGTGCTGACAGATGAGTGGGTTATGTCCTCATTCTCTGTGTACTGAGACTCTCACCCTGTGAGGGCATCCCATGCTGGAGGCTCACCTGTGACCTATTTCCCATGAGTCTCTCCTCTGCTCTCTCTCCCACGTTGTCCACTCACTCTCCACTGTTAATAAAAGCCAAAAAACAAGGAGCTTGTATAAATGTGTGGCACTATGTTATTAATTTGGATCATCTCGACCTTAAAAAACACGTTTATTTCTGCTCTGAAAACACTCTTTTAACACTGGCTTAAAAGAGATTTTGTGTTTTTGTTGCCAGCCTCAAACAGACACGGAGCTACAGTTGTCATTTGGGATTCTCCCTTTATTTGATATCAAGCCTTTTGTCCTCTTGATTTGTATTTATGCATTTATTATCTTGATTACACCAGTACGCTATGTCTGACATGTCCAATAATGTGCAGGCTAACCAGAGGTTAATTTAGCTGGATACATTTGTATTAGGTTCCTGGATAATTACCCTTGCGTGATTCACTGATCTTAACTGCCTGACTCTTGTCACTGCTGCAGTCTTCGTGAGTTGTCTGTTTTCATTTCTCCTGCAATGCTTTTTAATTGGACAGCACTCAGACTGCAGTCTGCAGTGTTAATTATGACAGAGCGCGTAGGATGGAAATTACTGTGTTCATCATGCAACTGGATGTAGGCCAGGGATGTTTTGCTCTGCTTTAGTCATTAGATACGACTACAGCACCACACAGTCCTCTTTTTGGAGTTAACATTCCACATCAAATATCTGTTCAGAGTCTGGCTCTCAGTCACTACAGTATTTTATCTTAACACAGCGTACATTTGAGGCTTTTCCTCTTGTCATACTGGCTTGTTAGGTCAGTGTTTTAATAGTGAACTACTACTTGTGGTGTCACTTCCTCTGAGCAGAGGAAATGCTGTACTTCTCAGATGGTGAGGGAAGATACACAGTGTTCATTTTAATGAGTGCTGCAGCACTTAAACTCAAGAAGCTGCTTGAGTAAATAGTCAGGATGGAGAAAACTGCAACCACAAACAGGTCCGACTGAAGGCAATAAATTTAAATCTATGTTCATTACAGCGAGTTGAGATGTTCTGATGTGTTTCTCATTTCTTTGTCTGATGCTTACACTTCTACCAACCCCAGGTGCCAACAAAATACAGAAATAATATAGAATGATGTAGGGGTGTGCGATATGATGATATTAAATCGTTAAGGATTATAACGTGGGGATGACCTCATAAAGCAGAATGATCGTCAAATCGTCTGTGTGGGCGCAGAGACTTTGACGCACACCTGACAAGCCAATCGTAGCACATTACGCGCAGTGCATGGTAGTATCTCCTGTTTGGTTATGTAGCGTGAAGCCATGGTGGAAAGAGAAAAGGAGATAAAAGCCTGAAGATGTCTGAACAAAAATCTGTTCTAAAGTAGCTGTATTATTCACTCAGGTTATAGACATTGCAGTTAGATAACATTTGTTTTAAATTATTGCACTTTAAGAGATAATGTTGATATTGTTGTTCATTACCTTTTATGTTTACATTTATTGCACATTTTTATAAAAACTGCACTATTTAAATTAAAACCTGTTCAGAAAGTTTCTTTGGCTTTAGTTGTCTTTTTTTTTTCCTTTAGGGTTTTACACGTTTTATATGTTAAACATAGGGAAAAAATGGTCAAACATGCAAATTAGCTGAGAAAAATCAACATAAAAAACAATTGTGATAAAATCGTGATTGTGATTTTATTTTTAAAAAATCATGATAGGATATTTTTGCCATATCGCCCACCCCTAGAATGATGTATATACAGTTGTCTGTCAACTAATACATGATCTAATAATTGTTTTGCCGATGAACCGGCTTGCCAGGGTCAAATACTATTTAGTAGACAAAAAATGTGCTTAGGGCAGAGGTCCCCAACCACAAGGCCAAGGACTGGTAATTGATGGGGTATAAATTGGTACTGGACCAGGATGAAACAAAGATATTTGGTTTCTTGACCCTTAACTGAGACTGCAGGGTGTCATATTTTAAAAAGATGAAAGAATCCTTGTATATCTGTCTGTGTGGCTCGAGTGCAAAGACTTTATAAAAGATATTTTGTTACTGCTGTGATGAGCTAAAAGGTGCAACTAAAGATTAATTCACTCATATGCTGAATTTGCATGATTTGTGTTTCTTGATGTGGAAGCTTTCAGCTGACCGTGTTTCTAAATGTCATTATCAAGCAGCTGATGAAAACAGAGCAAAATGTTAGCATTAGGTCTATTGAGTGTCCACAGATTTATTTTAATTTGAAAGTATAAGATTAAAAGCACAAATCCTTGCTGCCACAACATGTTCCAAACATATAGGACCACCACAATTAATATCACCATGTTTTTTAGCAACTTTTTTATGACATTAGTCAGGAATGTTTCAGGAGAAAATTGTGCAGAATTGTATTTTTTATTTATTAGCTTTTGTAAGAATGAAACAATATGAATTCCAGTGTTTGAGGCTTCATTGTAAGCATTTTAGGTCTATCATACGAACATTAACTGTGCAAATATCACACAACAACATAAGTGCTATAATAAGACTTCTTTGGCACTATTAGCTTGCTCTCTGTCCCTTCAGTTTTAACCCACTTTCACTCAACTCCAGTGAGAAAAACAAACTCACTCCCCCACTGTAGACCGAGTACTGAAGCTGTAATTGCGATGATGATTATCACTTGTCCCTGCTTTCACCTTAACAGTGGCCCAGAAGTGTCATTTTCATACTCCTCAAACTTCAGACAGGAGATAACTCTGCCCATCATTTGATATGAAGGCGCTAAAATAATATTCCTCGGCTATCTCCCTCGGCAATGACCACTTATTTCATGGCGTGAAGGCCCTGACACGCTCACTAGAGAAGTCAGTGTGGGTTTATATGAGTAGGAGGTTAGCCTTTATCAAGTGAAATAACTGGACACCCTCATTATTTAACCTATTTGGCGTTGGAGGTCTCTATCGTCTGCTTTAAAGGGTAACCTTTTGTGTAGTTGTCCAGTCAACTTGACTGTAAATCAAATGGGGTCAAATAAACAGATTTTCGATATGGATTTGAGCGTGGGTGAAATCAGATTTTCCAACCTGACTTGCATAATGCAGTCTCAGTTTGCTCACAAAGTAATGTCTTATGAATGGAGGTTACACTGCATGCATCTGTGCCAGCAGTTAAATCCATTACATATGAAACAGCACATTTGTCATACCGCAAAGGCCTGTGCTACTCCGGGTAAAAAGCCCATCAATATTGAATCATGCATCAGCAAGTCTGCATGTGGAAAGCATGAATAGATATCTTTGGATTCAACCCACTTTGAGAGTATGCAAAAATCACCAGTTATTTTGAATGGCTTGATTTGAGATATATTTTGAATATATTTTAACAAAACCAATCAACATTTGATCTCATAGCAATGCTAAGCTACAGTAATCAGTGTTATCTGTTGTCCTGTGAATTAATTATGGAAGCACAGAGCACTGGCTGATGACTGCGCTCTCATAAAACTTTAATGGCCTGCATGTTTCTCCACTTAGTCAAAGGACAGAATGGCACAGAAAGGAAGTGCTTGTGTCTGCAGTAATTGCAAGTCATGAGAATGTTTCTATCATCTATACGCTCAATGAGAAGAGCTGAGAGGGAAAAATTCTCAGCATGGAAAGACAAAGATGGTCCCACAATAGCCTCCATAATAATTGCAACAATACACAATAGTATGAATGGACAGTATACACTTATTTATGGGGGAAAGTGATTCAGTTGATAAATTATAACATTATGTGTTGACCATATCATAAAATCTTTTGGTACCAAGCCATCTTTACCCTATGCAGCAGCTGGACCTGCTGGATTCAATGTCTGTGATCAAATAGATCAATCTTGCCAAGCTCTAATCTGTAATTGTGAGCTCTAAAAGACTACTACTTTATCTGATTGGCCTGTAATTAATGTGATTGAGGAAATGACCTCCCAATCAGCTGGATATACCTCTGAAAGTTTCTGCCCACTCCAAATGATTTCTATGGACTTTCCCAGATGGACTGTTGAAATATATTAAATGCCTCATCTGGTGTGCCAAGTTAAGGCCATACCTTTGAAACAGATGTCATTACTGCAGAGTTTGACTTCTACAGGAACTTGATCTATTTCATCTTTATGTCTGTCCTGCCATTAGCTGTGCAGAAAGTGATGCTGTCTAGCATGTTATTGACTGGTTGTCAATGCTATCCCAAGCTCAAATCTACCTGTTTAACCATGGTTATCCCCTGCTGAATGGCATACTGGTCAAAAAAGTTGTAAGTGGCTGTATTAAATACCATTTGATTAATTTATGGAGGATGTTCCACAGCTAAACTTCATAGCGTGGTGCAAGACTAAGTCAGTAATTCATACTCCATTGCCACAGCCATGACAAACAGCCAATCAAGTTACTTGATTCAGAGGAAATTCTTAAACGATATTACAACAAGAAGTTATACTAAGAATGATTGTGTTTGAGAGTATGTTTATTTGTTAAGATTATCATGAATAATGTGTCCTCCACAGAGCTTATTATCAGCAATGATCCAAAACACAGTGAAAACTCCCATAAGCTTTTAGTGGGCTTGCAGTAAAGGAAACCAGTGTGATGCTAACTCGCACGTTGGCCTACGAAAATGCATCATCCCTGCACTACTCTTTTCCCAGCAGAAGCACTGCTGGAGCTAACTCTAATACCAGTGATGACAGGTTAACCTATTTCAACCAAACAAGCCATTACAAACAAGGACATAATTTGCAGAAGTCTCTAAATTTATTTTTTTATAATCATTATTATTATTAAATATATGACAAGAGTACCTTCAAAGAGGTATTAGCGAGGGTAGCCGTGGATCTTTGGTATTTTTTCAGATCACTGCCTAATTCCTGATAATTTCCGTCCGATCTTTGTTTATCTCTCGGTATCACAACTGCCCCAAGTGGCTGGAAGCAGTTTGGATGTGTGTGTGTGTGTGGGGGGGGGGGGGTATTTTGCTTATAAAGACTAAACAATACACTCTGTACAGTCTGAAGTAGATACAAATCTTGAATTTCTCTCATTTCATAAATAGCAAGCTATTAAAATAGATATTAAAGGTTTTTCATTTGTTTCTGAATTTGCCCCCTGAAGTTAATGTGGGAAAAATGCCTTTTTTGAAAAGTAGTTGGTGATTCCTGCTTTAAATAATAGAATCAGAGGTGAAAATACCCTACATGGTCAGTTTTGCTGAGTTTAGACAGGTCCACTTCCAGCATTTTTTCCGACTCTTTTAGGAAAAGCAGCTGTCTATCAGCAAGAATGTAATGATTTGATTTCCTTTGTTTTTACTAAAAGTGATGACTCCATTTGTGTTAAATTACAATAACTGGCCAGCTTTCAATGGAGTCAGGATTAACTGTTCATGTATTTATGCCCAGAGTCATGACATTGCGTGTTTCAGCATTTTACACTGTTGGTTACGTTGGTCCCATCCCTCAACTGAGGCCTAAATTTGGACAATTGTTTACTCACATGTTGCTTGAACCTTTTGTCTTTTTTTTTTTTTTGCATTATTGTGCCTGTGACACAGCTAAATTTTAACTAGATTCTCTCAAAGCCACCAAATAAATATCATTTCTGGTTAAGCTGAAATCTGCTCTGTTCTTAACAACGTGGCTGTTTCCTCCTGTGATTCATCCTTGACTGACAGATCCAGTAACAAGATTAACGTTCGCAGGCCAAAGGTAAAGGTCATATAAAATCATCAGCTACATTATTTTTCCCTCAGTGTGTGGTTATTTTTGATCCCTTGTGTCATCTGTTTGTTTATCTGCTTATCTGCTTGAATATAAAAACTCAATTGGAGGCACTTCGCCCACAAGGAATACTTTATATACCCACATGTCAACTAACTCTGTATTACACAACCCATAAAAGCAGCTGTATATTGTTTTTGTGGTTTAAAGGGAGCCCAGGCAGAGAAAATTACAGAAAATACATCATTTGAGTCATCTTATGGGTGTGGAGTTAGAAACACATGGGTGTAAACAGGGCAGACAGCTGTCTTAAAAGGGTTACACCTCAGATGGTGCAGTATCCAATGTTTTGAAGCTAAATCATACCAGAGACCAGTGTTTCCCACATGTTTTTCTACAAGGCAGGGTGGTCTGAGTAGGGTGGGGGATTTGATGTATACTGGCAGCCCAATCAGAAGTTGGGAACTGCACCAGCAATCTGGAAATGGATTTCTTCACTGATTAAACTAGACAGTGATAAAAGGAAGAGATGCACATGCTCTGCTGAAAGGAATAAAAGGTCAGAAATTGTTGAATTCAAGCAAGTATTTAATGTCATCTCCTGGAGTGATGGAAAGTCATGTAAAGGTGGAAGCCCACCACAGCTGATGAATTGTTGTGGAATCACTGGAGACTAAAGGGCCTGCTGCTGCTGTGCTGGTTTGTATACCAGATGCAATGATGGTAAGAAGTACTTATCCCCAACATAACATCAATTATTTGGACAGACCTCTTGAAATTAAAGATGTCCCAACACATGATATTGAATAAATGACTGCAGTCACAGATACCTATCACCTGTAGATTTACCTCATGTTTACATGTGGAGGTCATCTGTCTGCTGCTCCTGCGGCTCAGTTATTCTCTTCAATAAACTTAAGTAGAAACCCCAAATCTTTGTTTTCTGTCCTTTTGGTAAAAATGTTATTCCAGTGTCCAAGTCTGCGCTGAAAGCCATTAGGCTAAATGCTAATTAGCTAAGCTAACTGAGCGAGCCATACATTGCTAAGCAGCACATTATTTAGTGATACATTTGAGGTCCAGTTGGAAACATTGTACTGCAATATGTTGTCGTTGCAGGAATGCCCCCAAAGTTTTATGCAGCCATGTTTTGGCGTTTGTTCCTACCTTAAACAGGATACTGATACAGGCTATGCTGTAACTGAAAACAGAGAAGCAAACTTTTGCAGCAACAGTGCAAACATGCAACTGTGAAAGTTCAGTTTACAGCAGTTGGTGCACACTGGTGTGTGAAAGTCCCAGGCAGCTCAACTTAATGAGCTGTTTTAATTCAGATTGCTGTCATGCCAGCCAAACATGACTCAACATTCCTTGAATGGTTCATGTCATTGTAACACGTTATAGAATAAAAAACACCAGGCCCGTCCGTACAGTTAGGTCTTTGAAGGAAGTGGTGTTGATTTTCTTCTTCTGTTCACACGCCTCCTCTTCCTCCGTGTTTGTGTGGGCCCATGAGGCTGTCAAAGAGCAGCGACTAATATGTGGTAGCAAAATTAGGAGAACAGTTGTGTTCAGAAAACAGAAATGAATTTAAGACCTAATTATGATTTTTAATCTCATAATTTTGACTTTTTTCTCATTATTTTGAGTTAGTATTTATTTTTTTATTTTATAAGTTCCCCTAAATTCCTTTTTTTATAAGTCAGGGAAATGTGCTTCCATATATTAAGTTGTGTTTCACTGAGGTAAAAAGAAATGTTGATGTGCACTTAATTGATACACAAGTACTTATCATAGCCAATGCCCAAATCTACAACCCCCCCCCCCCCCCACTACTCACTCACTCACACACACACGATTTTCATGAAATAGCAGGCCAAAATAAAAATCAATCATGTATGTTGTCCTTTCCTTAGGTACTCCGTGGCAGAGGTCGTGGCCATGCTGCAGGACTCTGAAACTGTGACCTAGTGACAAGCTGTGTGACTACTGGCAACAATTGTTGCCAGTCATAAAATGCTATTTTCTTTGAAACAAAGTACAAGCTGAAATAAACACATAACATGATTCAGAGGAACTCAACTGATAAATGTATATTCCTTACAACTCAGATAAAATGTGAGCATAAATGGGTTAATTTAAGCATTTATTTTTCCAAACAGTGCCATAACATGCAAGTGGAGGTAAGTCAAAGACAAAAATCTTGATTCTTTTTTGTTTTTTAAATCTTCTGAATTAACTCCGTAGTCAATTAGTCAACATACCGCCCAGCCCTATACTCTCTTCTTCTAAAGCCTGGCATTAGTTTCTGAGAGTTTCACTAACTTTAAAAAACTTCATACAGGAGTTATACTTTCCAAGTTTTTGTGCTTGGTAAAATCATGACCTGTTATCAACTAAAATGTTCTCTTGTAATGTTAATACAGCAACAATAACAGATTTCCCAACTTGTGTGGCTTATGGACTGTTTTTTAGTCTTTAAGTATAATAAAGACAACTCCTTATAAGCCTTACTATGGAAAGCATGGCTTAGCCAAGTTTTAAAGCTTTATTTCTAAAGAGTCCTTTTAACACGTTTACAGCTCTGGGGTTAAAGGGGGGTGCTTTTAATGGCAAACATGTTTATGTTCAGATGCCAAAGACTTTGCATCATTTGGAAAAGTTGAGCACAGCTCGTTTATGGTGGGGAAGGAGAGGTGTTTTCCATAGCTTGTTCATTCATTCTTCTCGGACTGAACTGTGTCTAAAGCGACTAACTCACCTCCTTCTCTCTTCTGTCTGCTCAGCTGCGTCACAGCAGCCAAATGTTAACAATATGGCTTTGTGTGTCACACCTGTGGGCAGTGAGCCTCTGGGCGAGTGGGAGTGAGGGGGCAGTGGAGGCATGCTTTTCTGTTACACACTGAAACAGCACGATAGAATAACATCACAATTAAGTCTTTGTGTTAATATGAAGAAATCCCCTTTTAGCATGCTTTATTCAGAGGTATTCTGGTACACACTTTGTCATGGTGAGATTCAGGGCAGTATCTTTGCACGAGTTGTTTTTTTGTTGTTGTTCTAGGAGTTTTTGTCTACAGCTGTTGTATTTGTGCCACAGGTGATTTATTTTCAATGGAAACTAGTGTAAATGGTAAATGGACTTGAGCTTATATAGCATTTATTTATAACACGTGTCGCCCGGAGCTGGGCTCAAACCTGAAACCTCCTGATTACTGACCAAGCAGGCTATACAAGTGTGCCACTGATTTCCCACCTAGTGCCCAAGAAATGTCCTTAACATCAGCATTTTTTTTTGTTGCTCCCAGAGCTCTCACTTCAATACAGTTCAACTTTTGTAATGGCATTGTACTCATTACTGTCAAACCAAGAAGAGCTAGGTCTCATAGCTTTGAGGGTACAACACCCTGGCCCTCACCTGCCTTTAGTGGTATCAGGCATGACCTTGAATTTGTTTACCTGTTCTTTTAGTGAGATTTACATATAGAAGGGAAAATATAAAGTTGTTGGTTTATTTTAAATGACTGAAAGGTGCCCTGAAACTCAGTTTCAGAGTGAAATAAACAGTAGCTGTGGACACAGGCAGTTAATTTTTTTAAGCTTTTAAAGCCTGCAGGACAAAGGCTGCAGACCAGAACCAAACTTGGCCTGTCAGCATTCAGGAAAGAGCTTCAATACATAGGGATCTCAGACAACCTGCACCACTGAATTCAGTCTTAAAAGATTAGCAATCCCTATCAAAACCACTTCATTAAAATGTTCAAGTATTTTACCTTCAGATTATCTGTTCATAGTAAGAAATCACAAAAACAAACAAAAACTTGAATAGACCAAATACTTTTTTGTTATTATGTAGGGGGCTTGTATTGTATTGAATTGTATGATGTGTGTCTTTAAGTGTCCAAACAAAAGCAACACAAAATTAATGTGCTTGCTTTGTAAAGCTTCTCTGTCGGTATATGACAACAGAGAAGCTCATGTGTTGAAAGGGAACGACTTAGAATGACTGGATCCAGAGCTGCAAGAAATTTAGTCTCTAATTAAACTGCTTGTATAGCTGCTTGGAGGTGTGGATGAATCAGAGAAGGCAGAGGCTGTGTCCGGTGCTTGAAACAAGAGATTGCATGCTTTCAGTAGCTTGATGCAATTCAGGAGAAAACAAAATAACATCTTCAACACTAGGAAATAGATATACAGAATCAAATAAATATGTCTTTAATTTTTATTGTCAAGCGTACTTTAGGGATATCAACAGGATTTTGTTTTTTTTAACAGACAATTAGATTCATGAGCCCTTTAAATTTAATTATACTCCAATGTTATAGTGTTATAGCAAAGAGCAAAACCAAAAGTGTACATTTCTTGTACACGAAGACTCATTTGAAGACTTATTTGTATAGAGTTAGTTGGATTACTGAAAATAAATAGCCCATTAATGTTTTAATTCTGGGACATTTGCTTCTGTTGATAGGACATCCTCCTGCAGTGGGGAACATCAAACAGTAACAGAAAGAATCTTTCCACATCAACACACACTTGGAGAGTTAATTAAATGCAGTGCAGAGCCATTCACTCAGACATATTGTGCACAGATGCAAACTCCCACTCGTTCCCTTTCTCTTCTGTGTATTCATGCATTTCAAGGGTTTTTTGAGTGAACACTCAGCCACACTTGCTGCTTAACAGAATAACATGTAGACTGGCTTATAATTGGATTCTTGTGCTTACTTTTGTTTTATTTTCTAGGTTTCCATGACCTGCTCGTTCATTGATACCTGTCTAAAGCTCCAGGGCATCGTCGACCTTTGCCACCCCTTCATCCAGTACGATACTTTGGTGAGGATGTGAGGAGGAGGAGGACTGAGGGTGGAGAAAACCCCAAATAAGTCACAAAAAGACAGGAAGTGGGACCACATGGCTGCTATGGACCGACGGGTCAACTGATACCAGATCACACTGGCTTTCCTTGGAAGTGTAAGTCTTTTATCAGCCCCTCTACAAACAAGATTGATCCTTGTTCAGGAAGTCAGTTAAAATTCAGTTAACCAGAACTAAATAAGTAAATATTTGATGTATCTTTTTTTAAAGTAGTGACTTATCAGATTTCAATCATTCATTCTTTTGACCTCAGCTTTGTAAAGGGCATTAGTTGGAGTCCTATAGAAATACTTAGAAGATGAAACAGAGGTATATGTTTTGTCCAAATTCAGGAGAGGCATCCTTGAAGGGCCCACAAAGGACACAGCATTCAGGGCTTGTGTAGGCTTAAATGAAATGAGGCTGCCTGATCATGTAATTTGTTTGCATTGATCTATTAATTTTTGTGCTCGGCCAGGTTGCCTAACAGCCCCTGCTGCTTTGCCTGGAATGATTAGCATATTTTTTCAACCTGCATTGAAAATAATACATATTAGGTTTTGTTACCTTTAACAATACCTTTGATATACATTTAATTTTTAGTTTTTTCTAAAGTTGAAACCAGTAACAGTCTATAGTTATAGGCAACACATCTACACCTCCATCCATTGCACAAAGGTGAAGCCAAAGTCCCACCTCAGCCGGTGCTGTCATTTTGAGCTATCACTCTTGGTACACTAGCACAACATATTCTCATATTAGTCTGGAGCTGAAACTCAAATTTATGAGTTCAATGTATGTGAGGTTTGTTTTAAAGTTGTTTCATCCCATATTTGTCCTCTACTCTATGCCGTGAACTGTTTGTCAGCAGAATTGTTCATCATGACGTTACACTCGCTTTTATTGCATCAAATAATGAGTAAAACTACTGAACTTGCAAACATAAGATTTTTTTTGTTCGTATTTTAAAATCAATATCGTGGGAAACTTTGATTATTGTCTATTGCGGCTATCAGTGACATACAGTCAACTTATAATAGAAGAATAATAGACAAAAAAAATTGTCATGCAAATACAAGCAATGACATAGGTATTTGATCCACTCATTTAAGAATGTAAGGTCAGATCACTTGTGTACCTAAGGGTCAATCTGTGTGTATTAGTAGAATAAAACCAAGTTGAAAAGCCTCCATTTATGTGGAATACAACAAACTCCACTGGAAGAAGTAGCTGAGTCTTACACACTGTACAGCTTCATCTTTTTTACAGCCTCTGTGTACTGAGGATGTCTTCTATTATGGCTGTTATCTCTGAACCCCAGAATCTAGACATTTATCTCCTGCTGCTGCACTCTTCTTCCCTCTCCTAGTTTCTCATCTCATCTCCTCTCTCATCTCTCCTCCCCTCTCTGCTGCCACACTTTACTGACGTGTTTGTGTTCTCATCCATCCTTCTCTCTGGCACTTGAGAAGTGGTGGCTGTTTCTGTTTTGTGTGTGTGTGTGTGTGTGTGTTTTTCAATATTTTTTCCTTGCTTTGTTCCTCCTCTCTCCGGAAACACAAAGGAGGGGTTTCTTTATCTTTTTGTCTACAACACATGCCATCCATTGTGTGCCAAGCCCAAAATGTGGATCCGTCTTTCAGGCGGTATTGATCTGTGAAGAAACTGAGACATGATTGGGTACAGCTATCTATTTGATATATGTTGTTGTTGTGTGAGAAACCCGCATAACCAGAACATTCTTTATCTTTGTTATAAAGCCAGTCAACAGACCACAGTACAGAAGGCGTTCATGATTTATCTGTAATCTTCGTGTTTCACTGGTGTTCAGAAATTAGCAGCCATGAAGAAATATGGCTCTCACGGTTACAAACAGAAATCACAGCAATTATGAGCATCATATCATGAAATATCTTCCACCAAGTGTCATAGATGAAACCATCATCTGTATATAAAACATACAGCGCATGAGCAGAAGAATATAAAGCTCCTCTCCACTGCAGAACAGGCCATAAACGTTTCCTGTAACATGTTAACAGGTTGGACATCGGTCAAACTTTTAGTAAAATCTGCAGTAAAAAACCTTTGTTGGCAGAGATTGTTGTATTATGTTAACTCTTTGTTGAAGTGTTGATGTATTTTTTAGTGTGTAAAATACACTTAGAATTTAAATTATTACACTCATAACAAAGGACAGACACTTGCGCTGTAATGGCAGCATTTTCTCTCTCATCACTTACTGCATAATGGATGATGTTATTGATCTTTCATCCACATCTATTGCAAACTGCAAATGGATGCTTCACAGCCCATATGTACAACAATTCATAGCAATTTCTCCTTCATGAAGTCATGATTCTACATTTATAGAAAACGTTGCATTGCTGATTTGGCTAAAAAGACTCTTGAATTAAAGACAATAAATAACCAGCAGAGATAGGCATAACAGCCTACAGGCTATGAGTCTGTTTTTTACAACAGCCATTGGAGGCTAAGTGCTCAGATGCAGTATTAAAACTTGCAGGAGCAACTATAACTCTTGACAGCAAAAGCATTAAATACTAATAAACTGCTTGTTGTCATGTCTGTGTCCACAGCTGCTGTTTAAGCTGTTTTAATTCATGCAGCTTTTGAAGCACCTAGCACCCTGATCAGAAAAATGCCCTCAGTGTCAGCTTCTTTTTTTGCCACCGTGCTCTTAGCACCCTCAGCTAAAAACAGTTCAAATTATGAGTAATGTTTTCTGATGCCGCTTTTACCTTACAGACCAGTCAATTCGAGAGGGACAGGACTTCAGATTTTCACTTTGAAAAGCATGAGCAGAACAGGAAGTGAATGGATATGAACTTTTGAAGCAGCCATTTCCTTATTAAAGCAGCTTTTGTGGTTCTTTGAGTATTTCTTTATGATTTTTAGGGATTTTTACATAAGAAAAGAAAATTATAAAACTTGTGGAGTAGTTTTAAATGGCATTAGTGCAGAGCCAGTGCTTCAACCAAACAACACAGAGGAATGGTAAAAAGCACTCTAATGCTGCGTTCACGCTGCAGGCGACTCTGCGATCAAAATGGCATTGCACACTGAAATCATCACGTGTCCATAAATACCTCATTTTGGTCGGCCATCGCTCAGTGGCGTCACATCCGCTTGAGTTTTAACCGTGATCTTATCATATATCATATAATAGGATGTATAAGCAGACATTATTCCAACTTTATCCTTTTCACTAACTTATGAAACACAGTACACTGCAGCTGATGCCCTGCAGCAGCATGATCTGTGAGTTTTTTGTAGTCTGTCTAGGCGGAACTAATGTACTCACTGACTAATGTTTCCTACACGGACATAAATTGTTCCTCTGTAGTCCGGATAAAAAACAGTCTGTCACAGGTACTGTCACACATGCACACACTGCTGATTGGCTGTTGCCGCACAGCCACACACGACATCGCCTGAAAGATCAGAACTTTGACATCGCGTGACATGTGAAGTTACTCGTCTTGTACGCAGCAATCGCATCGCGGGAGGGTTAGCCCCGCCCCATCGCAGCTGAACATTGACTTTGCATGGAGAGTGATTGCCGAGGTAGTACAAGTAGGGTGAGAGTGCTGCCAAAGAAATATTTGCAGCTGTGGACACAGGCCACTAAATTCAGCTGAAAACAATTGAATTTGTTACACAGGAAAACAGTTGAGACCTTTCGTCCTAGGGAAATGCTCTGTAATAAACTGCATATTGATGCAGGTGTGCATCAAGATTATTTTATGTGAAAATGAAGCTGTCAACTTAAGATGTGGTCGTGGATGCAAGTGATAATAAGAATAGGTATAAGTGTAGATACATTACAATCAGACAGTATGAGAAGCTTGCAGCATGTATGTGTTTAACAGAAGCATGCACGCCATTCGCTGCTCTGTTAAGTGCACATACAATTACTTATTTATACTAATGTTTCATCTTGGTGTAAGAGGTCAATCAAGACTGATAGTTTAGTGCCTCAAGAAACTCAGCTCCAATATTCTCTGCATGAATATTTCTCTTTTTTAACTCAGCTGCTTGCTGGGTTGTAGCAGAGAGAAATCTGTCTCCAGGTCACATCTGTGCTTTTCAGACACTCCAGAATTTTTTTATTCAGCTCAAAAAAGGAACTTCTTTCACCTAGGTTGGTCCAGATTTTCTGTGTCTACTTGGAGAGGGATAAAACATCAGCTTTCCCCTTTTCAGTTTGGTATAAATTAATGATAAAGACAAGTGAGCAGGCAGCAGCTCTGGCACGAGGAAGAGAGATATTTCTGTGGTTTATCTTTGAATCCTCTTCTTAAGGTTTCTTGTGAGAGCCAAGGTGAGGGGGATGTTGAAGTGGAGCAGAACAGATTCAGTTTATGGAGCTGTGAGGCTTGAATTCAAGAGACCTGCAGTTTATATCACTGTGTATTTTACCAAGGACTTTTAAAAAGTTACACCCTCTGAATTATTAATGGACGGTAATCCCATGTGTTGATTTTCATCTCTTTTCACAAACACAAAAGGAAAACTGATCAACATTAAATTATACATAGTACTCAAAACATTAACTTTACCCCCTAGGGGTCTAACAGCATGTGATGCATTCTGAACTCTGCTTTGCATCATGCATGGATGGCATGCTTTTCCTCACCACTCCTAACTTAAATGAAGCAGTATGATTCCATTATCTGGTAACAATTATGTCAAGCAGGTGCATGAGGTTGAAGTCATCACAATGCTGCCAGCATTTTATTAAACAGAGAGAAGAAAGCAGGGATTTGGAAAAAATGATGCAACAGCTGGTGGGAAGGCGGGCGTGAGATAGCAATGTTCCTTTATTTTCTTTGAAATCTGCTCAGAGTTAACATTCATTTGTGGGTCTAATGATTTTATACAGAAAAAAAACCTTCCACTGTGTTAACTAGTCTATCCAGTGCCATCTATGCAATAGCTTTGCAGTTGGTTCTACTTTAAATGCTTGTGAGGATTTAGAGTCTCTGTTTACTCGAGGTAAGGTAATAAGTCCAGCTAATGTAAATAGCCTATGGATATCTACATCTATCTATCTATCTATCTATCTATCTATCTATCTATCTATCTATCTATCTATCTATCTATCTATCTATCTGTCTATCTGTCTATCTGTCTATCTGTCTGTCTGTCTGTCCGTCAGTCTATTGGTCTATCTAGTAATTTATGCCTCTGCTTCTATGACAACAAAAGCTATTTTTAAGTTAATTGTTGACATGAAGACCATAAATCAGTTCGCACACAGGTGAAATACAGTGTGTCAGTATGTCAGGTTAGGCTTCGCATTAAAGAGCACTCGAGGTTTGGGTGGTTCCTTGCTCTAATATGCCCATGGGGCCCAGGGGTCCCTTCAGACAAAGCCACTGATACCTCTATGCTACATTTGCATAGCTTGTATGAAGAGTGCATTACAGGTAATGGATCTAGGTAAAGTACAACTAAATCATATTTATCAGAGAGGAGTTTTCTGCCTCTCAATAACACTCACACTACTATTGTGTGAAGAGCCTTATTGCAATCCAAAGTGACTTAAACTATCATTGCCTTCTCACAAAAAACCCTCTCTCTACATCCAATGCAGACTTTTGAATGGGCAGATTGTTGACAAATTTCTTCACCTCTTTTCCGTTCTGTCATTTCTTGGCTATATGCTGTGTATATCCTTCAGCTGCCAGAAATTGACAGATCCGCTGTGGCCTGTGCTGTGACCCATGCACCCAGCATGCCTTGCAGCATAGAGCTGTGCTATTGCTCTGTGTGAATGGATGTGACTTGCACAGTGGGATAGAGTGGGGAACAGGTGCCGACACTGTCAGCTTGTTAACACTGGGAAGAGAATTGGCTCTTCTGACAGAGTGTGGCACATATGCAGCACATAGCCTTTGGCAGTCAGACGTATGTGCAGGCATTCATACATGTCGAGTGAGAAATGAAAGTGTGTTGAGTCTGCACACAGAATTCTGGGATATTAAATAGTTTTGTGGTTCATATCATTTAATTTACTGGTGATAACGCACCCTCATAAACTTGGACTGCGAACGTTTGAAAATGCCAGCATCAGATGCTGTATTTGTGCAGAGGGAGGCCCCTAATTTGTCGCTCCTTATAAGTTTTGACATAAATTTAGTTTTGAGCACATTGTTAGCGTATTATTATTTCATGCTCCATTTTCTACTGAAGCTTTGGGGGACATGAAACCCCCCTAGTGTCATGTGCTAGGAATTCTCTCAAAGATCACAAATTAGGCCCCTAGATGACCCATTTCTAGAAGAACTAAATTGACACAATGAATTATTCCATCCTGTCTTGTGGCCTCTATAACAAGAAGGGTTCCCGGCACAAAGGATAAATTGGGACATTCATTTCTTGCTTTTTCATTTATTCCATTAGAGCTATTTAGGCAGATTTTCCCCGTTTGCCCAATTTATTCTGTGATTTCTTACCCTGTTATTTGGAGAGTGATGAGAAAAGGGGAGAAAATGTGTGATTTTAGAGAAATTGGCAGCTACATTTTGGAGATAATAAGACACAAGGATAATGTGTCAGAAACTATTTAATTCTGTGTTATTTGAGGAGGTTGACATATCCTTTTTCGCTTTTGGAAAGACACTCTAGGAGCTCTGCCCCAAATAAATCACTAATAGCTGCCAGCAATAAAGTAAGGGAGAGGAGTGAGAATGTGGGCTTGAATTAAATGATGGCTCACAGCAGAGAGAAGGAAAGAGAGAGAGGAAGAGACAGAGAGGATGATGGAGGGGATAAGGGAGAAGCTGCAGTAAAAAGAAAACAACACCATCTGGCCTTGTTCAGAAAGCCAACAGTATAACCTATATACATATGCTAATTTTCACACAACACTCAAGACTATTTATCAATTATACCCTTACTGTTTTCCTAAATAATCACGTTAAGGGTATTAAACATTCTTGCTAGCTGCCATTTGTCTTTAATGGCATTTTGTTTCATTGTTGTCCAACTGTTTACAATTATGCTAGGTTATTGAAGCAACTGAAAAATAGTTTCCTTTTAAAGCTTTGAGGAGATGTTAAGCTGTATCTCACATAAACGGAACATATTTGATAACTCATTGACAGATAAAGGGTAACATTAGCATTTAGCAACTTTATCTGGTAACATGCAAGTAATATTTTTCAGAGTTTTTAAGAGGCCATCCACATGGAGATGGCATTTCAAGTCTTTGAAAATGCACATTTTTGATAAATCTGATAACGCCAACTGAGCGCTTTTGTGTGGAACGAATATCGATAGTTTCAGAAAGACAACATCATAGCCCAACTCTCCCTTACATTGCAATGACAACAGATGCAATGGCTGAATATGCTGTAACTGCTGTACGTATGGCTGTAACAGCGAAATTCTCTGCACCTCAAAAACCACTCTGAGCAAGAGGACGATGAGACCAGCTCCTGCAGTGTTTGTGTTACATTTCTCATGATGTATGCACATGCTCCATGTCTCCTTTCCTGCTGTTGGTGGCTGCTCTACAGCAGCGTTACAGTGCAACCTGCATGCATGGCATATACAGTGTTGTCAGAGTTGTCACGTGGCTGGACACACATTTACTTTGTGTCATACTGGCTGTTCAATATTCATGATTAAAAGCCCACTTGTACATTATGATAATGTATTGTTAACATAATAATTATGTTACATGTGTTTGAAATGTGACATATTAAATAACTCATTAACAGATAAAGCTAACGTTCCTGCTTGTAATTGACATGGATGCTGGTATTTTTTGGTAAGAGGTACATGGTCGGATAATAGGAATTTTAGCTAGTCATTTAATACTTACCTCCTTCTTATGGTTTATCATAGAGTAGGGAGATAAATACAGAATTCTTGCTAATAGTTGTTTGCAAGGAATGTTTTATGCTAACGCTACAGTTTGAAGTGTCTGTAAGCCAATTTTCTGTATAATATAGGGTTTGTTAGCAAAGTGCTAAGCTAACTGTAATCTTAACGAGAGGATGCGAGAGAATGTTTCTTGCTTGTGCTTTTTTGGTTAGATGATGGTCCAGCAACATAACCAAACAATGTTAGAAACAATGGTTGAAGATGAATGACTTTCTTAGCTCTTAGCTTAGAATTGGTTTAATATTAGGCCTACATGCTGATCATATCTTTGCCTAGTGCTGGAACGCTAGATATTGGCATTGTAAGCTTGTAGGATGTTAACATCCTGAAATGTCCCACTGTATGTTCAGAAAGATAAATTGTTGATTGTTATGTTAGCAAGCATGTCTTTGAATTTAGTTTCCGTATTTGCTTATGTTGGTCATAAGGGATTGTTTCTTATTCCTGGCAGGGGAATAAAACTACACTTACATTTTTAAATTGCTACAATCAGAGGTTAAAAGTAACATAGTACAGTACTGTAACTGGCCTTTTTGTGTATTTGTATTTGTACTTGCTTGAGTAGTGTTTTTTAGTTCTTTTTTTGCCAGTACTTAAACTTTCTACAAGTAATTTTCTGTATCTTGTATTTGATATCATATGTAATTTCATTTGAGTTGCTACACAATTCTTCAAAAAACTGGCAGCTAAAGAAATACTAATTCTTGCATATAAAAAGCAGCAAGTGCTTAAAATGCGTATAGGGTAGAGTTTTATTATAAAATTTAACTGTACTATTTTAATCAATATATTCCTACATTTGGTATTAGTTAACACACGTGTTTGAAATTTATTTTTGGTAAAAGATTAAATGTCTCACTTTAAATATTTTGAATTACTATGTCACAATAAGCCACTACTGAATGCTGAAACAAATAACTAGATAACTCTGCAAGCTTGACCTATTAGCACTACGCAATAAATGTATTTTTTAATATATTTTATTGAATAGATTATACTTGGTGTAACAGTGATGAGAATATCAGTAAAACCTCATAGAAGTAGCACATGTTTTCTGCCACAATCGAAGGTGGACAGAGCATGCAATAGTAGATGGTGGTTTTGTTAGGAAGGAGGTGGTTTTATGTTATCAGTAGCCTTTGCGAGATGGTGGTTAATTAGTTATTTAATGTGCTGTGTTATCTTGAAACTAAAGCTTCAGAATTGGAGCCTTAGTTTCAATATATTGTATTTGCTGCCTTTTAAGTTATGTGACAGCATTAAGAATGAGTTTGGAGGTCTTGAATCTGAAACACACCCAAGGACAGCATTGTAACAACATTTCAACTTCTTACCCAGCTGAGCTCACTGGCAGATGAAAATGACAAATGTTTGTTGATAAATGAGAATGTACCATGTTAGATTTGGTTTCTGATATCTCATATGCAGATATTTCCCAACTTGTTTTGGTAGATACCAACATCAGTATGATACAGAGGTGACTGTATTTTTAGAAGTAACATAAAATTAGCTTTGCTACCCTTTGGTTGGGTAAATAATACCCAACCTGCTGCTGAAAATTACCCTAAGTTTTTGGATCATTACAATCAAAATGCAAAAACTCTAAAGGAAATAACATTGACTGTAAAACTTGAAACGTGTTCATATATAAGTTGTTACTGATACTTTGCTTTAAAGGCATTCATCTGCCAGTACAGAAATTGTATTGATATTATAGTGCATCCCGATTAACGGTTAAACTGCACATAATAAATATGGCAAGAAATTGTGCACTTCAAATATGTGGCACGCAAGCTTCCATTCAAAGACAGCTAACATAGACTGAAACTCCACTTCCAGGTGTCCACAGGGGATGTGTGTCACCGGTGGGTTAGTGCCTCCTCTCTGTTTGATGTCTGGATATCAGGTCATTTGATATGCTGCTGCTCTTTTAAGTCAGTCTGACAGGACAAGAGTGAGAGCAGATCTCCCATCAGGACTGTAACTGCTCAGAAGAGAGACAGACAAGGTTCTGAGGGCTCATCAAAGCTGAGCTCTCCACACTGCCCTCCACTTTCACCCAGCTGCACATGTATTTTATGTTGATATGGCGCTCTCTAGTGGCAGATACATGTGTTACAGATTTTGAGCTGTTCTTATGATATTCCTTTTTTTCTTCTCCATTTATAGTGACAATGGTGTTGTTTCTGGTTGGGATCTCTATTGCTGTGAACAATTCATCTCATGAGAACCAAACTGCAGGTAAGTACTCAACTGAAATTATGGCCAAGATCCATTCTAGAGATTTTAACATGGTGGCATTTTATACATTTGCAAATAAAAGCTTTATCAGCATTGGGTATTTATGTTGAGACAAAAGCAATGATCTTGCAGTAGCAATAGCCATGTTATTATTTTCCAACTTATGCTTTAAAGGCACAGTTGACAAAACTAGGGACATGAGGCTAATGCTAAAATATTGAACCAGTTTGTAGCATTATGACTTTTAACACACTTTTTTCATGGATAAAGGCTTGTTTCCGTTAGACAACAGCAGGCTATAATAGTGTTACTTTAAAGCTATAGCTTGACATTTTAAAAAGCTTCTCCAGTACTTTTTTAATACAGTGTTTGATATATATATCACATGTAGTTGAAAGCTTTAATTACAAGGCATTGTGTTTATTCACTGTTTACATAAAGTGGCACACTACATACATATTAGCAAATAAAGTAACATCTTAAAATTTGATAAAGTTTATGTTTGAAGTTGCATAAATTGGTCCATTAATTGTGCTGACTTTTATTACTTTTGGGAAATAACCTGTCCATCAAATAAGCATTTTTACATGTTCAGATTATTGCATTAGTTGTGTGCTGTCTTGATTATATTACAAGTCAAATATAGGCATCTCTGGAAAGGGATCAAATATAAGATTACTTGTATGAATCTACCTGTGCTGAAGTTCTAAACAAGACCTTGCTTTAGTGATGAACTGATTTTGAGTTATTAAAACCTAATAATTAGTTATTTGACATTGCTGAAACTTGAAGTGTGAAGAATTTTTGAATAATGATTCCCTTAATAACAGTTTGTAAATAGTATAAATTTTGGTTTAGTCAGTAGATACAACAACAAAATAGTCAATAGTCACCAAAAAAGGATACAACCATAACCAACAGGAGACAGAACTGAAAAAAATGTGGCTTGTTTTTATACATAATCATGATAACTGCACAACATCCAGTATCTGCATGTGTGATTTTATGAAAAAAATGGAAATGCCAACAACTTGCTGAGGCTTTTTTCTATGCAGCATTTACTATCAGGGGGTGTTGTGTATTCAGCATTGTTGCCACTGAAATCCTGTGTAGGCCTGCTTTTGTCTGCCTAAAAAGCCTTCAGGAATCAATAAGGGAAGCGATAAAGAAGAGCATTGGTAAGCAGAATTGGTAATGGCTTTGGTATCAATAAGGCTGATAAATTCCCATCCCGATAAGCATTCAATAATGACTATTAAACAGCCAGTGCACTGCTTATTATCATGTTTATAATCAAGTAAATGTTGAGAATTGTGAAATAAAGTGCTATACTATTTGTTTTTATAAGATGGCAGACTTTTGTTTTGATGTGAATTTGTCTGAACTGGTTTTGTTGATTTGATCTGTTTGTGCTCCATGCAGAGAACCCCACCCACCAGGGTGCCCACGTGCTGCCCTCAACACTGGTCATATCCCTGCTGCTTATCATCGTTGTCCTCCTGACAATCTACTGTTTGAGGTAAAAAAAAATGTGCCTTTGTGTGACTCTCTCCTCTCTTTCTGTCTAACATGTAAGGGAGTTTGAGAGTGAATGTATGTCAGGTCAGGGCATCAGGGTGGGGGTGGTTTGGAAACAGGCGGTGAGCAGAGGCTTATGGGTAAACAGCTGCACCTCAAGTAAGACTGCAAACAAAAGCAGCCAGGTCAGGTCAGGCCACAGACACTCATTCCCTGACAGACCAGCTCCAAACGTCCTCTTCTGACGCCGACATGAGGAGGAACAGCTTTGCCTCATTCACATGGTTGATATTGGTTTTGGTATTTGTTGTTTGTCTACCTTAACAGCTCCACTCTAGAGATTGGGGTCAGCCAATATTTTGCCTTTTCAACACAGATGTCTGCCCTTTTCCCTCTCACCATTTTCCCTTCCTTTTTTCCTCTCTGTGTTTTCTATAGGTTCAAAAACCACAGGAAAGCTCTGGTCACCTCGGTCGATAAAAAGCTTCCAAATGGCTTCTTGGAGGAACAAGGTACTGTTGTGCTGTACTCAATATAACCACCAGTGCATGAAAATATAAAGCAGCCTTTCACTTTTTATGTCTTTTTATGTTTTAATTGCAGATTTACAGTCTTTATAGAGCAGGAAAATTTCATAATGTGAAGTCCAAGGTAGCTGGAAGAGGTCTTGGAAGGTCTTTAGGCTTTTCAAGCATGTAGGGAGCCATATAAACTTTCACTCCAAGTAGAAAATAAATAAATAAAAGGAAAAGACCAAATTCTGAGCTGAGACAGTTTCATGCAGGAGCAGCAGCCCTAATGTTTATGGCTCTAGAAATCATTTTTGTCATGTACCCGCAGAAGGAGGAAATCTTAATGGCCATGAGGCTTGTTTTTGCAGGTGCTAGGAGGGCTTGTAATGTCCTCTACTGGGAAACGTTAGCAGTCTGACCACCATATATTCCTTCAAACGCAGGAGAGCAGACAGTGGTCCTCCTCCCTCGATCTCCCTCGCCGTCCAAGAGGTACTTCCCCATCCCCCTGGACTCGCTGGAGGAGGAGTACCGGATACGCTCGGCAGACGACGGCAAGCTCTTCAGAGAGGAGTTCAATGTAAGCACAGAGAAAATGTGTGCTGTTGATTCTGCTGTATATCTGACTAAGGTCTTTGTCCTGCCAGCAGAGAACAAGTACAAAAAAATAGCAATAAAATGTTATGTTTGTAGGCTGTGTACCTGTAGCTTTATTTTGATCTCATGAGGACTGGCTGCTTTCTTTATAGTCGCTGCCGTGTTACTACCACCACGGGTCCTTTGAGGAGGCGAGCAGAGAGCACAACAGAGAGAAAAACAGATACCCAAACATTTTACCATGTGAGTGAGGACCTGAATTCTGCTGCACAGAATTTCATTGTAGCATTTCATTTGAGTAGCTAGCTGCAGTTTTATTGATTCATTAAAGTTTAAGGTAAGGTGAAGGCTGAAATTAAAGAATAAAACTGAGTTAATTTACTGGCTTTTTGCTTTTTTTTCCTCTCTTTTTCCACAGATGATCATTCAAGAGTGGTGTTAAATCATCTAGATGGGCATCTATGTTCAGACTACATCAATGCTTCTTACATAGATGTGAGTTTTCACTACATTTATAATATAATGCTGATGCTATGATGATGATATATTGCTCCTGCATGGAGTTTTTTGATATCTCTGTATGACCAACAAAAGCAAACCCAACAGTATTTTACAAGATCGATCATTTCTTTGACAGTAGTGTCTCTAGTTCTGTTTAATGCTGGTAGTGTCATACCAGGCGTATGGCTTTGCACTGCACATATAGTTTAACCCCTAAGAAAAGGGGGGATGACATTTTTCATTTAAAAAAATAATTAGAAAGTCTAAGTATGCTTTTTGGATTTTTTTTTTTGTTCTTTGGTGTGTTTCAAATGTCTCATCAGCATAACAAAGCACTTCTATGCTGAAGACTGCATCAGGACTTTCCCTCTGTCCTGCTTTACAGCACCAGTAGCTGCCTTAAATGGCTCATGTCCTTGGCACCCTTGAATAGACTGCCCAGTGCGATGTTCTACCATTGTTGACAACATGGACCAGTCAATTAAGTCAAGTCAAGTTTATTTACGTAGCACTTTTCCTACAACATATGTAACTCAAAGCATATCGGACATGCTGAGAATACAGAGTCCTGAGGGAGCACAGGAAGGAGAGCAATTCATCCTAAATCAGCATCAGAGTTATTATTCTGATTAAATTCTGGCAATATTTGATTTTAACCTTAATGGTTCAAATCATTGTATTAAAAGAAAAAAATAATTTACTGTAGCCCTGTCCTTAAATAATTTGTTCCTTTGTATTTGTGTTACTGAAGTTGTGGTGGATGGGTCTATTCAACTTGAATCTTGCAATGTAAAATCTGCTTCAGACATCTTTCATTTGGCTCAAAAGCTAAATTTAGCCAGCTCCAGAGGGCGGCATTTATGCTACTTATTCAGCTTGCATGCAGTGTCTTTAAATCATTAATCATTAACCGTCATTAAACATCCAAGAGGGCCCTCTGATTGAGCCTTTTCGGTGCCCTGCAATGTCATGGGTGGGCTTGATACTTTGCATATGAAAAATCTGACTTTTTTTTGTGAAAAGTCATGATGGTTATTCTCTGGCAGTCAGGAATTTCTGAATATATTAACCATAGGTAAGGCAAAAAATGATATATATGTAGAGAGAGAAAGACGGAGAGGAAGAGATAGTGGATAGGCTTGTGAAAGGGAGCGAGAGAGACTAGGGGAGGACACTCTGCAAACTTGCCAAAGGCTGGATTGAAACCCAAGCAGGCAGAAGCATGTTTATGGGCTGTTTCTGGTTGCTTACCGCTCCACCAATCCAGCACCCAGCTCTGTACAGAGCATATCTTGTGTAGCCAACACTCATAATAGTATCGGGCAAGACTAAATGTGCTTTTTGTACCTGTCATCGCATTTGTATCTCAAGGCCTATTTGAAGGATGGACGGTCAACATTGTCCCGCTCTTCACTCATAAGACATAATCCTTTACCTGCACTCACAGTGACACGTGATCTCAAGACAGCAGAAAATGTCATGATGACAGAATGTGATGATAGGTCAGGATCACACTTTTCCTGTTGGCCAAGACAAGAAAAAATGTACTGCATATCTGATATTGTGCTATTGTTAAAGACAAAAATGTTTAGCCTGATCTCACCATTTCACACGCACAGGGTGAACAAATAATTCCGTGCTCAGGGGTCATGCGAATCACAATAGCTTTAAACTTGTTAAGTGCCACTGATGTTGTTTTATTTCACACAGGGATATAAAGAGAAAAGGAAATTCATTGCAGCTCAAGGTAAGTAAAGCTCTGCATCAGGTTAAGCCTTTTAATTCATTCCAGTCACTGATCTTCTGACTGTTTGTGCTTTATTTTATTGTCATTTGAATGTATCCACAGGGCCAAAACTTGAGACCGTGGCTGACTTCTGGCGTATGATTTGGGAGCAGAAAACAGCAACAATAGTTATGCTGACAAACCTAAAAGAAAGAAAAGAGGTTTGTCCCCTGCACTAATTTCTTCTAATTAGCAACAGGGTGAACTTTTCTACAATCTATACAGCTCCAATGCCCCATTAGCAAACCCCTTTTGTATTCATATGACCCAAAGTCATGGGCATAATTTATTTGACCCCTTACCCAACCCAGAATCTATACAAAGTGTCACCCAGCAGATTAGTTAGCATCGCATTAAATTTAGCCTCAAAGGGATGATCAATTGAGAGCTCAACAGCACGTTTGATAGGGCAGAATGGAGGCATTGGGGATCAATGACGGAATAATTGTTGATAAGATCCTGAGAGGCTCCTTGATAATTAGTCTGAGAATCTCGTTAATGAGTCGAAACGTCACAGTGAAGATCTTATTGACTGACAGAGGCGTAAGAAGTCTCTGTGATTGCTTTGAATAGATTGAGAAATACACACCTCAGATACACTTTCCTACATGTGCACATGCATAAGACACAATGATACATGTCTGTGATGATTTATAAAGTAAACTACAGGTATGATTCCTTATTTTGATGTTTTTAGATATGAAGTTGTCCCATATATAATGACAAATAATAACTTTTTGGTGTGGTTATCCCCACAGGACAAATGTTTTCAGTACTGGCCGGAGAAAGGCTGTTGGATGTACGGGAATGTTAGGGTGGCGATGGAGGACTTCACTGTTCTGGTCGACTACACCATTAGAAAATTTTGTGTTCAATATGTAAGTAAAAACTATGAATACACATAATTAGATTCAAATATTTTAATAGGTTCATGGGTTACAGCTAATTTCAGAATTTTAAGCAAAAACTTGTCTTGTTTTACTTAAATACACTGCAAAATTCAATTCTTAACTCAATTCTACGTCAACTGTTCTTTGTTTACAGTCTTTATGTCACACATAGCAGACAATCAAAATACAATAGATTAATAACATTTATCTTTTAAAAACCTGACCCTCAATCTGTTGATCCAAACTCACCTTTACTTACTCCTCAAGAATTGAGTACCCATACTGATCACTTTTATAATGACTTTTACGGACACTTTGTTACACATAAGTGTCATTCAACATGAATAAATAAGGACATGAAAAATTGATCATGATAAAGTTAAGAGATTGAAAGAATCAATCAGAATAGATGATATTGGGTAATTTGATCCAACAGTGTCTTCTTCGTTATTTTTTTATTTTAGTGTTTAGTGAATTTCCAGTAGATACCTAGTATTTTAAGATGTTCATTGAACAATGATGAGCCAAAATGTCTCTCTTATTTTAAATATTTAGACATTAAAATGCCTTAAATGCTTGCTCTGAGTTAAGTGAGCAGCCAAATAAACCCGGGAAGTATTTACTTGTTCAGTTCCTTGTTGCAATGACTGATATAAATTAAGAGCATCAGCAGTTAGTTCTCCTTGTCTCAAGCAATTCAGGCCTCATTTATTCAGACATCTAAACAGTGTACTTGTCTGTGTCTGTTGGGTAAATATGTCTAACATAAAAAATAGGTATATTCTTATCAGAGAATTATAGTTGATATGATTTGAGTTATATATTGTGTGCAAATAGATATCATTTTAATCTGGAATTAGAGAAATACAATTGCAATGATTAAAGTTTTAGAAAGTGCTAGTGTTGCATGTGTACAGTCAAAAAAGCACAGATTATGCCTTTATGTAAACAGGAACATGTAATGGTAATGGTGGCTTTCTCCATTGTTATTCTTAATGTATTTCTTTATTCTCATAAAAAATATAATCAGCAGGATTCTTATTTTAAAAAAACTGTTTAGATGGTGTAAAAAATAATGTTTACTTGTCGCAATATAGGCTGATTTCATCTATCACAATTAACCCAGGCCATTTTTGCTTCATATATCGAAAACTGAGATGTTTTTTCTGCTCTTGTCAGGTAAAGTATACTGTATTTGGAAGAATTAAATATTTTAACAAGGCATTTAAACAAAAAACACTTGCTAAAATTTGAGTTTCAGTAGACTTACTTGAGTGTACACTATATTTTGGATGAATTTAATCAAACAAAAAATCCATCCTTCCATTCTCTGTGCTACTGCACTACTTGGGACTGGTGATGATCCAAATCAGAATGTGGATCCAGGATTTTTTTAAGAACTTGTTAACAGTGCAAGATAATTAAAATGTTTTACACAGTCAGTCCCTGCCTTGTTGATTCATCCAAATAACTTAGAAACGATATCAGTCTTTATGTGAGTGTGGCTTATATTACGAGTAATTGGATATTTCAAATAGAAATTGAACAAATTCTCTTTCTAACATTTGAATTTAAGATGAATTTGAGCCTGGACTTTCTGGTAATCTGAAGATAATTAATAATGAATTAAATTGAACTAATATTCACAAACAATTAAATAAAATTTGCTTTTATTTAGATGTATGCCAGCAATAGCAACATTCTCCAATATTGCTCTTATTACAGTTCTTTATTGCTGCAGTGTAATCCTAATAGCTTGATACTTATTAAAAATTAAAAAGAAAAAAAAACTGCATTTAGATAATGTACAAAGTAATGTTTCCCAGGGGTAAACTATAATGTTTTCGTAAACTGTTAGAGGATAGAAAACTTCATATTAAAGAAAAACATTATGAAAGCACATTAAAGAATATTAAAAGATGTATGTAATAACTATGCGATATGATGTAGGTGTATTTAATAGTAAACACTCTTACGGCGTCTTTAAAGGCCATCTGTAGAGCTCCTCACACGCCGAGAATCTGTGTTTCTGTTCCTGCGTCTTTGACTGCTGACTTCTATCTCAGTGAACTGCAAAGCCCTTCAGATTGTAAAATTCACTTTGTTCCCTCTCCATTTGAATCCATAGCAGAGCAGATATCCTTTCTGACTCTGAGAAAAGTGCGACTGAGCCGAAGCCGACAGACCGCCTGCTTTTACATTCAGCTCTCTGAACACAGAGCAGCCGAGTGTTCAAGAGAGTGAATTATGATCTCTTGAGAGAGCATTCATGAGATATGAGAGCATGGCAGAGGAAAATCCAGTACACATGTTTAATAATGATATTCTGTCACACATAGCAAACTGGAAAAAATACAAATTGTTCTCTTAATTTCTGGGTTCTTCTCCAGCTGGAAACAATTTGTAAGGAGCTATACTGCACCAGGAAATAGGCAAAACCTCATTTGATTGATTTGTGAATGCACAGAGAATATTATTCAGTCACAGAGTATAGAGTATTTTGTGTGTCTGTATTTAACAGCAGGGCAGTGATGGTCCCAGAGCCCCTCGCCTGGTCACTCAGCTCCACTTCACCAGCTGGCCAGACTTTGGGGTGCCGTTCTCACCCATCGGCATGCTGAAATTCCTCAAGAAGGTCAAGGCTGTCAATCCATCCTACGCCGGACCTATTGTTGTTCACTGCAGGTAAAAATTTACAGCATGAATGATGAGAGCGTCCAAGAAAAGACAGATAGATATAGTAGGAGGATAAGAAAGTCATTGTTAGGGAAAGAGTAGCACAAAAACTCTTTAAACATTAAGTATTGTTACCATTTTACAAGAGGCATTTTTTTAAAGATGGCTTTTTGCTCCTTCCATTTTATACTGTTTTTTGCCGTTTAAAAAGGTTGAAAGAGTTTATTTTGGAGTAGTGTTAAGATCATTTTACTTTTTAATATGTTTTTAATGTCCACTATTTTGTTAAGAAAGTCCCTTAATGTAATGTCGTTACTTAATTTTTCTGTGTTTTAATTTTAGATTAACTACTTGGAATGTGTAATTTTTTTGACAAATAGATATATATTTACTGAATATATTTCTTGAGTCTTAGGTTGAACCTTTAATCAACTCTATTTAAGGACTTCACAGATCACACTACGGGCTATTTGTTTTGAGCAGCTTCCACATTGGGATTAACATAATATAAGTAGCAAATATATGAGAAAATGTAAGAACAAGTGCTGAAATGTTTAACTGATGCAATCATAAATGGGTATGATGGTTTTGGCAATGGCTGTTTGATAAATTGAATAAAGGAATGGAATAATCTTAAAAAGGGGTTCAGTTGGTTTGTGTAACAAAAATGGTCATCCATAAAATAAAATATAGGGGCATTCAATGATGTTTTTTTCTCCCAAATTTCTTCTAAAAATATTGTTTTTCGAAATGTCTTATATCTTGTCACACAAGAATTTAATATTTTATATCTAGAAATTTCTCCCAACAGAAAGTTGAATTTTTGTCTGTCACTAAAAGTGTTGGTAGGGACTGTACTAGGAAATTTTAGGGGCCCAAGCAAAGAGCAGTATGAGGCCCCTTTCAATTTTGAGTTGAAAAGTCATACATTAGCTTATTTTAATACATATGTGTTAATTTACAAGCCACAAAACCACATAGCTGAAAGTCTCTTCATCTCATCAGTGTACATTGCCCAGAACAAAGTATTACTTAAGAGTGTATACAAGTCATTATTTTTCTAAATGTACTTTACCACACAACAATTCACTGTATAGTGGGTCGGATATATCTACACCCTTGTCACAGTTTGCTTGCTATAGGTATAGTGGGACTTTTTGGGGGACTAGAACTTAGTTGCAGGTCCCTCCGTCATTGATAACACGATATTTTGTCCATCAATTTCAGGTATAAGTGAAATTTTATTGACTTTGGGCACAGTGTTTATGTTCTAAATCAGAGGTGTGCAAATTTTGTCCATCAGTCTATCTTTATAATTCTAAAAAAGGACACATGAAGATGGCACATCTGCTAGAGTATTGTAGTCTGGTTTGCCATGACAGAACCATCAGCAAAGGCAATATATATTAGAAGATGAATGTTTTGTTCTTAAGAAATTAGAAGGTATGATGTGCTGTAATAACTGCCGTGAAGGTCTTTTCTTTTGAAAAGGAAAGTCAAATGAATATTAGTGAGCAGCATCAAGAGTTTATTGATTTTAAAGTCCCTTAAACTGGAATATATTTAATGTTTGGTTGTCTTATTGAAATGATCCTTTAGCTTTTTACATTGTGGCCCACTGAAAGTAGAAACAATGTTTATTGGCCACCATTTGGGCTTAAGCTGCACATTTTATCCCAAATATCCATCTTCAATCAATAAAATCATACCAGTGTATATCACATACACACATATTATGTACACCTTGCCTTTGATCTGAGGCCCTTTGTTCCAGGAGACTTCCAGCTATTGCCTACACTGACTTAAAGTAAAACCTTCTGTAAGTGATGGAGTGATTGGCATCTGTTTCCTGAACTGTATTTTCAATTTTTATTACAAAACACATAAAAAGTAAGTTTTTCATGATTTATATTTATGGACTTAATAGTGAGCTCTTTTTTATTATGCTAAATAAGTCTGAAATGTTGGCTGTAAATGTATTTGGCTGTCTTCTCGGTATAAAGTCTCACCATAGGAAATCTGTAGCTGAATGTAGCTACTGCAGCAACAGGTGCTCAGGGAGCAGGACTGTTGTTCTTGAATGAGGCCCATTGAAGAGGCTTCAACACCCCGCTGTGGAATCTCTGCTCTGGGCTCCCAGAGGTGCTGTCTGCTGAAATGACCCCTGTAAATCTATTAGGAGTGGGCTTAAGCACTTTTACACATGCTCTGGCCTGTCCAAAAGTGACGTCTATGTTAAGAACACAGAGACAGTATAGAGGTAGCAGCAGAAACATTTTAGAAAAATAAAACCCTGTCTAGTATGTGTGTTAAAGTATAGTCTATGATATTTTTCAGACACTTTGTTTTTCCCTGACTTTTATTTGTTTTGTAGCTACACCTGACTTTTGGTTCCAGAGAAGACCTTGTGTCATGTTGTTTGTGTTTCCACAGCGCCGGGGTTGGGAGGACTGGGACGTTCATTGTCATTGACAGCATGATCGACATGATGCACATGGAACAGAGGGTGGATGTCTTCGGCTTTGTGAGCAGAATACGAGAGCAGCGCTGTCAGCTCATCCAGACAGATGTAAGTGTTGACCCTCACCGACCTGCTCTTCTTCGGACTGACAGCTCCACTTGCTTCTCTGGTCATGGCGTAAACAAGCCAGGACACAGAAAAAAACAACCATGTCTGTGATTTAAAATGCTCGGAAATAGTTTGCCAAACTTCCTTTTTTTACATTTTCCTCTGTTTCTTCCTCCTCAGATGCAATACTCCTTCATCTACCAGGCTCTGTTGGAGTACTATCTGTACGGAGACACGGAGCTGGATGTGTGCTCTCTGGAGGGCCATCTGCAGAGGCTTCACAACACCAGGGCTCCCCACGACAGGCTGGGCCTGGAGGAGGAGTTCAGGGTAGGAAGAAAGCAGCTTGCTCTTGAACATTTTCACTCTGTAATGAATCGTCCCTATCACCCCAGCACCCTTCATGGGTGTGTTTTCATGGAAAACTTGCCCAGGGTGCCACCCCTGGCAGTGGTAACATAAATAACAATGCTTTGGATCAACTAAAACATTATAAGGCACCACCATCTGCTGCACAGGAGTTTTGTAGCCTGCTGGAAATTTCTTATTTTTTACTGCAAAAAGTCCTACAATTCCTCAACAGTACATGAAACAATTCCCTTATGTCTCTTATCTGCTTCATGCATTTTCTACTTATTACGTTTTTTGTTTTTGTTGTTCCCCTTGCTTGATGCTAGCATTAGCTTGATGTGACACAACAGATACACATCCGCAACTTATATGTTTGTCCCATATTCATATTTGATGCCATTTAGGAGTGGAGTGGAGACTATATTTGTCTGTTGTTCAGTATTGGCCCATGCATTCGGAGAGATAGCAAGAAATGCACCAATATTTAAAAGTGGCAAATAATTAAAATATGTGTGTTTGCTAGACTTGTCCCCTTTTCATAGGATAATTACTGTAAAGAAATGAGAACAGCTTAATAAGTCATACATCTGTAGTATTCTGTAAACAAATGATAACTTAACACTAGTCATTATTTTTGTATTCTTTCTTTTCAAACCACACTATCACAATGTTCTGACTCTTCTGCATATTGACTGGTATATCTGATGGTGCTACATACACAGTAAAATTGATAAATACAGTCTGATCTTTCATAATTTACGACCATATTTCAGCTGAATGTATTGATTTAGATTAAAAACATGGTAGTACTTGATCATGTCTGTTTTTTGAAACCTAAAAACTCACTTTACAATTGCATTAAGCTAGTTAAAACTGCTGGTTAACTAGTGAATAGCAAATGATCTAAGCTAGCACACAGTCTTACAATCTCACCAAAATCCTAAGCAGAAGTTGAATTATTACAACGTGCTGAGTGGGGATGAAAATGAATAATTCATTCTATAGATACCTAAATAACTAGAAAAGCACTTGGAAAGCGCAGATCTCCGCCAGCGCCACAGTCCTCACGCATATTGTGATTTTCACCAAAATTATTAGTCCTACCTTTATTTCATCTAAATATTTAGATTCCTTGACCATGAAAACATACCATCTGCTGTTGGATTCATAGTGATATCTTTTTTAGTTCAGTAGTTATTCACAAATATTGCATTTTTCGTCATGGCGGTTTTACGCTGATCCGGATCACTCCCAAAATCTAAACATATGTTCCTTGTCCCAATTCAAACAATTCCTGAAATTTTCATCGAAATCCGTCCATGACTTTATGAGTTATGTTGTTAACAAAGAAACAAAGAAACAAACAGACGCCGGCAATAACAAAACCCCCTTTAGCGGAGGTAATTAATTCACAACTGATTCCTGGAGATTTTCTTTTCAGAAAAAGTGGGTGTTCTGTGTCACGGAAGAAAAACACCTGGCAATACTGACATTTATAGCTTTGCTGCCTCATCAAATGTTTCAGCCTGTTGTTGAGGTTTTCGACCTTGCTCAAAATCACAAAGCCACAGAGATTCCATGTGATGCTCTTAGCGTCAGTTTGTGAAATATTGAGCCGTACGCTAGATTGCTCCTGTCTCCCATCTGCCATGGTTACTTTCTTGTCTCTGTGCTCTGTTGTTGTTCATACTGACTGCCTCTCAAAAGAGTGTGTAGTCATTTTGTTTCAAGGCACACTTCACCAGTTAAAAAGCATTAACAAGTGAATTTGTAAGCATACATTTTTGATAGTTCAAACTAATTTGAACTGATCTTTGACACAAAACAGTTCATCTCCATAAGGCAGATTTTGGACCTATATTTTACCAAGGGGAGGGGTACTCTGGCACTTTGGATATTACAAAGATTTCTATTGTAATATATCAACTTCCAGTGACTTCGCCTGCGATAATATACCCATGTGAAAATAAGGCAGATATTGATTTTGCTCTGATCGATATTGTACATCCTTATTGTTTGTAAAACACCTACAACATTAGCATATTCTTCCCTGCCAGGATCAAAACAAACTGCCTGATCCATTCACTCATGTTTCCTCCCATCAGAAGCTGACCAACGTGCGCATAATGAAGGAGAACATGCGGACTGGGAACCTTCCCGCCAACATGAAGAAGAACCGTGTGCTTCAGATCATTCCATGTAAGGACTGCTCCAATACTCTGATCACTTTCATAATACATCATATCCCGGTAACATCAAAGATACACACCAGTGATGGGTTTAGAGATGCCGTACACAGATATCCAACTAATCAGTCCATGTTTCTGTGTGATCAATGACATTTAAATTAGGCTTGTATCTTGGCTCAGAGTGAGAGCTTAAGCAGGAAAAGTAACTTTTTTATGATGAAAACTGATATAAGCTCTGGCGTCTTTGCCCTTAATAACACAGCTAAAGTTTTACTTAGCTGTTTTTTTTTCCATCAACCTCTTCAAACTTTCATTTTATTAGGAACCACTGGCGGAAAGTTTCATTTCCCTTTTTTCTTCCGCAGATGATTTCAACCGAGTAATACTCTCAGTGAAAAGAGGCCAGGAGTTCACCGACTACATCAATGCCTCCTTTATTGATGTAAGCACTCCCTCCTGACCTTCTGTATAGATTTCCCATAAAAGTATATATAAAGCTCATTGTTTCCGTTACAAACAATGCAAAATATTATGTTTGCCACACTCTCAAGTCTTGTTTACCGGATGATCTGCCCTCCAGGGCTACAGGCAGAAGGACTATTTTATCGCAACCCAGGGCCCCCTGTCTCACACAGTGGAGGACTTCTGGAGGATGGTGTGGGAGTGGAGGTGTCATTCAATCGTTATGCTCACCGAGCTCAAAGAGAGGGAGCAGGTACAGTATGCTGCTCTTGCAAAAGTACAGGCTGGCAAGTAGAGTTGCACTCAAAAAAAAAAATCTTTTTCATGCTCTTGTTTTACTGTCTTCTTTTTCCCGACAGGCTGCGAACGTATTTCATAGTTTTATATTGTTTTTGTGGTGCAGCTTGAAAATGTAAGAACAAAAATGAAAGGATATAAATCAGTCAAATGAAGCCTAATTGCATTTCCATCTGACCTTTCCGGACAGGAGAAGTGTTTCCAGTATTGGCCATCAGAGGGCAGTGTTACCTTTGGAGATTACAGCGTGGAGCTGACTGCAGACACTCAGTGTGAGACGTTCACTCTCAAAGACATGGTGCTCACCTACAGACCAGTACGTACCATTCATTTTATACACGTAGCATTTTAAGGCTGTTAAACCAAAATAACCATTGGAATGTGTATCCATTTTTTGCACAGTGAATAGTGTATGGGCAGGGATGGGCAAATGACAGCACAGGGACCAGATGTGGCCCCCTGTCTTATCTAATGTGGCCCCTGAGTCTCAAACATTGGTGAATAGTAAAGATGAAAGAAAAACAAGAAATTATGTTGAGAAGGATTTCGATTACAACAAAGTACTTTACAAATACACATGAAATAAATACCAAAAATGTAAGAATACATAGGAGCTCTTTATCTCATCCATAACACAAGGTTAGGAGGAATCCATAACAGCAACAGGCGATGCCAACTCAATAGCAACCTTGAATTAACCATGAGGTAATGCAGAAAACAATGCTCAAACATTAGAAAACAAGACTGTATTATTTATAACAAAAAAATTATGAGAATTAAGTACCCTAAAAGATGACAAACAAAACTAATGTGATTATTAGGTCAGTAAAACTGGTTTCAGTTAAGCTTTGTAACAAAATTAAATAAACTATGATTAAGTAAGAAAAGAAAAATTAAAGCATAATTTAGCTAAAATATAAATAAATATATTCTAAAAAAAAAAAGTATAATCCTGAGACTAAAATACAGTAAGAAAATGCTCTCACCAGCCACTTTACAAGCTTAACCAGTTCTTCTGCTTGCGAACGCAAATCAGCCAGTTACATGGCAGCAATTCAATGCATCAAGACAATATTGTCAAGACAGCCTGCTTGGCATCTACCTGTAATAAACATAAGTAGGGTTTCAAACATATCAAAAAATAAATGGTTGACTTAAAAAGAGAAGATATCCAGTGAGGGACAGTTCTGTCTGTTTGTCAATCAGCAGAGTATTTTTGCTGATCATCATCTCTTGATGACCGCAGTATCATCTTCTAATGATCACTTGCAGCATGACAATGTGATTGAACATGTAAAGAAACTCAAAGTGGATTATTGAACATGTCAATGAGTTCACTGTGTTCAAGGGGCTAACACAGCAACCAGATCTCAATCTAGTAGAGCACCTTTGGGTTGTGGTGCGACAGGTGATTTTTGTAGGTAGATTTTACACATTTTTCTCTGAGCTTAAACACAATAGGAGAGCTTCAGTTCAATGTTCCACATTAAAGTTTTTATTGTTTATTTTAAGATGAGTCTGGTTTCACCAGCCACGCCAGTGATTTAGAATATATTTTATGAAGCATTATTAAATGCAATTAAAACAGTGCAAATATATGTTAAAAATAAATAAAAGGTTACTTGACCAGCAAATACTGTTTGTACTGTTTGCCACATTAAACATTGGCTTCATATCTGTTTCAGTTCTGTTTGCAACTTAGTAAATTGTCACCATCTTCATTTCCTCTTAAGAAATAATAATCTTTGTAGAATTCATATTTTTAAATTCTTAACACTTGTTCTTTTCATTTAACAAGAAGTTATAGTTGTCTGCTATGGGGTGCTGATAGTGAGAATGTTTGCACACCCTGTGCACAGAGACTGTTGTCCTTAACAGGTCTGTCTGCCCTTCTTTCCATCATGTTGTTTCCCACTCTCTCCCAGTTTCTGACTCCCTCTGCTGTCCTATTAATCAAATGAAGGAAGTATTAAGGCTGGTATAGAGTATCCTAAAATTTATGACAACTTTTCCGTCTGGCACAAAAATAAAGTTACTCTACCTTGCTTGGTAATCAGAGATGCCCATCTCTGATTAGTTGAAAGTTTGTTTATTCCATATTTTGCTGCACTGAAATGAAAAAAAAGTCTTCATCTCAACAGGATAAGAAGTCACAACATGTGCGACACTTCCACTTCCATGGGTGGCCTGAGATCGGAATACCAGTCGAAGGAAGAGGAATGATTGACATAATTGCCGCCGTGCAGAGGCAGCAGCAGCAATCTGGAAACCGACCCATAATTGTTCACTGCAGGTGAGAAGCCTCACTTTGATTAATCTAATGGATTATTTGGAAAGATGGAAGGTGATTTATTGCACTGTTGCAGCTCCATTTTGAATTGCTTTTATGTCTGTAATTTTGCTTCTTGTTAAAAATATTCTGGAGTATTTAACCTTCCTACTAAAAAAAGCAACTTGGTAGTTTTTAGTTTGTTGTCACACTACAGTTAGCAGTTCAAAAACTAATGATTCAACACTATTGTACCTCTTAAGTCACTACTAAGTAGCCCAGGTCCTGATGTTGACATTAGTTACAACATGTACTTTTTAAAAAAATTAGACATTATTAAACTTTAGATAAGACATGTTTACTTCTGCTCAAGTAAAATTCAAGTCAAAATAGATGTACTTTTGCTAGACTGTAAGGTTCTCTTAGTCTTTCAATGTGCTCACATGACATGTATGCTGTTCCACATGTCAGTGGGATGTATATTTGGTAGTTCAAGTGGGGAACACCCCACGTATAGTGTTGGGGAAGGGTAGAACCTTAATAAACTTGAGGGTTGTTTGGACAAATGGGCTGTATGTCATATCTATCATGCACTAATCAAACCATGAGAAATGTGACGCAGTAGACAGGCATTGCTGCTTAAGTGTAAATTGCAGAGCCCAAGCCTGTTAAAAATCAAACTCTTTCTGAAACCACAATGAAGAACCAGACAAATTCTCCATCAAGAAACCTTTCAATACAGAGATATTTCTCTGTTTGATAAAACTGGCACTTCACCGTGTTTTACAGTCTAGCTGTCCCTTCTTCTTGTCAACATAACTAAGGCCTGTGTCCACAGTTGCCTTTTTTGTTGCCCAGTGCAGTCCTGTGTTTTCAGTACTTTGTGTATAAAAGGCCCTCTGCTTCAGCTGTGTTTTGCTGCCATTCATAGTGCTCTAAGGATAGAACAGTTGAACTTGTAGCAGAGCTCTGCACTCGTCAGTGTCACTTCACTCTCACTAACCTATCGAAATTAAGAAGTCAGATGGGGTGGGGGCGTTTCTGTCCGCTCTGTACACAGCAATGACAAAGGAAACAGTACACGTGGTATTTTTAAGGGAGTAATTTCCTGTTTTTACTGCTGTCTGTGGGAGTTTATGATTCATTGACTTTGTATTTCTGCTGTGTGCTTGATATTTTGGTAGATAAACAAATAAATCAAGCACACAACAGAGGGTTTTTTAACAGCCTCTCAGATAAATATAAGGAAGCAAAGAAGTCAACTTTGGTTATCTGGCAATATTAATCGCTGATATAAAGCATCCTGAAAATGAATGCAAGAACATTTTTAGGGGAAAGGAGAACACTGGCTATGGACACAGGCTCCAAAAACAGTCCCATAGCTGTCGTATTTCTCCTCAAATAACACTGAGTGGTCTGGAACAAGCATTTTGGTTTAAAGCTTGGCAAGGTGGACCAGACAAAGGATTTTGGCAAATTCAGCTGCTTTGCAAGGTTACTCTTTTGAGCCAGGTTATTTGCATCTTTTGATTGGATTCTAACCAGTATATTTTTATTTTTGTCCTTTCAACCTACTTTGCTTTCAGTCTGTTTCTCTACCTGGACACCAACATCTTTAGGAGTGATATTGGAAGGAATTTCAGTTTTTCCTATGTCTGTTACAATAAATTGTACATTTTTCCTCTGTAGACCTGGTGTTCTCTGCCTAAACCACTTATGTGATCCTTTATAAAGACTTAGCAGTGAAAGCTTTGATCAGAACCTAGCTTCAGGTGAAGTGATTCTAAAGCAGCATGCCCCGGTGGGATTGATCCAATCCACTGATTCACAGTCAATTAAAACCTCTCAAAGTGAAATCTCCTCTGACTCCCACTATGATTAATCTGATAAGATGAGCTAACGACAGGAAATGGTGTCATCACTCTCTTCTCTTCCTTCATCACCACTTGTCTAAGAAGGGCTTTTTAAAGCTTTTTCTCTGCCCATGGGAAATGGGGCTAACCCAATGCAATCCCAAATGTCTCTCTACACTTCTCTTCTCAATCGCACATCGCTCTCGCACTCCCTGTCTCTCCCCCTCTCTCTCCATCCCACCATCATTGTAAACATTGACTCAGTCAAACACTGAGCTTCCAAACTGATTAGTGTTAGCGTTTGGATTAGCCTCTCTTTAAGTGGGGATGATTATTAGCACTATTACACAAAGGTCACCTTTTCTCCTGCAAACTTCTTCCCTTAACAGAAAAAAAGGATGTGCTGCATGGATTAAGAGTCTTATTGCAGCATTTTAACACAGAATTGCAGAAAAAAACATCAAATTTACTTTATTGTCTTTGCACCGTTTAAAATTTTCTATTGCCAAGGGCAGGTTAAGTTATCTAGAGGCCTCAGGCAAAAGCCATTATAACGCCTTTCCTCATTTTTTAACAATCACATCTTATCAACAAAATGTTCTAAGGCTTTTTAGAGACTTTTGATGTACATTTAATTATACTGACTTGTATTTTTGCTAAATGTGGAATAACAGCTTTGAGTTTAGTTAATTACCTTTACAGTGTTTGAACAAATTGAAAGAACAGGCAACCCTCTCTCTTTCCTAGTCTTACCCACTGACCCAAAAGTACTGTACAAACTTAGATGTGTCATTAAGACAGTGTCAGTGTGGCAGTATTTAGGTATTGTTATTATTATAATAGTTATTATTATAATTTTTATAATGGAAACATTTTTTCTGTATTTGGGACCATGTGCGTTTTTTTTGTTGATTTGTAGCATATCTATTGATAAATGATTAATTTTGATTTGGATGGGAAGAATATTATAAATATTTGTTACAAGAATTGTAAAGAGCGTGGCTTTGACCTACTCTTTTGGATAGGATTTTGAGGTAACTTTTGTTTGATATAGTACTATGCAAATTTAGATTTATAGATTGATTTAAAACATTTTTGCTTTTAGTTTTTTTGGAATTTTATTTCAATGCTTCCAATCTTATTTGGACTTATTTTTATGGTCCTTTTCAATAAAATTTAATGTGGGTTTTTTTCAAATGATTTGCTTTATCTAATATTGCAAACATGAGGGAAATCTAGAAGGTTGTGTTTTTCGTATGGGGAAAAAAACAGGCCAGTTTTGGCACACTGTCTTGTAAAACAATGGGTTAGCAACATTTGGAAAAGATATGGAAAACACGTGACGTTTGAAAAGTATATTTTAAATGTCCTGGGGTTTCATTTATAAAATGTGTACACACACAGCAGGGTTTTATAACTGGCAGTCGCCCATTAACGTTGTAAGTCTGTGATCTATGAAAAACAAATCTGATTGTAAAATGTGCGCACCTGTAAGTAAACTCTGACTCTGCTCCATGATCAAAGTCATCATCAGAATTGAAACATACAGCTCTGTTAAAGCCTCCACCAAGTGAGCCCTGTTTTTCATCCAATAACTGAAACTTACTTGTTTATCTAAATATTAGATCTGCTTTTAAAATCCTCAGTGCTGCATTGCATTTATTTACTGGAGAGCTGATATGATTTCTTTATTTATCTCTTTTGTATTTATCAGCGCTCTGAAATGGGGTTTTTTAATTGCAATTAATGGCAACTAAGGCTGTGAGGCTGCTTTTTTGCTTTTGTTTTTGCCCAAGTCCATGTGAGCTTCATTGCTTAAAGGGATCACAGGAGGGCACCAAAGTGTCATGATCACCCCTGGCCACATACTGTTTATTGTGCTGTATTGTGTTTTTTTCTTGACTGCTGAGTTCCTAGATGTGTGCATAGCCTTGTAGACTGCAAAACTGGATTTCTGTTTGGGATAATAAAGTTGTCTGATTATAAATCTAAAATTTTGTTTGATGTAGAAATATAATCTCCAGAAGGTGTACAAAATGAGAAGGAATCAGAAAACTGCATGTCATGGATATAAATACTTTGAAATGCTTTCCTTATTATAACAGGATGTGAAGTCTGTAAAATAATGATGTTGTGGGACACACTGAGTCTGTCTTCTACACAGTCTGCCTTTTCATCACAGTGCACATCCATGTCACCTGCACTAATTTATTTTATAAATGCTTACAGTGTGTAAATCAAGCCTAGACAGCACTCATAACTGTTTTTATTGTCAGGTACAGTGATGGCTGAGTTTGCCAGGATAAACAAATGAATAAATTGAAGCTTCTTTCACTGATCAAACTTCTCTTTGTTTCTATTATACAATGGGAGAGAGCTTACTGAATAATGTGTGAGCTCTGACAATGTGTGAATACGTCATCATGTGTCCTACAAACTTGTATAAACTAGGGTGAAACCTGTATGCAATGATGCATCATGGCTGTTTTCAATTGACTCATTATTATACATTCATTCAATCAACATTGGCGCTTCATGTTTAAATGTGGATATTTAGAGGCTGATCCAAGTGTGCACATTTCCAGGTTGATCATGATTTATAAAGGAAACACTGCATGAAGTTTTGTATGCTCATGTTTATACAAACCTGAATAATTTTGGTTGCAAGCCACTAACTGATTCTTGGTATATATACACTTTTAGTCGGGGTCATATACATATGGCCTGATCAACTAAACTTCCAACTAACAAGCATTCAATTGTGTGTGAAAACTAAAAAAATTGTACAGATTTAAATGAGGATTTTATGTGTGCTAATGGCTGTCACCATGGAGAGTTTGGAAGAGCAGAGTGGTCATAAACGAAAAAGGAAGTCTGAAGCCAAGGAGCTGGAGACAAATAAACATACTGGGGAAATCCAGCAGAAACTTCTCAGTGTTGCCAGAGGAAACTTGATTTGGGATGCCATCTGTGAAAAGCACACAGCTCAAAAATGGCAATGCTGGTTAGGCGATATGTCTCTACTGTTTTTTTTCTGACCGGAGAAGCAGTGACCTTTATTGCTATTCGTCATTTTGACGGACAAGGTCATCACTTTTCCCTCATGCCATATTTTGTGTCATATTTAATTTTCCTTTTCTAATTCTAATTAAACATAATTTAAATGACAGCATTCACATATTTATGCAGCTTCATCATCATTAACCTCTCATGTGAAGAGTAGTCTTACAGTTACAGACACACAGACTGAGCATTTATCTTTCATGTTCTTTTTCCGCACTGACAGTGGAGTACTCTCCATGCACTAACAGTGGAGTACTCTCCATGCACTGAGAGCTGGTCTAGGAACTGAGTGTGATGCAGTAATTGTGATTGAGTGACAAGCAAGTGATTCTGGCTAAGAGAGGTTTCTTTTTTACTTAGGTTAAATGACCTCCTCCACAATGTATTGAGAGTGCAATGTATTAACAGAATGGTTTTACTCTACACGTGTATCTGCATGAGTATGATGGCACACTGGATCATCCCTCCTTGTCCAGTCCTTCATAATGACAGACAGCCTCCAAATCTTTTCATCATTTATAAAAGAATTATGTTAAATGATGTAAAATATTTGGTTAATGCAACCCCTGTTTTTCACCACAATGACTGCAGCCATCTGTACTTGACGCTGTGCCAGTTTGCACCTGCCTTTCAAATGTGCTAAATATAGATGCAAAAACATGGTGCAGTTTCAAATTTGATTAATCGCATTGTATGTGTTTAATGATTACACTTGCATCTTCTCCCATTTTTGTGCATTCTGATAAACTGCATATATTCATATTCATGAATGCTAACACAGTAAATGGATTGCGTGTTTTACTTATTTGACAGACGCAATCCTCACTTCAGGTAGTAGATCAGCTTTGCGTGTGCTATCAAGTTTGCACATGTTTTTGTACACACAAACCTTTAGTGGATCCAGCCTACAGTCAGATGAGAACATACTTGTTGTATTAAATTGCAAGAACATGTGTATATCAGCAACATTTTAATAGCATGGGTAAAAATAGCATGTTGAAGTTGCCATTCAACAGTCCTATATGAACAAGTACAAGGAACAAGGACATGTATTGTCGGGGCCTACAATGCTGTCTGGATAACATAAATAGGTTAACATTTGGAGAAGTCAGAAAAACATGATATTACAGTTAAACACCACCCTCATAATCAATAACGGAAACTTAAGATTTGTACTTTTACTTCAAATCCCCTATAATTACAATATTCTGAGGCTTTTTAGAGCATGAGGTTCCATGTAGTTGCCTCTATGTCTGCAAATGTCTGTAATATTTTCACAGCTCCAGATCAGCAACAGTCTCCCCATCTCCGAAGGCCGTCCAGTGTGCTGGTTATGTGATGTGCCTGCTGATAGATTTATTTTTTGTGTTTCAGTGCCGGTGCAGGTCGGACCGGCACCTTTATCGCCCTCAGTAACATTCTGGAGAGGGTGAAAGCTGAAGGCCTCCTGGACGTTTTTCAGACAGTCAAGAGTTTACGCATGCAGAGACCACACATGGTTCAGACTGTGGTAGGTGGAAAAAGGAGATCATATCAAAGCTGCTGTGCACAAACTGTCGGCTTGTGTTGTGTTGGAAACCATTTCTGCACATTTATACACACTAACACTTTTTTTCTTTTGCTTCCAGGAGCAATACGACTTCTGCTACAGAGTGGTTCAGGATTTTGTCGACATCTACTCAGACTACGCCAATTTTAAATAATAGAAACTGCTCTGTTTACTTGTGTCAAATTAACTTTTGCATTTTTGGTCTGAATGTTATTTTCTAAAGCAAGCTCTTTTTACATTTTGCACTTGACTACAGATCTAAAAAAAAAAAAAGCTGTAAGATATTGTAATGTATTGAAAATGAGTGTGAGCTCCCGGAGAGGCTGTCTCTTTTAGGAATGTTTGATCTTTAAGTATCCTAATGTAAAATATAGATATTATAATGGTACTTCATGGATATGTTGGGTTTTTGATTATGTATAAAATCTTGTTTTACATGTGCATAATTATGAGGGCCAATAAAAAGTTAACAAGGGAAAAAAATGAACTGCTTAACATTTCAGAATGGTGTATATATATTCACATTGCTCACACACGGAAGCCATAAAAGGACATATGTCATGTATTTCTTTGTAAACAGTTCTTCCATGATAACATGCACAACTTGGCTGTTTTCTTAGGATTTTTACTCATCTTATCATTGTGAGTGGTGGTTGGTGGCTTAGCCTGGTAGTACACTCTGTCAACAATCAGAGGGTTGCTGGATCAAGCCCAGCTCTGGTGGTTACATTGTGTCCTTGGGCAAGACACTTAACTCTAATTTGCTCCCGCTGCTTTGTCAGTGGTGTATAAATGGGCATGAAGGCATGAGGATGTGTTGGACATGCTGCGTAAAATCCCAGAAACATCGGAGTGAATGGATGTGAATGGGTAGATGTGACCTGTGGTGTAAAAGCACTTTGAGTGGTTAGGAAGACTAGAGAAATACTCTAAAAGCTCCAGTGTTTTTACCATTGAAGCACGGGTTTTGTATTGAAAAGTGGGTTTGTGTCACTTTTTAATGTTCAGTATGTTACTACTTTTAAATGTAAGGGATATGAAATTTGAGGGTTTTATGTTAGGAAATACAGGAAAAACTTTGAACTTTGATTTTATGTCATTAAAATGTCATGTAGCCAACTGTGACATTTGAATGTATTGCCTCCACTGTTAACCTAAAGCCAAGTGTACCAACCTTACTGCTTCACTCTGCTGCTAAATAGCATAATTAGATATGATGACTTTATGGTTCCTTAACAAGCAAACAATCTTTTTCTCAAAATGTAAAGGGATGAGACAGATGGCTAGTCTGTAAAAATTTGTCTCTACACTACAGCCAACTTCAATAATTTCAATTAAAACAATACATTACAGGCTTTTAAACTTAAATATATTGTTGATGCTTTTCTGATGCAAAAACTGAATGAGATATTTCCACAGTAAATTGATGTCCTCTCTCAAATTATTGGCTTAATCTATAAGCTTTGCGCTTGCACTGACACAACTGTGTTTACCTCACCTGGCTTACAATAATGCATCGATGCGCCAGGCAGTGAAAGACAAATAAAAATGGTGCAATTTGGTTGAGCTTTGTTTACATTTGTTTGCATATTTTTTGACGATGTAGTATGGCTTTGATGGGGGCTCTCCACGCCTTCCAACACAGTGATAGTGGAATCCCCTAAACAGGAACAGCACATTGTCCTGCTCTCTTGCAGTCGAGGAAAGCATAAGGCAGTTAGAGAGGCAACAACATCACCCAGGGCAAGCTACAATGTCAACAGGACATTGATAAAGTCAGGCAACAGCATAAAGGGGGATCTGGGGTTGAGGAGGGTTGCAAAGCAGCTTGCAGTGGAAGCAGTGAAGAGTAGACGGGCTCGAGCAGCTTAAGTAAGCCAGTCTGAGTGCATTTAGCCTGTGGCAGCTTAGAGGCAAATCAGCTGGCTGTCAGCAGTGGTGATAGCTTTGAATTGAGTGTTTAACAGTGGACTGCTGTCGTGTTAGCTGTCTTGACTCCATGTTGTGCAAGAACTAATGCTATAATCCATTTCTGAAAAAAGTAACTGCTATCAGATTGACATGCAAAACTTGTTGCAGTATGTATTAAACCAAAAGGTAATTTGAGATTAATTTTAGGAGGAAGTGCTCTAAGTGCACAAACCTTCACCAAGTCATTTCTGACATTGCTAGACAAGTTGTAAGCAAACATAAAAAAAATTGCCCTATCAAGCAACATGAAAATGTTTAAATAAATCCTGGATTATAGTGAGTTTGGAACACCTTCAAAATCTATTGAAGTGTTCTTTGTCCCATGACTAACATTCCCTGGAAATTTCTTCAAAATCCTTTTTGAACTTTTTGAATTATTAGTGAAAATGTAGAAAACTGCCTTGCATGTTCGCAGATCTTTAAAAAAATGGATCACTACCAAAATCTATTTACTTCTTTCTTGTATTAACATCCCTTGAAAATTACATAAGAATCCGTTGAATGCTTTATGAGGAAAAAAATGGAAATTATTCTCAGCTCCAAGTCAGTTTAATGGAAAGGGAAAAAAACATAGGATTACATACATGAAAGACTGATGTGTAAATTATTACAAACAAGAAAGGGATTGAATTACTGTTATGGAAACACATCCTCACATTGTCTGTAATACAGTATTAGGTATTATCATGAGAAACCATTTCTTGTAATTTTGAGATGATGGCTTGAATAAGCTGGAATTCTTAAGAAAACAACCAAAAAACTCTTGTTTTCATGGAATACTGATTAACTTCAGCTATTCTGATGTTTGTCTGCATAGGGCTTCTGTACTTGCCACTTCAAAACATCACTCTTTTGTTGTTTATTGTAAGCAGTAAATTTTGCTTTTGCTTGAATAAGTTACAGCTAAACAAAGCCTTTGCCCTGGTCTTGTATGATAAGCTGCCTACTTGACATGTCTGGTAATTATGAGGAGAATAAATCTGTGTGTTTTATAAGTAGAATGAGATGTTAACGCTTAATGTGTTGTCTGACATGTTAATATTTATGATCCACTTTACAGTCAAACACAAAATAACATAAAACTCAAGACACATTCATTCTGCAATACTCTGCAAATGACTTCAGTTCTGTCTGTGAATAACTTAGCTGCTGCCTGTTGCAATTTCATTCAAGTTCAACAACTTTCTTCTGTTGCCTGTGGCAATATTACTGAGTAGATTGGCGCCTGACGCTGCAAAATGCAATTAGCCTACATTGGAACAGGCAGAGGAAAATGTACATGAACCCAATTGTTTGTTCTTACTGATTTTTGCAGCTGAGCTTCACAACCTTATTTAAGTAAAATCACATTTTATACACATTAACTGTACACTTGCATGTTCGCAGACAGCAGTGCCATATTGATTAGACAGACTACAGAGGAGTGTCTAGGCTCTACAAAGAACAAATGGGTGAAGGGACTTCCTTTTTCATTATGTAGTTAAAGACAAATAAGCAAAGACTAGGGTGTGAGAATCAAGTCAAAATTTCAGCAATAAGGTGTAAATGTCAAGAACAAAGTCTGAATTGTGAGAACAGTCTAAATGTAGAGAAAAAATATGTCATAATGTCAAGAATCAAGTCAAAATGTTGGAATTAATTCTAAATTATATGAAAACATTCGATAAGAATAAGGAATAAATTACAATGATAGCATCTGAATTCTAAATGTTTAGAATAATGTTAAATTACAGGTTTAAATTGTTAAAGCTCAAAATGAATTCTAAATCACAAAAATGAAATCTAATTCTTGGACTAAATTTAAAAAAAATGTAAGTCCAATTGTTATTAATAATTACAAGATAGAGTTAAATGTTTTAAAAAATGTCTAAATTACCAAAGAAAAAAATCTGTGTTATGATCATGCAGTCTAAACTTCAATAAACTGAATAGACAAGGTCCAGATGTTGAGAGAATAAAGTTTGAAAACTAAATTGTGTTAATTAAGTTAACTAATTAAGTTATCAAGCTCCCCTGGTTGGTGGTGGGTGATAGCCTCTTTCCCATTCAAAACACTTCTAAATAAATATTTTGATTATGTTATTAAAATTCAGCACTGGTGATGAAATAAAAGTACAAATATAACAGGCAGAATTAAGATAACTGCATTCTGAAAATATATGTCAAATATTTTTTGTGTATGATCTTATATAGTCCATCTAACAGGGTCCTATATCAACAAAATGCTTTTTTTAATGTAAGGTGGTCTAACTGGTTGGTCAGTGGACTGGTCAGGAGGCAAATGAAGGGTCCATTATGAAAATAAAGTGTAAATGTTAGAGAAGTGCTTGTCCAAAAACCTAGAATAAGGTCTACAGCAAAATAATGAATAGGATCAAACTTAGTGGAATAAAGCTTAAATGTCAAGAATATTATGAAATATTAAATTAAATCTGACGACAAAGAAGTTAAAATGTTAGAAATTAAAATTAAAAGAGAAAAGGTAAAAATATAAAAACATCAGTAATTCAGCTGAAATGTTCATATTGAAGTCCAAATATCAAGATTTTTGATAAAATACATAAGTCAGAAATGGTCATCTCTTAAAATTTTGATTTTATCTTTGACTGCAAAGTGAAAGAGTATCTTTATTATCTCAGTCCATCTTCCTCCTGCTGAGCCTGACACTCTTTTGTAGACAGAAAGTTCTAATCTTGACAAACTTGTCACCGGGTGACACGACTTTACCACAGAAAAGACAGATGTTTATGTTTATGTTGAATTTTCTCTTGTAGACACATTTGAAAGTGTGTTGTTTTTCTTGTATGGATTGTGTTTGTATGAACACCTCTTTAAATAAAAAAGGATGATAAATGTACAATAACTTCGGTTTCAGTAAGGGGAAAAGCTGAATTACATAAGTTATGATTTGAATGAAAGAGTTCAATCAGAGTGTTGCAGATGAACCTTGTTCATCCTGGGAAACTGAGATGAAAAATGTCTGGAACATTGATTTATATCAGAGATGGAGCTCAGCCAAAATATGAAATATGCATGTAAAAGCATTTTGACATATTTTGACTATGATAGTCTTAGTTTCATATTTAAACAAGGATATTCTACATTGCTGCAAAATCAAAGCGTATATTTTTGCAAGGCTTCTGCATACTTCTTTTTAGATCAGTGTGACTGAGTGTGGGTGAAAACTTTCTACTCTGTTTCTACTCAGTCATTAAATTGGATTATATGTGAGATGCTGATCATATAGTTGATTCATTGTGCATAATGTGGTCATTAAGTACACCAACGTTTCTTCATTGTTGACTTGATTTAAATGTGCTGAAAGAACAAGACCTTGGGGTGCCGACAGTGAGGCCTTGCAGCTGATGTAACATAAATGCACAAGCATCTTGTTTCAATGGTGTTTCTGCCTTCTCAGTGTGTACGGATCTATCTGAACTGCTGTTTGTTTGCTAAAAGCTGATCCCAATAAATTATAGATGGAGAGAAACGTTACATTTGATCTCTACTGTTGTCTTTTTGTCCATCTCCACACAGATGCACATGGCGTTTAAACACAAAGGCGTTTTGGATATATATATTTCATGCTGTGTGAACCCTGCCGGTGATGTCAGCATATGTGAGCACTTAGCCGGCTCCATTAGTCGTATTTTGTGTCCCATTAGTCAGTTAATGTGTCACACCTGCAGAGAGGGGATTATAATCCTGACAGCAGCCTTCGACAACACCTATAAAATCCCCCTCTGGCTAATGCACCGCATGCTAACAAGGCAAATACAGAGGTGAGGTGGTGTGCACTGAAGTTTGTTCAATGTTCATTAAGTTCAAATGACTCTTCTTCATTTACTGTCTGAAATGCTGTTTGCTTGTGTTCTGTGCAGAAAGGAGACTCTGACTTTATTATTGTTTGTGTTACTAATTTGGCTTCCTGTGCTGCAGCTCTAATGGAGGTGAGCAGCAGACTGATGGTGCAGGTGGTGGTGTTGGCGTTGGTGGTGCAGGTCACCCTGTCCCAGCACTGGTCCTATGGGTGGCTACCAGGTGGGAAGAGGAGTGTGGGGGAGCTGGAGGCGACCATCAGGGTGAGTCATTTGTTTTAGATGTGTTTGGAAAGTTTAAAGTTTGAGGCAATTTGTCTCTGTGAAATTTGAAGACAATTTAACCCTCAAACTGCCTGGTAGACCATGCTTTATCTCACCGTAACAGCATTGAAAACCTGATCAGGCCTCTCCCTACATTAAGTTGTGGTGGGCAAAGTAGAAAAAAGCTGTTTTTGTTCTAAGAAGTTTAAGGATCCCATTCAAATCCAGACATCAGAGCCAAAAAAATCTGTCAATAACGTGCTTCATGAGTGTGACATATGGAACATGTTATGTGACTGAAAGCACAAAAAGGTGCTCCGCCAAATTGTTTGACCTGGTGTTTTTGTTGAACTCCACAAAACTTTAACTGAAATGAGAGAAAAAAAATTAAAATGAAAATAAAACTTTGAATGTCAGTGTTGCTGTTATAGGGCATTACATGTCTTTCCATTACGTCGATGTTGAGAAATTTTAAAAAATATATATACATTTTTATAAAAAGCAGTGAATTTTATCTGAACGTATGGCATTGTAGAGGTCAGAGGTTATAACAACTTATATTGGCTTTAGTTACAGCATGTGTACTGTCCAAAAAGCTAAGAAGCGGCTTCTTGAGAAATACAGATTTTATTTAAAATGTAAGACTCTTCTGAATATTCCTCTGTAAAAACTGATTTTAACATGAATTCCCACCTTAACTATTTCATAGAGATCAATAATCCTATTACTATTTGGTGTGTCGCAAGTAAATAACTAAAAGTAGTCCAAGAGCACAAATCTCTTCCAAGGTGTGTCCAACATTGATGAGTGACTATTGCCAAAATTGAGCTATAAACTCCAAAAGCAAGGATGAACAACTGGCAGCCGGGGGCCACATACAGACCCAGCTCACCAATCCTATACTGCACTGTGTCGTCCTCCATCCTGTTTTGAACATCTTAGTAATACACACCCAGTCTTCACAACAACCCGCCTTGGACAAAAAATATTTTGTAGACTGAGCACTATGATAAGTAGAAATTGTATTAACTATGTTTTAGTCAAATATACTTGATTAGGTGTTTGCTGTTTTGTCAAAGCAGATTGCCTGTGTTAATGAGTATAAACACACTGAAATTTTACATTTTATCAAAATACTGAAATATTGCTTTTTTCCTTTTTTTTAACATTTTAAATCTTATTTTTATACTTTATTGAATTTCTTTGTAAGTCATATTTTACATAATGAGAATTTGTTTTGTTATATTTTTATCCTGCTGTGTAAAATACTGAGTGTGATGTTGTGAGCTACTGGATAGCAGAATTTCCCTAAGGGCGTGAATAAAGTGTCTCTCTTTCTATCTTAAGGGTGCAGTAATATTTTATTCAGTGATGAAGAAAAATGGATTCAGCTTTGAAAGAAAGATGTGGGTGAAATGTTGTTAGAGTTATGTCTATTTATCTGTAATGCTTTATGAAAGTAGAAGACATAAAAGGAAATAAATTAAGATAATTACACTAGGGAATTTTGGTTTTAAACTTAAGTATCGAGCTGATCAGTTGGTTCCTAAATTGGGGGTTGGGATCCCAGCAGAGGGTCAGTGGACACTGAGAAGGGGTCACAAATGGCTTTCAAGAGAATAAAAGCAAGAATAAATGATATTTAAATGGTTTCTAGTGCTATATTTTACACATTATTGTTCAAATTTCTACATAGAACAAGTTGAATATTTTATTTTAGGCTGTTTTTTCTCTCTGATCATATGCTTTCCTTATGCTGGTTTTGGGGAGCTCATCGGTGAATATGAATGGCTGTGTGCAGCTTTATGTGTCTCAAACACTTGAAGGGGTAGTGGGGGTCCCAACTCTCTGTCACAATATTTTTAGGGGACTTTCTGAAAGGTTTGGGGACCCCTGATAAAGATCAACTGGATTTTTATATATAGAAAATCATGATGCCAAAGCTTTTTCTGCTTTTTTAGAAGTTTAAAGTTTTCAAATGTAATGTTCATTTTTAAAATTACTTTTAAGGACCTTCTGTAAAACAGTACTGGTCACATTCCATGTTGGTCTTTTTTTTTTTTTAACATTGAACCAAACCAAGGTACATAAAAACTATTGTTACCGAGACAATACATTATTACAATTACATTAATACATTAATACAATGACAATTTGCATTTCAATATTCCATCTGTTCTGTTATTTGAAATGCACATCTTTTTTTCTACAAACTTTTTAAAAGGACTTTGGTGCTCTCTATAATCAACATAATTAAACATGGGCTAACAGCAGCCCAGTTTAAACCATACATAGCTTTTATTTTATTTATTTATTTATCATATCACCCATGCTGCATAAAAACATGTATTAATATCATTATGTTTTGCTGACCAGGCTGAAAATTGTAGTTATTCTTTTTTCCATGTATTCTAATGACCTTCACATTTGAAGTTTTCTTTTTTTTTTAACTCTTCCTGTTTGCTGCTTCAAGGCAAAACCCTCCAAACAGATATGCTTGTCAGTAGATTATAGTTTAATGGCACTTTTTTGATGTGTCCATTTTTGGACACAGTGTGCTATGTGTAACTTAGAACAACTACAACTCTATTCAGAGTTTCTACATATTATCTGCCAACATTAACATGGCCCTCTTGTACAACCAAAGTTGCCCACCCCTCTTTTAAAATCAGATTTTTATTGTGTTTAGATGATGGGCACGGGAGGGGTGGTGTCTCTTCCCGAGGAGGCGATTCTCCAAACCCAAGAGAGACTTCGACCATACAATGTAGTAAGTGCTTATTATACATAATTTATCACCGATGTCTACTTCAATTGTACAATATTAATGTACACTACACCACTGTGTGCCACTGTGCTCCAAAGCAGCAATGACAATATACAAACTGCTCTGTGATGGGTTTATTTTTTTCTGTTTTTGCACAATTAAATGTGTGAACGTTTAATTTTTTATCATTTTTGAATGTGGGCAAACATTACGCTAATTTGCTTGGACTTGTTTAGCATCTTAATTTGCCTATAAACTAAATAATTTGCTTTATTGAATAGTGAAGCAGGCTGGTAATTGGGTTTGACTTTTTTCACTCAGATTAAAGAAGATTCAAGCCATTTTGACAGAAAGAAAAGGTTCAAGGACTACTGAAGAGCGATAAAACATAAAAATGGACTACATTTTTCAACAACTCCTCACATTTGCTGCTCTCTAATCAATCATTTGCATGTCTTGTAACATTAAAACCCTTTTCAAATTTTAATAAAATGTAAAATATCTTGTAAAAGAAAAATATATTTTGATCTCAAGTGTGATCTCTGTGTATCATGATGCCATTTCAGATTAAACTGACATTTCAAAGCCTTTTAATGGCTCAAATTGTCTTTGTAAAGCAGCCACGACCGACAAGCATGACAAACTTGTGACACAACAATCTCAGCATGACAACAGCTGCTGATTAAGCCAATTTATTAGAAATCAATGACTTAATTGAATTTGTTACACTTTTGCTAATTCCATTTTCTGCCACAGCGATCGTGTGCGTGTGGAAAATTACACCAGATGATATTCTTTGTTCGCACCTGAATGTTGATCACTCTCGCTGAAGTGCATGTGATGTCCATGTCAACACCCATTTAGGATCTAAAACTAAAAGAGCGAGCAACTTTTTCTCTTCCCACCCCCTCATCTCCTCCCTAACAGGAAATTGGTGTTCATTATAAAAATTGGAATTTCATATCAGGAAAGGAAACGAATCAGCAGGGGGCATATGTTTTAAAGAGAACTCATTTTCCAGCAAAGCCCCACAGACAGAGCGCCATACTAATCGCCTGGTGCATTAGGGGCCACGATTCATGAACCGCGCTGACACCATGGAGGCCCCCGCATTGTTAGAGCGCCGTTGTAATGCACACCAATGAACCCCAAACTCTGTGTGCACTTCTGGGAGAAGGTGAACATTATAAAAGCACATAGAATTAAAAGAGAAATTAAAACCACATTCCAGTGCACTTCCAGAACAATGCTCACTCATTTGTGATACTTCACATCGTCTGGCTTTAATATTCATGCTTGTAATTTGCATAACACAATCGTTTCCAGGACTTTGTGAAACTTCTTTGACAAAGTTAAAGGAGGAAATGTTGTCTGAGGCGTCTTTTTTGAAGCCCCACCTTTGAGGAGTTTTCAACAAGTTTGCACCTCCTCACAATAAAGGGTGATTATGCTTTTATAGTGTTTCCTCTAAAATATGGTTTTAATTCAATTTATGTGAGAATAATTAATGTGTACAGATAAAGCGTAAAACCCCATAAATTCCCTTCAAATAATCCCAAAGCGTTTGCCATGAAAGCCAACTTTCCCCCTCCCAGTGTCCTCATCAAGGACCCGCCTAATTGCACGTATATCAGGACAACAAAACCTGCTGGTATCTATGTTTCCAAATTTGATTTAACCTCACTTTCTCCTTCGCCGGACCCCCTGGTGGATATTCACTTTGTTTACCTCAAATTAAACTTCATATTGTTTACAGCCTCCTGGTCCCTGAACATTTTATAGCATTTTAGAATTATTTCTTTATTTATTTTTTGTAATGATTGTAGAGTTGGGATTCATTTGAATGTTTCCCTCATCTGCATGAAAATTATATAATTAACTTTTGATTAACCAGCTCAGTTGAGTTGGTTCCCCCATGCACACCGGTGAATAGTACCCACCGCATTTTAATGACTGTTTTCCAATTGAGTGGCGACCTTTTCATCAAAAGAGCCACAACTGGGGCTAAACAGTGGTAGAAAATAATCACGGCAGAGACAATAGCGGAGGCCGACAGGCTAGGATGTCATCCTTAAATATAACAACAAAGATGAAAGCAACCTTGCTTCACGTCGTGGCTTCTGGTGGCGTGAAGCCAAGTGCTTGTGCTGCTCCACGCTCCATTGTTAGAGCGGCGGAGGTCACGTCCATTGGCTCATAGAGGGAGAGAGAAAGAGAGGGAGAGGGGAAAGCACAGGAAGGCGAGAATGGCCCATTGTTACGTGTCCTTGCTCTGAGGGGATTCCATTATGAAGGGCGATACATTTTTGATACTTTGATTTTTGTGCCATTCATGTGTGTGAAAAACAGAACATATTTGGATAATGGCTTCAGGAAACGAGGGGGGTCTCAGAGCTCCTCCGTCCAAGGCTACTGCTCCTGCATTAACACACCTGCCAATCAAGCGGAGAGCAGATGTGCATCCTCGCGCCGCCCACCACCACATAAGCACTCTATCATATGTATAATATAGTTTTCATTTCATCACAATTACACTCTGCGCTCCGTGTGTGTGTGTGCGTTTCTGATGGGTCATAGGAAACTTTTATTGAAGCGCAGTGTGTAATAATAAAGTCATTTTCCAGGTGCTTGTTGTGGCTCTTATTATGAACAGAATGATAATTTCCCCTAGAGGACTCCGGCACTGCATATCAATTGAAGTTTAGTGTGGGTCTTATTATGTTCCCGCAGGCTATAGTAGAAGGCAAAGTCATCTTCAGAGAGAGTCTAAATGTCAGGGAGGTCTTCAAACACTTTTTTTCCCCTCCTCGAGCCATACTGAAGAGGGGTCTTTGGAAGTGCGACGTCTTGGAATTGATACAGGAGGAGTGAGGTAAAGAGCTCTTAAATTCTACCAACATTTAAAAACTGGTGACCCCCCCAGTCCTACCATGATATTGCCCTGAGATGCTGAGAGTTGAAGCAAGAGGAAAGTCCCTCTACCTGCTGGTCCAAAGGCTTCTTCCTATGATCCAGCCACAGGAGCATCAGGACCACAGCAGCCCCCCCAATACAAGCATGTCATACTCAGGACCACAACAACTCCGAAATCAGAACTGAATTATTGATCAAGGAAAGGAAAACTAGAGGTGCTCCAAGAGCTCAGACTTCCACCAAGAAATTTCTAACACTGTTGTGTGAGATATTGTGAAATATGTGTTAACAAATCCTTTAAAGAAATCTGGATCCACATCTTTGTATATTCAGATAACCACTCAAATAAAATACATGCTGTCTTGTTCTATAACCAACATTTCCTGAAAATGTAATCAAATACACAGAGAACTTTATGAGATTTCCACAAAGATGTTGAAAACAATCCTGTCTCACAGTGTTTTTATGCAGTTTTATGTAGTGTAAACTGCTATTTGGCCCTTAACAGAAAAATAAAAACCAAATCTTCTTTTAGTGTAAATTCTCTGTCAGAATCTTCACTAAAACAGTCCTGACACGGAGCTGACTCAGTGAGTGCGGACTGACTCTGGAGGCAGGTCGTCACAAAAAGAGCTGGCTCCCAGAGGAGGACAAACCCTGCCCCCACTGTTCGGCCCAACAGGTACAGACAGAGCTCCACTTCCTCACACCCTGTCTTAAATATCAGACTGTGAGGGAGGAATTGTATAATATAGTAAAATAACACACAGTTTAATATACAAGCAATATCAAGAAATGCCCATATTTATCAGAAGAAATTTGAAACTGAGAGGATCGCTACTTAATATCTCAAAGTGTGTGAGGACCTGAGGACAACAGACGGAGCCTGAACGTAGAAACACATGGCTTCATGTCTGACACTTACGCATGTATGAGATCTTCAATATATAATCCACACATGAACTTACATGTACACATTTCTGTTTTTCTATTATGAATCGTTTTTTTCTAAATATATATACAAAAGCCTTGCCTTGATGAAACTTTATCAAATATAATCATTACTGACTATTATAACATGATATTTTTTATCATTATTACCTCCACCAAGGAGGTTAAGTTTTCCCTAGCATTTGCCCGTTTGTCCATGACTTTCAGTCTATTAACTTGAAAAATGATGAAGTGATTATGAAGAAATGCTCAGGGAATGTTGGTCATTGCACAAGAACAAGGTGATTAGATTTTGGTGGTGATCTGAATCCAAATGTAGATCCAGGGAATTTTTTTAAAGGATTTGTTAACATTGAGAAATCAGTTTTCAACATTTTTCCTATAACTCCATTGTTTCTTAATTGCTACAGATGTTAATCCAATTTTTAGGAACTATTGGTCATGACAAAATGAAAATATGATAAGATTTTGATGGTGATCTAAATCAAGATGTGTATCCAGGAACATTTTCAATCATTCGTTAACAGTTTAAGATAGGGCAGTTATCCACATTTTTGACAATAACTCACTCAGTGAATTATTTGCAGAGGTTTGTACTCTCAGAGCACACCTCATTATAAATTATATCCTTTTTTTATGCATTTATTTTATTTTTAACTCCATTAGTGCTTCGGCAATACTGCTCTACAAGCACAAGTATCAGGTAGAGTTTTTTTGGAGTTATATTATTGTAAAGCTATGAAAATCAAATATAAGTTAAGAGAAATTTTTAAACCATGAAAAGTTGCAGCAGAAGAAAAGAAATGTACTCTTAGGAGAAGAGTTTGCTCTCCTCTGCTGCTGCTCCGTCATTTCCATTCCCTGCCACATGGTGTCACTCTTGAGCTGTGTTATTCTGCTGCCGGTCTCTCAGCAATTCCATCACTTAAGTTGCAAAAACTGTTATTCCTGTAAATCTAACAAAGACTTCAATCAATCAAAGTCTCAAACTGTGAATATTGTTAATTTCTGCACACTGAAAGTAGTTTTGCAGAGTTTTGCAATGAAGCTCTGCACGGCCTGGAAGCACAAAAATGTGGGAACTCAAATGAAACGATCATCCAAAGAAAGTCGTGAATTTCTAAAGTCTTCTTAGTTTTGCATTTGCGAGGCGACAATTTATCCCATTCTGATTTCTCACTTCTTTTTGTGACTGAAGTTGAAGTGCACCATACTACACGCTAGCATGCACACTTTTGCAGTGGATTGGCCTTTTCCTTCTCCATCTTCTTCTTCTTCTTCTTCCTCGTCTTTGGCTGGCAGGGAACCTTCCTGTTGTGATCCGACTTCTCCTCTTTGATCAAAGAACAGCGTTAAAGCACTGGGAGAAGGAGGAGGTATGAAATATGAATGAATACAGCTGTGTTTTGATGGATATGTCTCAAAGTATCCCAGTAAGAGACTGCTAAAGGCCAGGAAATCTGTTTGTGTTGTGGAAATAGGCTCCTTCCTCGCTTTGCCTCTTTACCAGCTTCATCTTGGGTAGCTTTTCACTTCATATTTTAGCGATCCTTTGTTAGGAAAGAGATCAACCCCTCATCCTTGCATTTGTAAGGAAACTGTTCTAAGCGGGGCCCTGGTTCATAATATATATCATTAATGACGGCATTTCCTTTGTTTGGTCTTGAAGCCACCTTTTGAACAAAAAAACTGAGCGCAAGACGAGGGTATTTATTATTTTTCTGGGGTAGACCCAAAGTTCTTACAGATGGAATGAGATCTTATATGTGAGGTGATGGAGGCTTTGTCACTAGTTATGTCTGTGATTCCACTTCCTTTTTCTGAAGCCCCCACTGGGAGCTGTGACTCATTTTGAAGATGGAAGTTGATACTGTGGTGTAAAAAAACTGAACTCTCCCATCGGAATTATAGGAAACTATCAGAGCTCAAACAAATCTGAGATTTTCAGAGAGTTAGATGAACTCATCTCTCACGTTCCACTTCTTTAATAAACACTGATAATAAAAAGGAGGAGACGCTCATAAAAACACAATTATTAGGAGGGATAGTAAAATGAAAATTGGTGCCTATAGATGTCTTTTAAAGGCACGGCGGCTCCTCTGTCTTATTAACAATCATTAAAAGACCCTGTGTGCTCATTTAGGACTATATTAACTAAGATAAAGCCTTTGGACCTGTGGCAGGACAGTGTCTCTGGACTATACTGCAGGTTCAAAACTTTCTGCCCGGGCTTTATTAGCCTCACTAATGGCCAGGGCTCCCCAAATGCCAGGGTCCACCTCTGCTGGGAGGCAGGGGGCTCAGATCCTGTCAGATAGGGGTCGCATTAACCAACTGTAATCTTTAGGGTACTCCACTCCCGCTGACCTACATCTAACGCCGGTACCATCCCTCCCGCTTACCCCCAACCGCTCTCCTTTCCCTCCCCAATCTGGTCTACCCATCCCACTCCAGTTATGCCACCCTCGGCTCTCTTCCCTCCCACGTCTCACCACCCTTGTGTGATAGTATCCCCCGCCTGGACCCACCCCACGCCTGTTCCAGTCCGGTCCGGCTGGCCACAGCAAGGAGCACGCCTTATCCTGTGGTAACGGCAATTAGCAGCGTAAAGCAAGCTGTGGAGAAGACCGGATCCCTGTCCACGTTTCAACCCCGGATCACGAGTCTCCAGCACAACTTCAAGGCGAAGCATGCAATTAGCTACAATAATGATAATGTGTTGTAGGGGAACAAAGAGAGGCTAAAACAGACTACTGGTGTGAGGCAGAGTGGGGTGCTAATAGTAGGGGGGTTATTTGAATACCCCGGTGCAGATAGGAGACCATATCAGACTGATTATCAAACGTATGATGAATTATATTTTTCCTCTAATTATCCCTGCCTTTTATGTGCAAACCAACTGAGTGAATTTTGCATTCTAGACATCTCTGGTCAGTGGTCTTCGGGCATCACACTGGGGTTACATCTTTTATTTCCTCCGAAAAACACACACGAGGAGTTGCTCATGTGGCTGCGCTGATGGGGAGAGGGGAAAGATGCACTGACAATTTTTCTTAGTTGACTTAATTAGATACTTTGAGAAATATTTGGCAGCGGTACAGGGCTGGAAATAAAAAAGGAAAAAGAAAAGGAAGGGGGGTGTGTGTAGTTTTTTGATGTTTGCCTATCGCAGATGTGTTGACACCGAGTCAAAACACGCTGGAAACAAAACCACAAAAACCCAAAACCGCAAATAAGAAACATTTCAAGTCAAGGTTGTGAGTAGATACAGTGGAGAAGCAGACTCGCTGGAACACAAAAAAGTGCAGCGCCTATTCTCTCCGCTGTGAGCAGAGACCATTCCTGCAGTCTTACATCCAGAGGTTTTATGGAGGATATTTCGCTGGGTGTTGTGCAAAACGAAGCGTGTCCCCAGAGCAGCAGCAACTTCACCTTGGCGGAGTAATGCTGTGATATTCTGTTTATTCTTCACTCACTTCATTTTACTCAGAGGAAATCCTCTGGAGATGGCTTATCTTGGAGCTGGAACAGGTGCACTCTAATTTACTCCTATTGCTTGGGGAGCCCAGGGGCCCCTGTAGAGAAGAAAGTAGCGATGTAGCACACTCCACTGTAAAACACAAACAGCCAGAGAAAGAGCATTTAATCGAAAGAGAAGAAAACTGTGAGCTTTGAGTGCAGCCGTATCATTTGGATGCAGAATTTTTTTCTCTCTTGTTGTTGTTGTTGTTTTTCCCGAGGAGGAAAAGACGGACCCTTCATTTCATTTAACTTTCATTTGTTCAACACTGTTAACTTTGCTTGAAAACTGTCATGCTACACTTGGCAAAGCAGCAGATGACGTGTGGGACCTGTTGTATTACCCCTGCATAATAAACACTGCCTTACCAGTCATTCCAGAGAAATCTACAGCCTTTAAGGGCTTAAATGAAAGCTTTTTAGGGGTGCTGCTTGGAGGCCCCCTGAAATGTATATCTGCACCCTTGAAACTGCAGTAAAAAGAAGGTGTTTACCACCAGATGCTTTAGATTTGGCTCAAACTTGGCAAATACAATTTCTCAGCTCTTATCCAGATCAGTGGCTCTCAAACGGCCTGCTTAAGACTCACATCCTTACCTGTGGATAACCACCCAAATTTATGACATACTGCATGCATTTAAGGTCAGTTGATAAAAAGTGCAACAATACATGCATATTACCAATTTTTCTCTTTTTTGCAGTGATGAAAGTTACATTTTCATTGATTATAAAGATCTCGGGACATCATCACATTATCATGAGCCTATAACTGTAAGATCAGCCCATAAAGTAGGAATGCATAATAGTGAATTTTGCCTGATATGCTCTCAGTTCCCAACCGGGGGTCATGCCAAAACTTAAGAAACAAAGAATAAAACACAGATTTAACATTTGGGAATACTTTCTGTAAAGGTATTTTGTGCAACAACTTGTGTCTATCACTATTTTATCCATAAAATATATTAGAATTATTGTGCATTTTGCACAACAATATAATTTTCTTTGTGGAAAAGTAAAACAGAGGGGACTCAGATGAAAAAAGACAGGAACCACTGCACAGTACTGTTATTTGCAAACATTTTATTGCCAAGACACCAAAACCAATATTTCTGGTCACAAATAAAAAATCTGCAGCTCACAAAAATGTTCCTGTTCCTTCCACAGTGATGTCAATTTGTGTAAAAGAACAGATGTGGAGCTAGAATAATATTTATGCTCCAATAAAAATACTTTTAGTTTTAAAAGTGGATACTCACTGATGATAAGCAGAACTATCAAGGTTATTTTCCCATTCCCTCTATACGTACTGCAAAATATCAGCTGTAAATATCAGCATAAAACTTTCATATCTGCAGATATAGATAATCACCTATTTAAGTGATTTTCTCCTGATAGCAATTGTGTTCTGTTGCTACATATGGATCCCAAATTCAAAAAGTTTCCACCATCAAATAGTCATTTCACTTCCAGACATTTAAAGAGTTTTAAGAAGGACAGCACAGTTGCTTAAGCAGGTGTACAAGCCTCACACCAAGACCCTTTTTTAATTTCAAAAGTCTTTGAGAAGCTATTTGATGGATGCCCAAACCTGTGGCCCACAGGTCATATAAAGCCCTTTGTCAATTATGAACTGGACTGAATCAAATTCCAAATAAGTTTGCAAAATGGAACATGAAGCTGGAGATGTCTGATCAATACAAAAAAGTCGAGAATCGTGGAAATTGAGTTACTTTGCCCCACTTGCTTCTCTGTCTCAGAATCTGATATACAAAACATGATGTGCCAATCATTGTGAAGCACCAATACTTTTAAAAGTTGGGCAATTTAGTGTTGAGATGAGACACCAGAGCTTCTATCCTCTGCTATAGAGGGTCATCCTGAGCAGGGTGATTCAGCAGCTCTGTGCTGGCTTTCTGAAAATACGTGCCAGGCACATTTCGAGCGGAAGCCACTTCAACCCCTTGACAGTCTTCGCCAGGCACATCAACCCAAAACAAGAAAACAAGGGAGCTCAGAGTTTTAGGATGTATAAAAAAATACAGCAAAAGTAGCGGAAAATAATATCAAGGAAGCAAATCAGTGTCAGGCAGGAAATATATATAATCTGTTGTTTGTACATTGCTCCTCCTGTTATCCTGTGAACTCACAATTTCCTTATGTGGTCTTCAGATGATCTTTATGATCGAGCTCTACTGTGCAACATTTTAAATCCTCTTGAAAAGAGAGGACGACAGAATCCATTAGCTGAAGTAAAGCTGCTGCCCAGGCAGACAATGTGGAAATTCTGGATGAGCGTATGTGTGAGCATGTAAGTAATCCAGTTAGTTACTCTGAAACTGGCTAAAGTTGAGCAGCGTGTTGCAATACAGCTCTCATGTAAATGTAAGAGAATGAAAGGGTATTGAAGAAATCAAAAGCTCCTGCAACACGTGTAGTTCAGGAAATGTGGCCTAATAAATTTGTTTCCTGGAGCTCTTTTGATGTCCTCAACATTGTAAGTCCAAAGCACAGTTTTCCTGTTTTCCCTACATAGAAGCACCCTGAACAGAGTTTATGAAGGACCCCACCCAAGTAGGAATTAAAAAACATATGCATTATAAAGAGATACTTTAAAATTTATGAAGTTGGGTTGTATCAGATACTTGACAACAGTCAGTGAAGTGACTAAAAGGCTCCCAGCAGGACTACATCTGTAAGGAGAGCGAACTGACACAACTGGTAAGGTACACTGCTGTTGTTGGGTATGGTTATTTCGTGTAATTGGTATTACACCTGGTATAACCCAACTTAAAAAATATAGCTCAAAGTGTCCTAAAATGCTACACATAAAGTCAAAAATAGGTGTAGACATGGCTGAACAGTCATTGCAGAAATGGTGAGCATGTTTTCTTGTTTGTGACATTGTAGCATGCAATTCCTTTTTAGGAGCAAGACACTGAACCCTAAGCTGTGTTTCGAGTTTAAATGGTATGAAAGCGTGTTAAAATGCCACCAGATACTGATTTCATTCAGATTTCACCCATGGATGTATTATAAGAACTGGATAGCGTGGCTCCGCCTTCCACCATGTAACGGACTTGAAGCCAAAATATCCCTCGTCAGGGCGCCTCCATTGTGCAACCAGTAGAGAATTTGGGCCATAATCCGGACGCAGCTGTCGTAAACGGTCGCAACACGCCTCAGCATACGCCTCACATAATCATTGTGAAGCTGCCGTAAACCGCTGTTATTTTTGAACTCTAATAACTAATAAAAAAGAAACTTTTCAGACAAAAGAGGACTTGGAGAACACGCAGCCCAATAATACTTTAATGTCACCACAGCATACGGATGGGAGAAATATTTCTACGAGGTGTATTAATTTTTTGAAGTTTCACTAAGGCCCGTTCAGATGAATAGGGAAGACGGAGATTTGACCTATACTGCAGCCAGTCACCAGGGGGAGCAGTTTTCGTGGCGGCTTCAATTTTAGCCCAGCATCACGGCGTCCATGTTTTTTACAGTCTATGATTTCACCTGGGTAATTTCCCCGAGCCCCTCTAGTATTTTATTCACGTAAAGTCCAGGCGAGTCAAAGTGTGTGAACAAAGCGTGAGGGTGCAGTCGGGCTGACAACAGGGCAAGATGGAGCAGAGTAAACGGGACTGTATGATGCCACACAGCAGTGAATTATCAAAGTGATTTACTGAGGGGAGTGGGAAGGGCTGATGGCGTCATCCTGTGCGACTGACTTGACACTGAAAAAGAAGATTTGACAGGATGGATGAAAATCAACTGCTGTGGCAGGAATACGAAATAACATTAGTGTCAATACCGGCAACAGTCTTAATGAAGCGAGCAATGCTTTTAAAGGTGCAAACAACACCTTATGAATTGAGCAACTGAAAAAAACTAAAATTAAAATATACAGTTGCAAACAAAACACAATTTTAGTTTTTCAAATAACTGTATTTTTTGTTTAACAATGCACTTTTTGTTTACAGTAATCAGAATTTCATTTCTTCTGACTTGTTTGTGCTTTTATTCCAAACATGTTCATGTGCTCTAAACTTCTTCTCTGTTGCTCCTCAGGTTTTTTTCTATGGCAATTCTGTCCTATTCTTAACATGGGCCGGCCTTTGGAGCCTGCTTGCTGATTGGCTGAGTTCTTAAAGTGAGTACAAACCTGTGTCTACCTCAGGTCCATTGAGCTTTTGCTCCAAAACTCAATAGCCAATCAGGCAGCATCCTAAGGCACGCCTATTGTCAGACTGAGACAGAATTACAAACAAAAATCCAGGGAGCACAAAAATTAAGTTTGGAATACAAACTCCCTTAAAAGGAAACAAAATCCTAGCCCCAAAAAGAAGAACATTGTTTAACAAACAACACAAAATCAAATTTGGGCATCAGAACAGCTGTTTCTACTCCACACCATCAAAGTCAGTATATCTGCGTAAAAATGATCCCCACCAGGTCTCTCAAGCATCCAAAGAGCCCACTCATGCTTCTGTTTCTCAGATGTAATCATCGTGCATGTGGTGACACTGCCTCATACTCACTTCTTTGAGATACAGTGCTCCTCTTGACACTTTAATCAGTGCTGTCGATAAGGTTTTTAACACGTAGCACTGAAATTTGGATGTAAGTTGTTTGTCTGCTATCATATTACAAAAACTGACAGCCGATGCGTTTGTTTGACGTCACATGACGTCAAACAAACACCCTCCTCCACCACTTTTCCACCGTTCAGCAGGGACCACTTCCTGCTGTGAAGTGCAAGTGTAAACAATCATGTCAGAGAATTACTTGGGCAGGCTGCCTGGATATTATTCTGATATCGAGGTTGCATGTGGGAAAAGTGCTGTTGAAACTTTAGCTATCGTTGAGTGTATATGAAAATAAATGAATGTGAATGGGTGGATGTGACATTGGGTGTAAAAGTGCTTTCAGTAGTCAGAAAGATTAGCAAAGCACCAAAAAATCTTTACTACTATTTACCCAGCAGTACATTAATATGTTCATTGTGGATGTCAAAATAATCTTTCAATTGATGCATCTCGATGTGAACGTAGATGAAATGCATTGATGCAAGGACAGTTAATAACTGTTTAATCTTGCAGAGGCTGCTGCCAGACTGCAGTATCAGTTTGATTTCTGAGGAAGTAAAAAAAAAATTGAAGAAGATGAGGGGTTTTTTTGTTAAAATTGAAAAAAGCCATTTCTAATTAATAAACTCAGTTCATATCTGCTTTCTTGTATATTTTTGATACAAAGAGAAGCCTGGTGCAGTAAAATAAAAAATCAAGGACACTACTACCTGTGTTGCCTTGTGACACAACATGTCATCCATCAATTTGATTCGTTAACTTGATCACCATAAACTGAATCATCATTCTAGTGAAGATGCACAGCTCTAGTGCTCATGTTTTCATGCGAACTGAGTAGTTTTTAAAAAGCTGATATCTCTCGACATTACTTTAGCAGGAAAAGAAGGTAAATCTATCTCTCTTTGTGAGATCCCTACATGTACTGTATGTGGACATGGCCAAAATACTGCTTTGTGCATCAAAGTAAACCACCTGTAATAGCACTTGCAAAAATTGAACACTCCTGCAGATAAGTCATATTCAGTCCGTCTATTCTGATGAATGTGCTGTAAAACTCATGTTACTTCCCATCACTTTTATTGTTGTCAATTCCGGCTCACATATAGTCATATTTTTCTTGTTATTCTGTGAAATATTGAGCACTTGCCAACTCAACATGTCATGTCTCTTTGGGAGCTGAGCACACGTTACATACTGAATCTTAAATCACCTCTGACTTACAGCATCTCTCATATGTGCCACTTACACTAAAGTGTACGTAAATTCAACTGCTATGGCCTATTTGTTTCTCTAATGCCGTGCTGTGGGGAGAAAAAAAGTTTGTTTCATCTTCCAGCCTCATCCCTGCATCCAGTGCAAAAGAGCTAAGCTTTCAACTTTGAATTTACTCTCCAATTCCTTTTTCTTTAGAGAACTGTGGTTTTTGAAGAGTGGAGCTGGTATGTTATTTGTTCGGTATATTATAAGTCTGAATTCAGTCAGTATTTTTGTTTTGTGTTGTTCGTCTCTGGGGAATTATGCAATCAAAGCAGATGCCTCAAGCAGTCTAGAAAGCGCCCCTTGTGAATAAGAGAAAATCTTGTACACAGCAGTTTTTTGTATGTGTGTATGGAGAAGGGGGGGCATGACAACAAAGCAAATATATGGCATTGTTCTCTGTATACGATACTCATATGCTGCACCTTTTTTTTAAAGAAAATAACTATCACACCTGTGCTCAATTTTCAGGAAAAGTTGTTTCATTTGACTTTATTCATATTCAAATTGTGCACCACTGATGAGCGCATAAATGGAGCCAGTGCACCACTTTGACTGATGCAATGGAGGTTCAACCGTCAATGTGCTGGATCTCTATTATGGAAAATAAGGTTTGAAAACTGGGGTTGGAGTTTCACAATCTATAAACAGACATTTCTCACTCAGAAAAACTGGAAAACAAACAGAGAGACAAAGACTCTTTGCAGAATAAAAGGCGCAAACACAAAGAGAGAGCAATGCAAGGACAACACAGAAAAATCATATACACTTTTAATGAGTGTGCCTGCCCCAAGCTCCTGTTTTTAATCACCTTTCCGTGTGACATAATTTGCTGCGAGATTGTATATGCTTGAGGGACTTTCAGTTCTTGTCAACTCAAGAGCATTTGAACCAATCAATACCTGTCTATCCTGTGGCACACTCATAGTTGGCCATTAGGAAAGAGCTGCTTAAAGTAAGCTCAGCCAATACCATTAGCCCTAGCCTAAGGGCAGTTCCATGCCTTAGTCAGGGTAGGCACCTGCCCCCGTCACCCCCCCACCACCTCACCCCCTTAACCCCCCTCCGCCCCTCCCCCCACCATTAAGAACCTCCCCTGAGACATCATTTGGACACATCGGCCAAAGAGCACTTCTTTATTCCCTCTCTTTTCTTTCCCCGGCTCCACCGAAAATCAATACATCTCCCCTTTTTCTTATTTTCACAATTTTGCCTCAATATTATTCTCTGCTCTTGCCAGAAACCAGCCAACTATCCTCTTTTTTGTCTTTTCATCTACAATTTCCTGTGACTAATGTCTCTGCACCTCTTGTTTTTTGGAGGAAAAGAATTGGAAAATAATTGAATTATCTTGTCATGCTGATATCAAAAAAGAGGCCCCAGTGTGTGCTGGAAAATGTAAAAACAGTGAGGTCACTCTGCATTATTTGCTCTTTTTTAACCTTTAGAGTTCTACTTTTCCTTTCCTTTTTTTTGCTTTGCAAACTCAGCTGGTTTCCTATCTGTCCTCAAACCTGGTCATTGGTTTAGGACATTCAATAAGGGAGACATCAGCGCTCAAATATCTCAGCGATAATGAGTGAACTTCCTCTGTGTCAGTGTTTTTCGGCTCTGACCATGTCATAACTCTAAACCTTAGAGACACAATGCCGTTCACAGTAATGCTTCCTGACTGCTTTCAATTTTATTGCTAGGCGATGACTCCACATAGCCCAGAGTTTCTGAACAAGTGATACTATATGACGTCCTCAGAGGGGTCAGTCACATATTGCCCTCCCACACCCCCACTTTCAACAAAAAAAACACAGAAAAGTGGGGTTCTGCCCCCTAAATCTGGGCCTTTGCTGTTTACGTTGATAACTCTGAAGAGTGATAGCCGGTTCCGCAGCACTGGCGATTTCTGTGGCCGCCTATATCGATCGAGGGTCCTAATGAGCAGCCGCGGAGCTGTGGCTAATGGTGTTGTGTCTGGTGTCCGTAGTAAACGCCCACGTTGAGATTATCATTCCCAGGGGGGGCTGAGAAAGGTTTTGCCAGCTCGAGCCCTCAGGGTGCGAGCGACACACTTCAGGGGTCAAGGTAAACTATCAAATGAACAGCCGGCTCTTTTCCTTTCTTTTTCTTTAAGGACTACTATACCACACTGCTACAGTACAGCTGCAATCTCCATACAAATCTGTGAGGTGAAACCAAACACCTATCTGTCCTCTGTCTCAATCTTTTAGGATTGAAAAGGCCAGCTCTTATTATCCTGACAGTGTGTTACTGCAACAGAACTATCTCAGGAAAAAAGCTCTCAGTGAAAACCAGGTACTCACATTCTAATAACTCATTATCAAAACAATCCACAGCCATTTAGAAATGGTCTTTTCTAAATTATTTTTAACCCTTAAGTTTTGTGGTGAATTGGCGTCTCTGTCATTTTTAAGGTATATTTTAACAGCAAGTTGATAACCTTTAAAAAGACTACTAGGTTAGGGTCACAGTGTTGTTTCGATGCTTTGCAATGGGGATATTTAATAAAAATACAAAAAATGAAAAAAACAAACAAAACACATATAGCTTCTTCATTTTAAAGCTAGAGGCACAAAATATGTTTTGAAATCAAACTATTCTCAAGACAATCATGAAGGGCTGTTTCACAGATAGAATATATTGAACAGTCTCTCTGGTGTGTCAGGCTAAGTCTTCACATTCAAACACAATACAAGAACAAACTGCACAAGCTGACAGACTTTATTGGACTGTTAGTGCTTACCTTGATACGAAACTAGAAGGCACATAAAATGACTAATTAGAACTATTTTTACTCATTGGTCAATCAAATGCCACATGTTATAATGTTGGCTGTATTTAATGGTACTTTTGGGAATTTGCTTCGGGTCAATAGAAAACAGTCCTTGGTCAGCATTTTGCCCTTGGGCCAAAGTTTGGACACTCCAGGTCTAATTGAAATGCCACTATTAACTAAGTTAGATGGAGGCATTTAATGATAGATTTTGTTTGTTTAATATGTAAATGTGTGGATGGCTGTGTTTAAGATAAAAAATACATTCATAAAGGATATTTTAACAGGCAATAAGCTTATTGTGGCAAGCCCTGTGCAAGGCATAGACTGAAGACTGAAGAAAGAGCCACTTAAGATGGCACTGTACCGTACTGAACTGACCATTTGCCACAGAATATACCAGTCAAACAATCAGTAAAGACGGCCCCCCTATGGCCCCCTTCCCCACTTGGTGAAGGGGGCCGTAGGATTAGAGCACCATGGCACCAGACCAAACAAAATGAAAATGTTGAAACAGACTTCTCTGGTTTGGCTTAAACAATCGTTTTGACAATTTGAGACAACCAGCCCAGGTCTCCCCTATTCTTTGTTTCTGAACTTCACCCTGAACCTTTTTAAAACCCTAATGAAATAATAAAATCAGTTGATCCAAATATATTTATTTTCGTTGAACATGATAACTAGTTTAGCCTACTGTATGCTGACTTGTTAATTTTGATCTCCGTCTTGCTCACTCATAGGCACACTACCTTTACTTTTCTATAGATATTGAAGGATAGAGAACTTATCTACGGGCTGGTCAGGAATTGCTACATTTGTTGTTTGCTAAGTCAGAGCAAACATGGTTGTGAAAGCCTTCGCTTAAACTATGTCTTTGCACCTGACTGGTTTAAATTGGGGCTGCATGGTGGTGCAGTGGGTGGTGCACATGCCTTGTAGCAGGATGGTTGATAGTTTAAGCCAGGGCCTTCCTGTGTTGAGATTGCATGTTCTCCCTGCGCATGTGTAGGTGCTCTTCACACACTTCGACTTCCTACAGTAGACCAAAATACATGTTTGTCTAGTCAATTGGAGAGTGTGAATGGTTGTCTTCCTCTCTATGTGGCCCTGTGAATGGCTGCTGACTGGTTCAGAGTGTACCCTCCCTCTTGCCCAGTGTCAGCTTGGAAAGGCTTCAGCCCCATTTGATCCTGAATGGATAAGGGATAAATAGTGGCTGGATGTTTTGGTTCCTCCTAACTTCTTTTTCCTAAAGTACATGCTTTTGCATATTTCCTTACATAAGCTTTAACATTCTAACAAAACTGTAATTTCTTTTTTTTTTTTAATGTATTTTTGGCCATTTTTTGCCTTTAATGATAGGAGAGAGAGAGTGGATAGGCTTGTGAAAGGGGGTTAGATAGTAGGGGAAGACACTCTGCAAACTGGTCACAGCCTGAATTCGAACCTGGACTGGCAGAAGCAAGTACATGGGGTGCCTAGTTGCTAACCACTCCGCCAAACTAGCACCCCCAAAGTTGTAATTTCTATTTTAGTCTGCCATTTCATGGTATTTACTGAGGTAAACCTTATGAAGGGAGATAGAGATGTGGAGAACAAATATCATTGGAAAGTTTATATCATTGGATTTAATCTGCCAGGTAACAAGAGTTTAAATCAAAATAGCATCCCAGAAACATAAAAGCAAAGTCAGGAAAATATTTTCTACCACTGATAGAAGCTGAAGATCAGGAGAAAGTTCCCTTCTAAATACAGGCAGCTTTTTTTCTCCACGAAGCTTGCAGCAATCTTAATTTTGATTGGTCAGTGAGGGAAACGTGTTACTGACGAACAACATTTTCTCAGACACTGAACCACACATCATCTGATGCTGAGGGACTTTTTCTGTGAAACAAAGTTGGTTTTGAATAGAAAACAAGCACTGCCAGTGCAAAATACACTGCCTGTAGATACAGGCTCTAAAGTATAGATATTTAATTCATGTAAATATGGCCTTGACAAAGGAATTCAAGGAATTCTGTGGTTCAAGTCATACAGCACTTGTCCATTGAATTTGAAGACAACATCACACTTTTACTGTACAGCCTCAATTTTCATGTAGACCTTTGCAATAATCCAAAATAGACCTGTTATAATCCTTGTACTCTCGACAATTTAGACTTAAGAAGTGTGCTTCCCTGTCACTGCCCATATATATTCATCGACCAATCCTGAACAACAAAATTGTAGGTATCTGAGGATTATGAAAACTTGAAGTTTCTGCATTCCAAACTATCAGACAATGTTTATGTTTCATGAAAATACTGTACGAATAAGTTTTCTCTTCAAAACGTCTTTTCAAAACTATGTGTTGCCGCAAATCCCTGCCTGACATCTCTTAAAGACTAATGAAATGGGGCAACCCTGAGCAACAAAAAGGTGGAAGAAATCAAGAATTTTCTACATGAGTGTATATACAAGCGGTTGGTAGAGCAACCCATCAAACTGTTGCAGCCTTACTTCACTACTTCAGCTCTTTGCTAATTTCTCCACAGTAGTTGTAAAAAGCTATTACCGAGGCATTGATAGAGACTTCTCTAAACTGCCTAACTGTTATTAAGAGACCTCGATGAGACCTGGCTTGACAGACTGATAATGGCTTATTTGACTTCAGAGATTGCCCTGGCACAAACACTTCAGCCCCCTTCACACACCCATGGCAGCCATTGTCCTTTGCTATGCTGCGTCCCATTCTGCTGCTCTTGAGTGACATCCAACAAGTTCAGCAGATTCCCACTGTAAGTGCACACCAGACAGTACATGAAGTCTTCAAAGAAAGGAGCTGGAAAAAGTCTCATTGTAATGGAGGGAGTTGTTGCAGCCTTCATAAACCTGACTGGGAAATGAAACCTGCTGTTGACTCACACAAGGGGAAGGGGAAATCTTTATTTGGATGATTAAGTTACGATAAAACGGCAGCAAAAATGCATCTTTATCGCCATGTTCCACCTCTGTGTTCCAGCAGATGATTCCTCCGCGGATTACTCTTGATGGTATTCAGCTCAGGGTGAGCGCTGAGCATTAGCAGGGGCACACGTAATGAAGTCAGCCCCAACGCACGGCACCTCTCGGAGTCATGCCCTGTTTGGAGTCACACTTCCATGTCCTGGCAAATGCTGAGCATGTAAAACAGAACTGTCAATTATTCAACATGAACAGGAGGATGTATGGAGTGACACGGGGGGTGGACAGGGGCCGACTAAGCCTCGGGCAGATGGGGGTACCACTTTGATGTGAGTGTGTGGGCCTGCAGAGTTGAGCAAGGTGCACTGGGTAATCTGCTAGAACACTCCTCCCCTCCCCACCTCCCTCACCACCAACTCCACCCTTCACTCTTCATTTTCCTCCCTCTTATCTGCAGGGGCGACGTATGGGAGAGAAAGTTTGGACAATTCTCAGAGTCCATGCCTCACAGGGGGCCTAAAAATATCATCTCATTCTTTGCTTATTCATTTACAGAGCTTAACAAATTTATCAGACCGCCACCCAATGTAAGGTTTATGCTAAATCTGCCCTAAATTAACAGCACTGTGATTATCAAAATTCATTTTTATGTTTCTGTATTGGTTTATTCACCAGCACCTAAGAGCTCTTCATGAGCTCTGACAGTTTTTATGCGAAGATATAATTATTGTTATCCATGAAATTTTAAATTTACTTGAAAAAAACAGAAAATAGTTAAAGGTGCTATGAGGAGAATCTATTACCGGCGATATTAAGACTCTGCTACCCATGAGCACGTGCAGCGATTGTCGAAATGCTGCATTTCAGTAACCTCGAAACTGGGAGTGACATCTCCGACTTATCAGCGTTCCAGTTGAAGTTGGAAAAAAAACATGCCAATCTACCAGGCTATTGTTAGCTGTTGTTAGCACGTTCTGTGTTGTTGTTCACAAATATCACATGAAGAATGTGATTATCATTATGGCAGCATTTTTGTAAATATAAGTCTAACAATACTATGTATACAGCTGATCTAGAGCGACACACCCCAGTCAGAAGTGCAAATAAATAGATTTTTACAGGAGCTAAATAACTGTTCACACGGGGGACGTTCCAGTTGCAGTTTCCTACTTGGAACTCGGAAATTCCTACTTCTGACTACAACTGGAACGCACCAAAAGACGTGACCCAAGCCAAAGCGTGCGTTTGTTGTGATGCTTTAATAAATGCAGCCGGACTTTCCTCAGAACTCTGCATTGCTTTATGACTCCTTTTTTCAACAACTTACAGGATGCAAAGCGACGAGGTAATGTATCTCTTTCTAGTTACGTAGCGGTAGTTTTTGATGTGTGACAACAAGCAATTTTTGGAAAACTTAGTATCATAGTTTTGTAGCCGGCTATATATCGCTTACTTACAGCCTTACAGCTATATATCGCTTACTTACAGCCCGGTGCTCTAAGACGTGTCTGAATAATATAAATTTGCTCTAGTTTTAATTGTCTTGTTCCTGAAGTTGAGTATCCAGGCCAGTCCAGCCCTGTCCGACCCGACTGGAGGGCTAAGGAATAGCATTTATAGATAACCTATTTTGATGCTATAAAACTCATCTTAAAGTGTGTATTTCGATCAGGCATATATCTAAAAGTGAGACTTTTTTTGTCATTACTTACAAAAGTAGAAACTCCTCATAGTCCCTTTAAGTACAATATCATTTCTTCATTTAGACTTTAAATTATAATTATTTTCATGCATCCATGAACAGAAAAATGAAGTATCAATGGGTGAATGTCGTGCTTGATTAATTTCTGATTTACCAGACAAACCCAGTGAGCCGTTCAGATGTGGGTATAAAAAAGTGAATTCAGTTTGAAATCCCTTAGACCTGTTCAAAATTTATGTCCAATATGAATTACATTTTCAGGTTTAAGCCAGTTTTTTATATAAAGATTTCTAGCATGTTTATGTTTTCTCAATTTTATGATGTGTGCTCTAATTAATTTGCTGGGCACTGTATCCAATGCTGGAACAGGCAACTTTGTATTGCTAAAAAAAAAACATTAAGACAGCCTCTGTGCTGCTAAACTCTAGCATGAAAGCTAATTTAGATTGAAAGGATGCCTTATAGAGCATTTCTTGGAGCAGTTGGTCCCAACTGGTCTAGCCTCAGGACTCACTGTTAAAATTGTGAGTTGAATAGCCATGAATTTCAAACCCCAGGGAAGACAAGCATCTTTATTTCACCCCACTTTTTGACTATCGGTTGTTTTTAAAGAAATCTCAATGAGTTATCGCTTGATCTTAATAATAAAAGTTTGCATAGATGCATAGTAGTTGACATCACATCATTGCATAGTAGCTAACGTTGATCAATGGTACAAATCATCAAGATTTTGATGATAGTACGTTCTGGGGTGTCAATTTTGCAAAACAAGACATCACTATTCCCTCTGTGCTCGGAGCTGCTTGAGCAGACTTCCTCCCCATGTTCCTTCAAATAGCCCTACCAGTGTGATGTTCTACCATTATTGCATCAACATTTCAAATTTTAATGGAAGTTAGAGAATTGGCTGCAGCAGGTGGGGCAGGGCAGCTGGGAGGCTATGATAATGAACTCTGTGCTGACTGGCTGTCTGATAGCAGGGAAAAGAGGTGTTACAGGCATTGGAGCAGACTTTCAAAATGGTCATGGCATCTGTCTGTGACAAGTAAAAACCCACATGTAGGTGGAGGCTGTGTAGTTATTTCATCACAAACCCCAGAAAGTAAAAAAAGAGCATTTTAAGGGGCATTTTCTTTCAAGAGGCTTAGTGTATTTCTCTGTGAAAACAGTGTTTAGAAAAAGGTGTCATGTTTCTCTGCTCCCTAAGCCCCTTCTAAAAATGTGAAAATCAAAGAAATTGAACTGGCAGGACATGGGACACTTGAAGGGTCAACAGCTCTTACAGAGAATCTCAGACTGAGAATACAGGGTATATCAGGGTACACTGTATAAGAAAGCTCGAAGATTTTGGGGGCTTTTTTGATTGTGGACACACTCTAGCAGTCATCAAAAATAAATATAAGAACCCGAGTAAATGACAAATAAATATTGTTTCCTTCTTAAACCCTAAGTTGGTCCTTTTTGTGACAGAGGTCATGGTTGCATGAAGTTTTTTAAATTCTGAATTAAGTATGCAGAATAAAATAATCCGGAATTTAAGTATTCTCCTTTGTGTGTACATGGAAATAGTAATTCTGAATTAAGATTCACATGTAAACACAATTATTCGCCTTTATTCAATTCCACTTAAGGTCTGGGGGTTGGGCATAGTTCTGGTTAGACGGGGGCAAACGTGATGTAATGAATTATTTACATCTCCAGTTCAACATCTCCAGCGTCTCTATCGGGGAAACCTCATTCATCTTGGACGCTACAACTTTAAGAAGGTCCACATTGTTATGGTTACATCGATCCACTCTTTCATTACTTCCGGATCATCTTATTAAATAAATTCTCTCGGCTTGAGTCCAATGCTTGCTTTGGGCACCCATACTGTACCCATCAGTGTGCTGTGCGTCATTGCGACAAGACAAGGAAACGAGCATGGGCAGAACCACCATAATTAAATTAAAGCAGGATGAACATATTTGTAATGGAGGAATTATTTTATTTGGATTGAAAACCAGAATTAACCAGCCAATTGGAATTAAGTTTTATTTGGAATTATCATTTTCATTTGAAATTAGGTTTTTACATGGTCATTTTTAATCTTTTTCAAGAGAATTTAAGTTTTATTCGGAATTAAAGAAGAATTCCAGCTCTCATGTAAACATGGTAAGTGTAGGGTGTACAGGGGGATGATGGAAAAATTGATAACCACTGGATTACAGCAGGAGAAGGTTTCAGCAATGATGGTGGTTGAGGGGCCTACTCTAGGTCTTTCATATTGCCCACAATTCCTGACAGTGCCCCTGCCTCCCTGCACCCTTCATGTCCTGCTCTATTTTCCCCCTTGACATGCACTCCCTCTCTCTCTCTCTCTCTCTCTCTCTCTCTCTCTCTCTCTCTCTCTCTCTCTCTCCATCCCTTACTTCACACACACATAAACAAACCCACACACATGTGGGCACACACACAGTGACATGAAAGCCTTTGTCTGTTAACCAAACAAGAGCTGGCAGCACTTGTTACAGATAATAAAGTTGTGAATGGCTGATTTTTTGGTGGAACTGCGTTGTTGCAGTGTCACAAGAACGGCATTACTCATTTATACAATGAACACTAAAAGTTCCCCTCTCCTGAGCCTCCTCTCGTAGTCATACAATAGCAAGCTTAATTACATTAAGTTCTGAGAAGAGGCAAGTTAATGGATGACATTTTGCTACACCATGAGTGCTCCTTCCAATAACAATAGAAACCCAAATAAGACCTAATTAATATGCATAGCAGAGCCAATGAACTTAATTGTCAAGTTGCTTTTATCAACCTGTCAAAGGATTGACAATTAAAACAGCCTCCGTTAAAACTTTAATGAGAGGCAAGTAGGAGAGAGCGATGATGAGGGAACAAAAAGACGCCGGCTTCATCCGTCATGAAAGACGCTACAAGACAACTACCCATTATTATTTCCTATCAGGATAAAACTATGCAAATCATATTATGCATTTTTAAATAATGAGTCAATGAGTAATATTTAATTTATTACCTATACTCTTAGAATGAATATTTAACGCTGTTTTTAAGCTGATGAATTCATTAGATAATTTAGAGGTGAGCTTTAGCAGCAAGTTTTTTTTTTTTTTTACATGGCATGTCCTCAAATTTTTTGTTCTGAATTCGAGCAAGAGGGTGTTAAGTTCAACAAGTAAACTCTGACAATTCTTCCACCGGGGGAAAAAGACTATCATTTTGGATGCAGCATGGGCAGCACTAAGTCCTACCCAGATAGAAACATAGGACTGTAGATTTTGACTATTTATTTACTATCTTTTAACCTTTGCTCTGAAGCAATGAAAAACATGACCCTGTATTTTACCAGTCGATTTGATAAAGGGTGCATATAAACAGTTTATGAGTGGGCAGAACCTTGATTGGGTGATTACTCTGTCAATCACAGCTATGGACCAATCAGATAATGTGATGCCACCAAAGAATATTGGAAGTGGTGCAAAAATATATCTTCTAATCAAGTGTTTTTAGTGTTGCTTGTTTTTCATTCAAAAATCGATTTTGGTGTATTGATGAGTGTGACTCGGGCAAAAAATAAAAATGTAAAAATTACTGTACCGTTTTATTATTTTTTATTTAATTTGAACTACACTTTGTTTATATATAAATTCTGGAAATCACCCACGGTGGGCAATTTTTCGGATAACTTATTGATATGTAATGAACTGCTTGTGGTCCACACAGAGTGAAAAAGTGGGCCATATGTAGCCCACAGGCCTGCAGTTGTCCATCCTTGTCATATGCATTTTAGGATCAGAGTATGGTGACTTTTCCAGGATGCTTTAAATTCTACTCTGGACGTCCTTCAGTTTCTTGCTCCTGAACTTGGAACAGGAAGGTGTCAAGTTCAACAAGTAAACTTTGTGAAATCTTCACAGAGAGAACCCTCTTCATTTGGAGCCTGAGCAGCACGGTGGTGCACCCTGGACCTGAACTGAAGCAAAAAGGCAGTGATTTGACTCACGTTTTCATCCCCAACATTGACACCAGCATGTCGGCGCTCCAGGGGGGACTAAAAACTGCTGACTCACTCCCAGTGCGCTGGTTGTTGTTCTCCCTTACAGATGTGACCGTTAATAGGCCTGCATCCATAATCATTAGTGTGTCTCAGTGCACAGGTACCCGATGGGCCCCATGCGTCTGCCATTTGGTCTCGGTTCACTGTGCTCGCCTGCAGATGTGAGCGAGACACACACCTGCTCGGGGGCTCTCAAACAGACCGCCGCCATCCGTCACAGCTCACGCTACGCTCGCTCTGTCGGAACAAGGCCTTGGTTCCGGTCCAGCGGCCCTTAGACTGTAGGTCAGTGGCCATCTCTCGTGATGAACCCACCCTTCCATGAATCATATCCTCTCCTCTTCTCTCTTCATACCCCATCCCCAACCCTCATTGGCCCCGTTCAGGGTTCACTTTCCCCCCTTTGCACATGCACTGGAGCGCACTGAGGTAGTGCAGGTGAGCCAGGTAAAGACAGTACCTTAAAGAGAGACATAAACTAATGATCATGTTTTCCCCCCTGCCCATCAGCCACAGTGCACTCAATAAAAAATGAAAAAAAGAAAAAACTTCCGTGTGGGTCTTTCACGGGCATCAGGCCACGCTTCACACTACATTTGTTGATGTGTGCATGCATGTGCACGTCTCATGCCAGCCCGCCTCCCATCAAGTCCTAATGAGGCCAGCTGGCTCTGCGCTCGGACCAAACCAAACTGGAGAGACGGCGCAATCCTGGCTCTCTCTGTCTTGTACACCCCACCTCCCTGATGCCTCCCGCCCACCCTCTCCTCTCACCCTCCTTCTCCTCCAGATATCTTGGAGAAGCACGGACGGCTGAGCACACACGGCAGATTTGGAAATGGACAGTGTGTTTGTTAAAATCTCCTCTGTCTCCCAGATCCCCTTGGCCGAGGCCTGAATTAGAAAGTCCACGGCTGCAGCCCCCCAGACCTGCCTCTGTGGTTGCTTACAGTGTTTCCTGCATCTACAACAGCAGCGGTGGTGTTGAGGTCTGCTGCTGAACAGCGGAAAGGAGGAGATATACCCCGAGGCACAGTCCAGGGAATATTGCTCTTGACTATGGAAACAGAAACACAGCCAGTGTTTCATACACCTACAGTAACTACAATAAAAACTCAGACAGATAAAACAGAACTGAGACAACACGTCATCATGTACTTTTCTAAGAAGCAAAATAATCCAACACACAAATCAGAAGCTGCTTTGCTTATTCACTTAAGGTTACATGAAGGTTAGACCTTGGGAAACAGACTTCATGTATCACTTTTATCCACACACTTTGTTATTGTCAGTATACATTGCTGTGTTTTACATTAAAATATGCACCACACACTCTGCAGCAAATAGCCTCTCACCAGTAAGTCGGTTTCCACATCCTGCACCCAGATTCATCTACACAGTTTGCTGTAAATACACTGTAGACTCTACTATCAGTTAAGGTTGCTTCAACCCTACATCAATCTTCACCATGCAGGCCAAAAACAGCTAACCGCACTGTGAGGAAATGCCATTATACTGACAACAAGTCAACATAAGGCAGGAAATTGACCTGGAAATTACTGTACATGTTGATCTTCATGACATCTCATGATTTTACAAGTATTTTGTGAAGTTTTTGTTCTCTTGTGATGTTTTGATCTTGTGTTTCAAGCTGCTTGAGGCTAAGCTCCACTGCACAGCACTTTAAATACACCTCTAGGCAAGGACATGGGCCATCAGTTTGACCAAAGCTGTAGCACGGATGGATTACTAAGTTGGCAGACTATAATGAAATGGGTAAAGCCAACCCTACAATTGCTTGAAGCCCCTACATAATGTCAAATACTTTTAAATAAAACTGTTCTTCATGGCCTTTCTCTCTGCCGCTCTCTCAGTCTTTCAAAATATGTATGCCACAACAGTCAGTAGGGGATGTGCAACCCCCCCTCAGGTGAAGACAGCCCCTGGGCCAGGTGCCTGTGGAAGGAGCATGTATCTGCTGTCAGAGCAAAAGTCAGATCACAACACTAAAATACCAAATATAAACCTATTGAGATGAATGAGATCAATATGAGAATTTCCACTAAACAGCTTGTTTTGAGCAGGGCTGAAATTGAGTGGTTTACAGTCATGCCAAAATCATCCATTTTATAAGTTCTGAGGACATCTGAGACTTGTGTAGACTTGGTGAAAATGAAAATATGACATCTTCAGATATTTTCAACAGTTTTGGAGAATCTACAGTTTTATCTCTACAGTTGAAGCTGTCCTATTTTGTGTCCTAATTTATTACCATGACAGAGTAGTCATGGCATGAATGTTTCTAAAAATGTTTGGCCCCCAACGAAAAGACACCACCATGGGCCGAGCCAGACAGCCACAAACCAAGTTGAAGCAACACCCACTTAACACCCACTCATGTTGTGTAATAAAAATTTAATAATGACACCAATTTGTTAATAGACCACTTCTTTCACTTCTGCTAAATTTATCTCCGAAAGTTACCTGAGCACTTATTATTACAAAATAAACTGGAGCAGCATTTATACATTTAAAAAAATGACTGTTGAAAATAGAACATTGGAACATTTCTCCTCCTTTCCCTCTTCTCCACCATTCAGAAAATATCAGCCTAAACAGTTTGTTTGAACATGTCCCCTTAATGATGGACTTGTACTTACATATCATGGTTGTTTAAAGTTTCTTTTCAAGTTGTCCATCAGCATTTACTGTTTCATACCCTTTTAAAGACCTCTAATGTAGCAGTGAGAGCAAATTGGGGTTAAGTGTCTTGCCCAAGGACACATTGACATATGACAAGAGCTGGGCTCAAACCTGCAGCCTTTCCATTGTTGGTAAAATGTACCAGACTAAGCCACCAACATAACTAAGGGACATGCCAGCTCCCTCATTTGGGAGAAAATCCCAGGGACAGGTGTTTTTTCAGCCCAGAGGCAGCTCCAGTGAAATTAACATGTTTAGGGATGCCTGTGCACACACCTAAATCATTTGCCAAATTTATGAAATTCAACCAAGAGTAATACAGTTATTGGTCAAATTTTTATTAGTTATTTGGGGATAGAAAGACATTAACAGGCCACCAAGGAACTTTAACACAGCTTAAGAGGCTTACTTTTATGGGTACAATTATGTACTTCCTTGAGAGTTAAGAATGGTCTTAGGTGTCATTTAAGCAATATAAGTTTGAAAACCACTGACTATATGGACATCATAAAGGTAACTGCTTGTTGTCTCTTCTGCTTCTGTTGATGATGAGGAAGCTTTCATATTAATTTCACGCTTTTTTATTAAAAAAAAGTCTCCTCATAGGAGCTTTAAGTTTCCTCGCTTATGATGTTTTCAATGCTTTCCGCGTTTATTGTTTTGTACTCAAACAACAACATCGTCCCTTGCATGTGCAAACTTGCTTGGCAATGAACCTTATTCTCTTCATATTTCAACTTTAGTGTCCATTATCTCCGAGCTGCTGTCTTTTTAAAAATTTTATTATCAGGGAGATAACTTCTTATTAGGCTCCAGCAGTTAATTTCACTGCAGACTAATTAGAGGCATTTCCCGTTATTAACAAGCATTATTGTTGATAAGGGCCGCAGAGGTCTGCAGAGAGACTCGTATTGTCCAGGCTGTTACTTGGCATGCACTTGTGTCCATGTGGGTGAGTAATTTCAGCTCCCTTTGCAGTGTCTCCTTGACAACTAACAATAATATACCTCCTCTTAGAAGCCGTGCACATTTGTACATGAATAGCAACATGTGCATGCATTAGCAGCTACACAAACACACATGTGGTTGCTCTCACACATGCATAATGTGGCCACATATGCATAAGCATGTGTGCATCAACATTGATTTGTGTAAAAATGCACATAAACAATGCAAAAACACACTCCTGGCTGTCCCTTTCCATCCAATCAGCACCCAGATCTTACTCGCTGCAGACTGCATGTGAGTTTTTTTTTTCTTGCCCAGGAAGAGAGACTGGACCAGGGGGAACACCTTAACAGGTAGCCCTGGGGTGCTTAGCAGAGTTCGAGCAGCCAGGGGGAGAGAGTGGCTCTAGGAAGCCCTACCACCACTATCCTCTCTGTCCACTGATTATGAAGCAGGTCCCAGACGGGTGCCTTTAGGAACCCCCCAGGCTACTCACAGTCTCCCTCTCCTCTGTTACAGGATCTGTCGCTGGGGGATTCGACTGAAGTGCGAAGAGGGGTGTATGTGGGAGACGTGCGGAGACTTCCAAATATGCTTGTGCTGATTTCATTTGTTGTCTGTCTCTAAACTTTTCTTCTCGTTGCAGATTTGATGAAAAAATTTCACTTTAATATCAGCGAGGGGTTGATTTCAGATCATTTCCCTTTGAGCTGTGTATTCCCTGGGTATCCAAGCACGTCTCAGTTGTTGAAATAGTCCAACTCCAAATCAAAGATGTCCTGTTTTGTATGTGCTACAAGAGCTGAGAGGAAAAGGTCTCAACACTTGGGCTCAAACTCTAACCCTGTCTTGAGTTATGATGACGTCCCAAGTTTGCAAAAGCCCTCTGGCTCCAACTCTCTCTGACATGTTGTGAGTGTGCACGTGTGCTTATGTGTGTGCTTGACAACTCCTCGCAAAGTCCAAAAAAAGCACGAAAAAAATCATAACTAATGAGCCCATTTAGCGCCCAGCACCTGACTTTGGCCCATGATCTCCGGGAGACATTAGAGGCAATTTGCCATCGACTTCAGGGCTCGTGTCCCAAACGTTATCAATGAGCTTGTCAGGTAGAGACCTAACCTCCCTTTGTTTCCTCCTCCACCCCCTCCCTCCGCTTCGGTCCCTCAGCCTCGCTCCCTGGGCCCCCGAAGAGAAACCAGCGGCATGATGTCACACACCTGTTTGGCTGGAGGCTGCGGCCCGGCGATGCTCGCAGCCGTGGGTGTCGCGTTGGCACCCCTCGCTCCCCCCTTGTCGCTGCCTGCTACGCCCCGTGGATGTGTCAAAATGGCAGATGATGGTTGGGGTGTGTGCAGCTGCTTGGGAAGAGGAGTGCCAAGGGCGCTCATTTCCTGCGGTGAGTTTTAATTTGCTCTACCCGCTTCTTCTGAAGAACCCTACACCCCCCCACCCCCCACCCTCCTCCCCACCCAACACGCACACATTCACCTCCTATAAACACTGATCTTTGCAATAAACATGCACGCACTGTATACAAATCTGCCACCACCCAAGGGGGCAAACAAAAAAAAAAAAAACATGCCTGAATAGAGGTGAGTGCAGGTGGGGGAACAGGATGGTGCCAGACTTTTTCTTCCCTTACTTCTGCAAGAACACTTTTCTCCAAACTTGAATAAAACTCTGCAATGATCTAACTGGTGCATGTACAAATCACTTCTCAAAGCATTCAGCTGGGTAAAAAGAGACAAGTCACAGAAAAAAAAGAAAAGCCTGCTGATAGAAAAACGGGGCTAGCACTGCAGCGGTATGCGAGGGGTCTACGTCTCTTGACATCTGCTGTGCAGTTGTCACCGCTAACTTAAATCCCCATTGATCAGACAGCTAGAGTGAATTTGTGTTGCTGTTTTTTTTCCTAACTCCCACTTTGCGAACAAACCCATTTTCACACGGGGCACACGCGTATACCTGACAGTTACACCCAAACAAGCCTCGCTGTTTACTCGAGAACAAACACATAGACGCCAACCAGCAAATCTATTCTCAATACACACATCACCCCAGACGTAAAGAGATTCAATTTTCGCCTATCGGGAGTGTTTCCATTTTTTTTTTTTTTTTAATGCAACAATTTTTTCCTTTCTCTCCTGTGTCAAGACAGCTAGCTTTGATGTTAGCATCTAATATACAGGGCTAAAAAACTATAGTTTGCTGTGAGCTGACAGATAAAACAGTGCAAGACACTATTACCCTGCAAAGCGGAATAATGAGGAGACCTGAACACACAGAAGACAGGAGCCCAGTTGAATTAACGTGGTCTCTCATCCAAGGTGGGAGCTTTTTGACAGCTTTCCAGGCAGCACAACACATTACCATACTGACGCTGCTCTGTAGTGCCAAAGAAAAGCTTTGATGAAAACATAACTGGGAAACTGGGAAATCTTTATATGTGTGCGAGTGCGTCTGTGTGTGCACGCTCATGTCCTCTGTGTGTGTTAGTGTGCGTGCCTGTGGGTGCGTGTGCGACAACAAAGCCAGGACAACAATGGGAAACCAAGCAGTGTCAAGCTGCAACTTTATGTTCTCTAATTACTAAGTGGATACTGTATTCTTGAGTGTGCTCCTATTGGCTGAGATACAAGGGCTTATTTTTTGATTTATATTCATGTTGATGATTCAGACAAATTATCAAAGTATCAAACCCGTCTGACAATATGTCTAAAAGAAAATCCTTCAAGTGGAGAGAAAAGCTGCCAAATTTATTCTGCCGTTTCATTAATGTGGTTAGCTAGTTAGTTATCCATATTCTAACAGAGTAGGCTTGATGTTAGATCTTTGGCAAGGACACCCTGTACTGAGTTTTGGCACGGTGCTGTGCCGCAGTATGCTGCTGACTCTGGGTCTTAACGACAGGCTAAACGAAGCGGGCGTTACGGCCCCCTGGATAGGTCATTACTCGTCCGTGGCCAAGAGCTAAACTGGAGCAGGGCTTTTTAAAGAGGGGAGCAGGTGTGTTTCACCATAGGGGCTGGAGCCGGCCCAAGACCAAACAGCCTTAACGGTCTTTATCTCCTTCATAATGAGGCCACGCTCTCCACACACCCTGACTCTGCCCACATGGGCTAATGCTGGAGGTATGGAGACCCGACCCTCCCCCCGGTTAAATGGTGACACTTTCAAAATGACCCATGCCCCAAGCAATGGAGGAACAGTGGCATGTCATAAAGAGTCTATAGACACAAATTGGCGGGGCGCTGATGTGTTTTTTAAGACTTTTGCCCACATTATGATCAAAAAGTGGGCTCTTAAAAAGAGAGGAGGAAAACTCTTTAGGTATGGAGAAAATCTGTTCACCTTCCTGGAATAGCGTGTAACAGCAGAATTATTTTCTAAATCCACCTTAGAATAACCCAATCAATCGAATACAGTGTCAGAAGCCAAAAGTTTACAGGGTGCAAATGCATGTTTCGGATTAATTTTGTACAAAGAATGTAAAAAATGGGCTCCTTAAAAGAAAACAAAATTCTTTGAATATGTAAACAAACTGGTTACATTTTTTAATTTAAGAATAACACATTAGAACTGTTTCATGATCATAGACATCCTGGAAATGACCCATTGATCAATTGAGAATGTGTTAGTATATCAATAGGTTCAAATACAATAGGCACTGATTTATCCATGTATATCATAGCAAAGATGTAACACAAAACTATATGCAAGTGATGTGTGCTTCTTATCTGCTTTTAAAATTAATATCTCTAAAAATCTATTAGCAAAGCACAAGGCCACTTTCAAGTGACCCAACCTTAGCAATGGAGGAACAGTTGTATGTCGTAAAGAGTCCACGCCACAAAGTGGTGTTTCAAAATTGTGGCCACATTATGACCACAAGGTAGCCTCTTACTCTGAGAAAGAAACCTCTAAGAATTCAACAATTTGTTCATCTTGTTTTATGTTATAAGTAGTATCTTTTGATCTTTTTATGACCTAGCCATCGCCCTTCTTAAAATGACCCATGCCTTGACCAATAAAGAATAAAAAATGTCCATAAATGCAAATTCAGAGGGGCTTATTGCTGTAATATTGGAGTTTTACCAAGTATGTGGAGGAATGTGAGCCTGACATTGTAATACTTTAACTTAAAAATCAAAAAGGTGATCGTGTCTGGTGTAAAAATAAATTTGTTGAAAAAGGAATCATTAAAGAATCAGATTGAAGTGGAGAATCGTTAATGGAATTGGTATCAATAAAATCACGCGAATGAGTCGTGTTTATATGTTTCTTAAGACTTTTGAGCAAATCAAATATAAGGCTCCTACCAGAGAGTCAAACCTTTAAGTACACAAACAATTATTCTGTCCTTTAATGCTGTCCTTAAATTGACCTATTCTCAAGCAAAAGAAAAAGGGGTCAAAATGTCCGTTGGAGCTAAAAGGTAGTAATGAGTGTTGATGTCACACTGTGAAACAGCGACTATAATGTCACGTTTAGCCTTTCAGTATGAAAAGAAAAGTCTAACTTTTTATATGAAACGCTTTCTCAAAGTGATCCTTATCATAGGCGTGAATTCACAGGGACTTATAGAAAATAAAATCTTTTGGCACATATTAGCAGAGCAAAAACATCTGAATTCTTTACAAGTCCAAAAAATCAGACATTAAAGGTAAAGTTCTAAAATGCAATGTAACACATGCAAAGATGATTTCCTTTTAAAAATGGAAATATTCAAATGACACTATGACGAAAAAGCCTTCTTCAAAATGACATAGAGGAACAGTCACATGACTTTCAGCGACTGTGTGCTGGGGTACACACCCCCTCCTTACTGATATGTCCCATGAGTCAATTTCAGAAACAATGAAGACTGAACCCCTAGCTGATTTATACACGCAGTAGTTAAATAACTAAAAAGCATGTAGTCAGCTCAAAATAACTAATGGCTGAGTAACAATGGAACATTGCATGCCTCAAACTCTTAAGATTTCTTTTCAGAAAGTTAATGACAACAAATGTGCTCTCATGTGCCTTTCACTTTGCAAAAAAATGACAACTTTTCTGTAATTAGTGTAAAATAGAGACAGTGGAGAGGATGTGTTTACAAGTTAACAAAAATAAGTGAAAAAGAACAAAAGAAAGAAAGCTTTATCACCCGAGGGGTACTGAATCATTCCAATCAAATAAGATCATACAGATGATAGTTCTGTGCATTAATATCTCTTGTCTTGTAGAAAATGTTTATCCTTTTTAAAATGCAACAGTCTACCTCAAAATCTTGAGCACAGAGCATTGCCCAAGTTATTGTGAAACAGTGGGTTCCAAAATGAAAGAAGTCTTCACAAATCGGTTCATTTTTCTCACATCATAATTAGTCATTATATTCACAGGAGACTGAAAAATGACCCACGACTTAAAACAAAGAATGAAGATTTGCAAGTCATAAATGTCCATGGTCACAAATTGGAAGGTCGACTGGATAAATTATTAACTACAAGGAATACTTTCTAATTATTACAAACTTTGAAATTTGCTTAAACTGGATCAAGGGTTTTCGTTTTCACTGACCAAATCTTGACAAAAAGGTTAAAACTGTGACTTAAATATATGATCGTTTTCTGCTAGAGACTAAAACAAAGTTTAAAACATCCTCTAAAATAAATACTGTTCTGAACTGCATATGGCTTACTCCAAAACAAAACCTCAAAACCCCTGAGATGTCTTGTTCATTATTTTTTAGTTTTTAACAGAAGTAGATTGTAGGGTTCCATGGTGGGTTTCCCCAGAGATTCTGCCAAACTGAATGCAGATAAGAATGCTTTCTTAAGTGCGATGATGAACCTATAGCAATCTGAAGAGCCCTTGCTTAATAGACGGTATGTAAATATCCAGCTTCAAATCTCTCTCAGCCAAAACAATAACAATAGATAATGAGGAAAGACCAAAGACTATAGAAAGGAGAAGAGAGGTCACTGTTTCCCTTTGTTCTAAATTGAGGACCCTTTTAAATCATGAGCTTTTTCACTATATGGCAAACCAGTATTTATGTGTTCATAAATCTTCCGAAAGTGGACTCATTGGCTAATTCTGAAAGTATACCAAGCTTTCTCGGACTGCTTGAACTAGGAAACCAGTTTTTAAAGCTTTTCTCCCTCATTATATGGAATTTATCCTCAGAGAGGAAAAGCTGGTTTTCCATTGTGCAAATACAATTTGCAGAGTGTTTGAACAGTGCTTCTTGACTGGAAATGTTTAGTTTGGGTGTTTTATTTACAGGGATCAGGAGATGAAGCCACATTGGGGGAGGTTCCCTTTACATCTAAAGCACACGCTGGACTAAGCTTGGTTAGAGGGTCGAAGTTGCAACATTGATGCAATTTCCATTTGGTTTCGCACTGCACTTTGTCAAGTTAACCAAAGCATGTCAGATGTTTTGCAATGTTGCCACCTCACACTTGCTTGGGTTTAGGTTGTTGTTCTTGCCATCCAGCCTGCTGTTGCAGTATGACCCAGAAATACACAGCCTGGAATTGAGGCAGTATTAATGGCATGTTGATCAGAGCAATGTGAGAATATAGTCAGCATTGTTGTTGACAGTAGCTGTTATGAAGACCAGCGACTTTCAATGCTAACGTTAACCACCCTTGTCTTGATATTGCACATAAACACCACATAACTCTTTTACACTAAGGAACAAACCAAGACCCCATGGTTTCGAGTGGACTAAACTCAGTACTGTGGCACACCAGAGTTTAACTGAGCTATCACACCACTTCATAGAAAAAGTATTAATTATTAAAGTAAAAAAAGTTAACCAGAGTATGTTTGGTTTTGGACCGAATATGTTAGATGTGAAAACAACCCTTGTGTTTCTACAAATATGCATGCTGTGACTGTCATGGCAGCTCAGTCACTGTGGTTGCCACAAGACAAGTCCTGTTAGAACTGTGAAAATGGAGGAAATATTTAAGGTTATTAAATATTTAAGCCTGGAATTGTTTTTAGAATTACCTCCACTTTGTGTGTTATGTTTTTGCTGGCATTTGTTTGTGGACAGGAAACTCAAAAAGTTATTGTAGTTTATATTATAGTAACCAAATTGAGTGATACTTTCAGAGAATGTTGGTCATGGAACAAAGGATTTTGGTGGTGATCTTATTTTAATTGCCTAACAATGTTGGGAATGGCTGAGGACTTCTGGTTAATCTTAAAATTTGCTGCTTAATGTTAATATAATCCTGTGTTTTACATCCTAAAAATTCAAGTGGCTGAATAGCTAGGAGTCTTTAAGGGCCTCCTCAAAATGCCACATTCATCTATGAAATGAAGGAACAGTGGCATGTTACAGGAACACGCTGCTCATTTACTTGTTAGAATGTAAAGCAGAACATATAAAGTGCAATAAGAGGACTTTTAGTATGCAGGCAGTGTGTCCTTGTTTGAAAGTAAAATGTTTAAATAACTCTCTGAACTGCATCCGGCCTCCTCTGCATGTGTGTGTGTTCATGTGTGTGTCTGCGGGTGTGAGTGTGTCTGAGTGGTATTGTCCCTCTTCTCTTTCACCTGTCTGAGTAGGTTCTCTGGTACGGTCCCTGTGTTCCCCACAGTCTTCTCAGTGCTGTCAGCCGAGTTGAACTTGATCAACATCAAACGGCATAGCATTCAAAAGTATTAGTGTTCTCTGTTGATGGGCCCTCTTGCTATCACAAATCAGTCCCTGAGCTACTTCATTATTTATCTCTAATTCATCAGTGTTGTCTCCTCGCACACGGGCAGTAATGCACACACATATACACCGAGAGCACACGCACACACAGAGGACACACATTAATCTCTGCTTACCTTCAGCAGAGCTTTTGTTTTTGTGATCCTCTGTGCCATCACAGTTTAGCCAAAAAATAAAAAAGCTGTGTTTGCCTTCCTGTTTTTTTTTTTTTCTTCTACCTTTTTTTCCTCAGGTTAGTGCACAGCTAAAATAAAAAAATGTATTCCTGAGGAGTGATTAGGCTCATGCTTGTACTTTTAAAATGCTGATTATTGCAATGCACCCGACAGGCCTTGTTTTTTTTTTCTCCGAGCATTCTGGGCATGTGAGTCCGAAAGTAGCCCCCATGGTGCCGTGGCCTCTGACCTAGCGTGGGCGATCCCACCAGATGTGGAGTGTGTGCTGGGACAGTGGCGAGGGGCAGCTCGGTCTCACGCGGGGAGGCCCTGTCTCCCCAAACTGCCACAGAGAGCATGGCCAGAGGGGTTCTGTCAGCACCGTTATCAATCATACTCCCTCCCTGTGTCTCTCCCTCTCTTTTTCTCCCACTTTTTTTTCTCTCACTCTCTCTTTCACACTGTTTTCCTTTTGCCACTGTCTCTCACTTTGCCTTATTCTATATTCTACTTTTGTTTTCTCGCTCTTTTTTTTCCTCTCCTCTCAGATATCCTCTTTTCCACTTAAGCTCTCTGGCTCTTTTTGGTTTTCAGTCACACACACTGTACACGTCTCCCCCTCCTCTCTCCTCACTTATACACACTTTAACCTTCCTAGCTTGACTTTTTTTTTCTTATTCACCCTCTAATCTTTTTCACCCCACCTTTCCTTAAATCTTAGTGCACACTTTATAACTGAAAAATGTTTATTATTTCTCTGTGAAATGTATGGTTGATCACATTCAGGGAATCTGATTAATGGGAAAATAGAAGAGTGGACAAAAAGAGAATTAAAGGAAAGTTAGTGAAAAATATAGGGAAGGCACTAAGGCTGGGCAATATATTAAGATTTGAGGATGCATTAAAAGTCATGTCGTGGTGTGTTTGACTTTTTACATCAAATCTTGTGTGTCTATTATGGAAGGAATTAAAATATGGAGTTGTTGTACAGCTCTTTTTTCTTCCCCTTTGGAAACGCTTGGATCTGACAAGGAGGGAAAGCTCCAGAAGGCCATGCTAGTGAGCTCTGCACTGATCGACTGCCAAAAATATGCCTGATTGGAGGAAAGAAGAGTCGCAGCGTGAACTTTCTGAACAGCCATTCAGTCTGCATGTGACCAGCAGAAAACACACATGTAGATGGAGGCTGTCTAGCTATGACATAATAAACCAGTGAGTAAGAAATAAAAAACAGCATTTTAGAGGATTTTTAAGGAGGCGTAGCACATTTCTCTGTGACCTGAGTTTAGTAAAATATGTAATTCTTCAGTGAAACAAGGTAACTGGTCTACTTGGGGTGTTGTCTTGGAAAGCCTGTGGCTTCCCCAGTCTTTTGGAGCTTGGTCCCAAGTTTAAAAAAAAACCACCAGGGCAGACACCCAATAATGATGCATCTTTCCGAACTGAAACACAATCTTCGAGTTGCAGGGGATTTTAGCCTCTACTTCAGGTCCCAACTTCCTGGGCAGAGGTGGCCAGAAAGCAAGTACAGAAGAGAAGTTCTTAATTTAGCTTTTATAGCCGAACATTCGACCTATTTCAAAATCTAACATGAAAATTAATATCTTTTCTAACCCTCACCCTATCATATTAAGATAATAAGTGAAGTTAGCTGCTATTTCTCTAAAGACTTAAGGAAGATTTAAGCAGAGTCACAACAAAATCTAACAAAATAACATTACGCACATTAAAAAAGCAAACAAAGAGAGCCAGTAAAGGCCGTTTTATTACTGAGTTTGCCCTGATTCATATACAACCCCACCTCTCACATGGCAAATAGCTAATCACAAATGCAGAATTTTGTAATTCACTTAAAATGGCTGGTTAAGATTCCAGGTGGTATAGACCCCAGGTGGCTGTGCCCCTCCCCACACAGGCTGCACCCCCTTGCTTTTTTCACACCCCTGGAAGGTCACACTTCACTATTTTAAAGACACTGCTTTATACCAATGTTTGAATTTCTACCAATAAAAAAAAAAAGAACGACAGAAATACTGTCTAAAATATAGTTTCCTGCAGGAACCATCAAAAGTTAAATGATTACATTATTGGTAAAAAAAAAAAAAAAAATCTTAATATTAATGCTGAGTAATTTATTTGTAAGTTTATCAAAAATGCAAAGTTAAGTCTCCTAAATTGGCTAAACTGCACAAATACTTTATGTTTACTTTACATTCTGTAGAGTAGGTGTCTAGCTGGTGAGGAGCTCATTGCACATTCCTCACACTTCCAAATGTTGGTGACATGTTGTTGTATTTTAACATATATACAGCAAATGAATGTTAAGAAATACATTTTCACTACTAATGCTACCTAATTGCACAAATAAAATAGTAACGTTTGGACAAGCAGCGAAACTTAACAATTTCACCCACTTTTCCAAACTGCCATTTTATTGGGGTGATACAAGCCTATTTAACCCCAGTCTCTTCTTAAGCCTTCCGCTCAAAATCTGCCACTACAAAGTCTATTTATATAACTTTGTGTCATAAGAAAGGGAACACTTGTGACACATGTGTTGGGTGTGTAAATCTGCTATTGGGTCAGAGTAAATGCAGATGGCACACAGCATAAATGAAAGATTTCATTTTCACCTAAGAAAATGACATCATAGTGAATATCCCCTTGTAATGACGCAGTTGCAGTTTTAAATCTCTAAAAATGAAATGCAAAATATGTGAACATTACCTATGTCAAGGTTAATTCTGTTAATGTGAAGCAGAGTAAAATTAGAAAGTTTTTTAGGAAATACTGGTCAGGCAAAACCAATAAATACAAGCAAAGTTTGAATATGTTATCTGTATAAATGCATGTGCAGCACTTCCTCCACAGAATAACTTCTTTTGGATCATTGTCCTGACATTTTTACTTAAAAATGCCACCAAATAAGAAAGAAAAACAATGACAACTGAAGTCTGAAATCTCTGTCAAGGTATTCTGCTTACACAGACTGTAACCTATACAGTAGTGATGTGTCATGCTCAAAAGATTCGGCTCTGAGAACCAATGCTTTGTAGTGAATCAAAAGAGCCGGCTCACATGTGAGGGTATTGGACTGAATGAGACAGGAGACAGTGGTCAGGACAGGAGAGTGTGTCAGTGCGTTTTGTCTTGTAGTACAACTATCAGTGACCCAAGAGCAAAGCAGCATCCACAGTTTAGAGATATTGTCAATGACATTGGTTATGCAACAAAAAATTAACAAAATTAGGAAATTATAAGGATTCTCATCAAAACCCTGAACACAAAGGGGTTTCCTAAACACAAACTTTCAATATTTACAAAGTTAAGGTAACATATAAGGCTACAAAAGGTCCTAAATCAAGAGCTATTCGGGAGTCAATAGAGCCAGCTCTTCTATGTGAGTTGAGCCAAAAGAGCCAGCTCTCTGAAATGAGCCCAACTGCCCATCACTACTCTACATGCCAATATCTCAGCAGTTGATTGGTCAATTTGGGTGGATGACACCTCTATGGAACTGTCAGAGCCAATAGATTTGAGGGGCAGTGCCTGTATCTGCACTAAACTCAACATTGGCCAACCACAAGGAAGCAAAGACGGTGCGATCCAATCAATCACAACTGCTACATTCCCTTACACAGCACAAGGGATGATGGGAAGTGGAGTTCTGTAGTGTCAACTTAAGCATGGAGGCATACTATGATTGGAAATCACATAAAAGTAAAGGTAAGACTGATTTTATGTTTCCCGCTATACACAAGTGATTTTTTACTGTTGTCTTCTTTGGCTGCTGGTTTGCTGACTTTTGATTGTAGAGCGATGCACATGGTGTCGATGGAAAGGTCTAACTTGTTGTTTGTGTTCCTTCCTGCAGCACAGAGCTAGCAGTGGAATTGTGTGTTGCCCAGGTGGCCCTACAAAGACTTTGAGCTTTGATAACTAATTTGTTTGGCGTTGGAGTTGTTTTTGATGTGTGAAAAATGGATTATATGGGCATGTTGTGTAGTTTTTCCTCAAAGTAGCCCAGCTTTTGCCTCAAGCCCCCCAGTAAGTGTCAGGTGATTTATTATGTTTTTTTAGAGAACTTATATCAGGTTGAAAATGTTCTGAAACTGACAATTTAATCAGTCAAAAAAGAATCACTAGTAAATTCTTCACCAGGTCCCCTTACTGTTCCACATGTTGCTCGTATTATCAGTTTCTGTGCTAATTAAACAGCACAGAAACATAACTCCACTCACTTAAACAAAGCAGATATTTATCATGTATTTAGTCTTTGAGCCAACTGATATTTTAGACCTAGATGTATGGAAAGGTGCAAATATTGTATTGATTCCCAATTTAAAGGATTCATCTGCTTCAAATAACAAATCATCTGATCACCTTCTTCACACATTATGGTAGTAGCTGTGCTATCCTGAGTATTTCAAAAATTGCTGATCTACTGGAGTTTTTCTACACAGCCATCACATGGGATTACAGTGAATGGTCTAAAAAGAGAAAATCTGCAGTAAATATGCTGTTTTCTTATTGAAAATGCTTTGTTGATGCAATAGGTCAGATGAGAATGGCCAAAGAGGTTTGAGATCATTGAAATGCAAGAGGAGCTCAAATAGGATGATGTGTTTATCATTCATCATTTAGGTTTAATACAAATACAAATAACAATCCGTAGTTGTTACACTTTGGTATAACTAAGGTTACTTTGATTCAGATGGCCTATAGAAGTAGAAAACCAAACTTGGTGTCACTCCTGTCAGCTAAGGACAGAAACTGTGTCTGCTGTTCCCATGGCCTGACCAGTATTTGACAGTAAAGATCTGAAAAATGTTTCTTACACTGATAAGTCTCCAATTCTGCTGCAACATCCAGCTGGTATGGTCAGATTTTGGTGCTAACAGCTTGAAAGCATGACTCTATCTTGTCTTGGATCAATAATCAAGCTGGGGGTGTGATGGTGGGGGGTCATTTCTTAGCACACTTGAGTATGTTACAGACCATGTCCATCCCTTTACGGTCATAATGTGTCCACCCTCTGATGGCCAAGGAGGTCTAACCTGATGAGATCTGCTTCATCATTATATATTAGTGTTATCTCTTACTTTATTTTGTGGCCAAACAGGTATAAGAGCCATGCAATATTTACCAAAATCACTCCAAACATTTAATTCTGATCTTATGACAGTCATTTGTTGTTATTTTCACAAAGACAAAACAGACCCACTTAGACCAAATGCAGCATTTATATGTACACCTTTGATGAATTAAAGAGGCAGACCTGTCTTTGTTTCATGTCTCTATTTGTCATGGATGGTTAAAATTGATGATACTTTTTTGCAAGTATTTCAGAGAATCCAGAGATTTGGGAGGTTGTTTTACTCAAAATTGGAATTTAAAAACTGTTTTTGAAGGTGGCTTCAGATAATGTCGATTAAGATTTTTACAGTGAATCCCTATGTAAACAGAAAAAGTCAAATGTGATTTTTGGCCAAATCACCCAGTCTAATCTCGGCAGAGGTATCTAAATCACTGACATTTTGATGCTGGAATAGAAAGTTCTTACTAATACTCACCCTTATGAATTTTAATGGCACAGTAGAGCATGTTCTTAGGGGGGATTAAACACGAGCTTTGCCTCAAAAGTGTATCTATAAGCTCCATCAACTCTTTGAAATGTTGACAACATACTTGTGATATTCAGACAGTACTCTTTCTCCTTTGGTTAAAAATATGACCAAGAGTTCCATACTTAATAATATCATTTGAAACCAATAATATTTAAGAGTATATGAGATGTTGACAACATCAGTTTACACAAATAATACAAATGTCTGTACAATTCAGACTCTAATATGATATGTTTGAAAATAAAACAATATTCATAAATTTGATGATTTTAGTCGAATTCTTAACCAAGAGTAACTTAACATGAATTGCACAAATGTGTTCGCAATGTTTAGGAAAGCTGGTGCAACAGGCTCCCAAACCGTTTTCAAAGTGGTTTGACTTGCACGTTGATCTTTTTACAGAAAATAAAGTATAAACTGTTTTTTGCAATTCAACCAAATTATATTGTGTGAATAGGTTGGTGATAATCTTCACAACAACAATAACACATTTAAACAAACAGAAAACATACACAGTTTTCAGAGGACATTATTAGATCAATAAAAATATATTTAAACTCATAAATAAATACTTAAACTTGTTTAATGAGAAAAACACATTATCTTAAGCCAACTTACTTAAGAAAAGTAACATTGTTTTCACTGGCTATAAATGTATATTTTACAACAGTAACTAATTTCCACAAAATATGGTTTTCATGACCAATTTTCTCATGTATCTGTATTTTTTATATTGAAATCGATTGACAGGCCATATTTCTTGAAAGGAGGGCTGCATGTGGCCCCTGGGCCACCAGTTGCCCACCACTGATCTAAACAAATGCAACATGTCAGAAAAAGTAACTTCACAGATAATGTGTAAAGACATAACTACATGCCACAAGCATGTACAGACATGGACAAAATCGTCGGTACTCCTCAGTTAAAGACAGAAAAACCCACAGTGCTCACTGAAATAACTTGAAACTGACAACTCTTTTTGAAAAATGACAAATGAAAATCAGACTTTGCTTTTGAATTGTGGTCAACAATTCAACAGCAACAACAGAACTGGCCCAGGCAAAAATGATGGTACCCCAAGAAAAGATTGAAATGACTGACCATGGGGACATGTTAAACCAAGGTGTGTCCTGTAATTAGTATTACATGTGTTTTCAAACTTGTAATCAGTCAGTCTGCCTATTTAAAGGATGAAAAGTACTCACTGTTTGGTATCGTGATGTGTACCACAGTGAACATGGACCACAAAAGCTAAGAGGAGAGTTGTCTCAGGAGATTAGAAAGAAGATTATAGACAGGCATGTTAAAGCTAAAGGCTATAACACCATCTCCAAGCAGCTTGATGTTCCTGTGAGGAAAATTGATGACAAATGGAGGAGACGGATAATATGAATGGTTACCAAAAGAGCCCCAGAACAACTTCCAAAGAGATTAGAGGTGAACTCCAAGGTCAAGATCGCACCATCAGTCACTGTTTGAGCCAAAGTGGATTTAATGGAGGATATCACTGTTGAAAGCAAATCATGAAAAAGCCAGAGTGGATTTTGCCCAAATGCATATTGACAAGCCACAGAGCTTCTGGGAGAATGTCCTTCAGACAAATGAGAAAAAAATTTAGCTATTTGGCAAGTTACATTAGCTCTGTGTTCACTGATGAAAAAATGAAGCATACAAAGAAAAGAACACTGTACCGACTGTTAAACATGGAGGAGGCTCAGTTATGTTCTGGGACTACTTCGCTGCATCTGGCACAGTGTGTCTTGAATCTGTGCAGGGTACATCTGTGCAGGGTATGAAATCTCAAGTCTATCAGGGTATTCTGGAGCAAAATGTGCTGCCCAGTGTCAGAAAACTTTGTGTCAGTCACAGCTCATAGGTCCTCCAGCAGGTCAATGATCCAAAACACACAGCTAAAAACACCCCAGAATGACTCAGAACAAACATTGGACTGTTCTGAAATGGCTGTCTATGAGCCTTGATCTAATCCTATTGAACATTTGTGGAAGGTAGCTGAAACATGCAGTTTGGAGAAGACAATCTTCAAATCTGAGACAGTTTGCTCATTAGGAGTGGGCCAAAATACCTGTCAACAGGTGCAGAAGTCTCATTGCGAGTTACAGAAATCTCCTGATTGCAGTGATTGCCTCAGAAGGTTGTGCAACAAAATATTGAGTTAAAGTTATCATCATTTTTGTCCAGGTCACTTTCATTATTTAATTTTCTATTTCTGTTGAACCACAACTCAAAAGAAATGGCTGATTTTCATTTGTCAGTTTTCACTATTTTTTTATTTATTACTTTTGTCAGTTTCATGTTATTTCAGTGACCATGTGGGTTGTTTTTTCTTTAATGGAAGGGTACCAAAATTTTGTCCACATCTGTAATATAAGATATTTAATTGTCTTTGATTTAATACAATGGCAAGTACACTGTCTAAATTACACAAACACATTGGCAACAATGAGACAAACTGGTGCAACTGGCAAGGATCAAGAGAGACCTTTTTTTCAATTGTTGGCAATATATTTTGTCAATTAAGATAGTTTTCCCTTTTGTAGTTAACAATGCTACCAAGGATCATCATAGTGCTGCACCTTCTAATCTAATGTATTTTCAAAATAATCAAATTCTCATGGTTTTGAAACCAATAGTCTGATTTTTAGTAGGTTTATCACAGTGTTAAGTCTGGTATTCTGACCACTTTTGTATTTTCTTTAGAGAAAATGATCTCTATATAAATTATCTATTGCCATTGAAATTAATAATATATTCATTGTTTTTGGTTCCTATCGACCAACCATAAAGGAATAAGTGAAAGAGCAAAACTGAAGTTTGAATTTAACTTTCTTCTTCTGAGCAGAGCTGCAGGATAATGGGGAAAGTGTAGGCAGGGGTCACAGTTTGAGAAATAGATGCCAGTTGTCCCTGCCATCCGGTGCGAGGTGTTCACTGACACATGGCACTTTGAAGGGCCCGGTCCCTCCTATCGCTGCGATCCTTTACATCTGCAATCAGGGCAAATGGGTTACAGCCAGCACAACAGACAACAACTAAATAAACAACATACCTGGGGTGGATCCCCTCCAATTCCGGACTGCCAGTCTGGCTTTGGTGCATTTTTAAAACATCACTAGGTAATTGAAGTCGAACGTTCACACTGACACATTTGCATGGGGGTAAAGGGAGGGGGGGTGGTTGGTGTAAGCAATGGAGCAGCTGGTATGCACCAGTACGACTCCGGCTCAACCAGTCCTTCTGACTTCATATGTAGCACTTAATTGGTTCCCAAGGCAAGAATGAAATATTTAGCTCGCACGTCCTTTAAAATGCGATTGATTTTGATCTGACAGCTGTGCCTGTCCCGCGCGAGGGAGGGGGAGAGAGAGAGAGTGAGAGAGGGAGCGAGAGAAAGTGAGAGGGTGAGGGCTGTCTGGGCTCGTTGCCTGAGAATAGTGCGACAACACCCACTCAAGCGCACACAAACACCAGTGTGTGTATGGCAACTGAATGTAAAGGATCACTCATGGATGCCATATGCTTTCAACTAAAGCCTCCCTTTAAACCCCTCTATTTAACCTCCAAGACAGAACAAGCTTTGAGCTTTGGACCATCATCAGTGATGAGAAGTGTTTTTATCTGTGCACTTTCAAAGCACTGATGCACAATGTATAGTGTGCATGTGCTAACTTCAGTCTCAACTATAAGAATGTTCTATTTCATGTTTTGACATTATCTTAGACTATAGAACCAAAATGAAAACTTCAGATTTTTTGAGCTATTGTATCTGATGTACACCTTTTTATAAAGATGCAAATTCTGTCCTTTTTAATAGTGAGTTAAATTTAAATTATTTACTTACTAACCAACTAATTTTGGCATCCCATACTATACAGATTTATGTGCGTCAGTGTGCTCAAATACGTATCAGAGTACTGTCAGTCAATTCTAATAAGTTAGAGGCTTTGTTATTAATTAATCCCAATTAATCAAATATATCTATAATGTTTAAAGGATTGTATTATAGGTGGACTTACTGCTTTACCATGATTTATGTGATAATTTCCAACTTGCACGACTTAATTATTCTCTGTTATGGCCTTATAAAAAGTCATTCACTAAGTGGTCTCATCTTATAAAGCTGATTTCTTAGTTATTTCTCACTAATGAATCTCAGGGAGTGTCCTCCCAAAAACGGTAAAAACACTGAGAAATTAAGAGCATGTTTATCAGCTTTATCTAAACAGAAATATTATTAAACTTTTTTGGCTTAGACTTCTTACTTGCTAAAGGCCTCTTCATCAAATGTTTAGTGCCCTTACAGCCCCAACAAATTTATGTTTTTAATCTCCTAGTGCCTCATAAAACAGATAAATAACCATATTACTTATGGACTACAGTATTTTAAACTGAAATGTTAATTAGAAACTTTACTGAATGTCATTCACTCAGCAACAATTTGATGGATCATTATTAAAAAAAAAATTATCAAAAAATGTGAGACAATAAACAATGTGGTGATTCCCATCATTCACTAAATTACTTACTGTTGAAAGTTACTTTTCTTTCAAGGAAACTTGGTTTATCACATTAAGATAATCACATTTACTTCCTTTTTTATGTTGTCCCTTCTGCTAAAAATATCTTATACCTTGTGTGATACCCACACTGTAATGCTCCATCTGAAAGCACGATTGAGTCTTCTACTGTTACATAACCTGCTGCTATCAGTCAATCAATATGTCCTTTCATATCATCACTGGCATTTTGTTTTGCAAGTTTACTTAACAGATTAAATTAAACTGTCTTGTCTACACAGGACTCCTTCAAACAGCTGTTTTATTTATATTTTATCAGTTTTCATTATATTTGTATTCTTATTTGTATTTATCTACATGCAGCTTTGTCTTTGCTCGGCAACACATGAATTCTCCCCATAGACCAAATAATTATCTTTCTCCTTGTCTCTTATTTATGTACATGACTGAACACCATAATTGCAGACAATAGTACAAGCATCAGAAACAAAAACTAATTTAGGCTGGACTTTGTGACAAAATGTAAGTAACTAGTTATCTTTTCAGAGCGACCTATAAAACTTGATGGAACAAATGCGCATTTCTAATAAAGATACTTATTCTATAGATGCAAATTTTAAATAAAAATGTGCTTTACTTTTCAAAAACTTGGAACAAAAGGCTCACGTTTGGAAGGCAGATTGCAAAATTAATGTGTCTATTACCTTTTAAAGCAATTGCTTTAAAAACATTAGACTCTGTTGTGTAAGGATTTTGTTTTTTAAACTTTGATTGCTTGTAGCAAAACATTAATGTGTAATAAAGTTTAAATTTATTTAGTTTTATTGCACTGTCAGATTTGGCAACACTAAGATGATTATTCCACTTTATTTGTGCATATCATCTGACTTTTATCTGTTATTTTTTATGTGTTGAAATGCAGTTATCTCTCTTTTAGGTAAAAATAAATCCCTAACCTTCTTTTAATTAAATATAAACACACAAAGCTTAAACGATTATACAATAAATGCAGAATTTTGCTCTTTGACTTTGTAGTTTTGCATAGGGAAAATACTGCCACCCTTTTAGTCTGGAATGAAAATGAAAAATGTAACTAATCTTTGAATAAATCTAACTATGAATTTAACATTAATATCATTAGATTTAGTTCTTGGCATAAAACTGTTTTTCTGTATTTTTTCATATCATTAAGTAATTTACAGTTATTTCAAAGTGTTTTGTGATTTTGCCAATGTTCTAATTAATGATAAACTTTTACTTATGCTGTATGTCATGCTAAATTATGTTTTCTGACCTTTCTGTTTTGTAGAATTAACTAAACAGCATCTTTAAGTACCTGAAAAGCACATTTAAACAGTATCTTTTCATGTTTAATTGTTTAATTACCTTGTTTTGTTTATAAAGAATATTTCACTAGTTAAATACATTGAATGTGTTTCATTATTTATGGCATATATCAACCATGCTAACTTCATTCTTATGTTAAAAAATACATTTCAATGAACTATGGTATACTCCATCATGCTCCTCTCTATGTAGGTGACAGTCTCTCACCTTTCACCTCTGTCATTAATCTGACAAACATTATGAACTTGACATATAGAGGGAAAATAATTAAATATATATGCACTTTTGAATGAACTTTAATAGACTCCACCATGCTTTATAGCAGGATCCTTGTCTGTGTAGTTGCAGATTCCTGCAGCTCTGACCAGAGTGAGGCCGATATCCAATCAAATTGGATTAATGTCACTAATTATCTGACAGAAATGAGCGTTGAAAGGCGATGGTGTGGTCACGCCATAACATGATAGAAATGCATTAAAGGGGAAAACCTGCACGGGATCCATGGCGGGGAACCTCCCCCCTGTCAAATTGACTAAGCTGCAAATTACGTACAAACGGATATATCCTTTATATAACAGCCGTGATTTTCTCCACTTTATCCTACCTGTCAGGCTCAGAACATCACAGGCTAATTCTTTATTAAGTGAAAGGGCATCAGGGACCAGATGATCCAATTTAAGTACATTGGGCAGAATAGAAGACTAATTAAAACCCATATTTTTACATTATTAATTTTGGAACTTCACTTTTAATGAATGTGAAAAGACAGGCCTTCCATTTATACACACATACTCTTTGGGCTGCTCAACAGGGGAATAAGAGTTACGCGTATACTGCAGGGGGCTGAGGAGAATTTTTAAGCATCCATGACAGACTTAATATCAAAGTTAAGACAAAGGTGTGTATGGGTAACTTCTGCATCACAAACAGAGCCCAGTGTGTGTACGTTTAGAGGCTCCTTACGTTTTATTTGGGTCCGCTGTGAGGCTTGAGACAATAAAAGTAATCAGGACAGCTGTAGCCGGGGGTGCAACCTTGTCATTTAGCCCTCATTCTTCCTCTCAGTACCTGGAGAAAGAGAGCAAGAGAGAGGAATAGAGGCACTGACATTTAATGATGTGCTCCATTTTCAGTCACCTCTGCTCAAAAGACGTCCACTTTTTTTGTAACCAACGTCATTCTTAATTGTACATGTTGCCCTTTCATTAGATCAGTAAGAACGTGACTGCATTAAGGGCTGATTTCAACTATCCTAGAAGAGGCAAGTTCTGTATCAGATATTTTGTAAAAGTAAAATAGATCTTTCCTCAAAAATAAGGTTACACTGCAAAATGAGAAATAAAGTGCCAAGAGGGCATTGTACAACTCCTCGACATAATATTTTAATCATGCTGTGAAGTCTTGTTCGTTTTTTTAGATGTAGTATAAGTATGAAATAAGGTAAAAGTAAATGGCATATCATCCTACAAACAAAGAAACACTGCAGAAAAACTCAAATCCTGGCACGTGCATTTGGTTGATTCCTTGTAAAAAATATCTTTACTTCTTTTACTTCCAATGAATTTCTGAACAATTTATTAATGATATAAAATCTAAAGCAATTTTGTCCTGAAATAAAAAAATACAAACAAAACATTAAAATCTTGGCAAGTGTATTTGGTTGGTTTTCAGTCAAAATAACTTTATTGTCTTTTATTTATGCCAAATTCTTGAGTACATTCAGAAATCTAGCTCTACTTCAACAACATCTTCCCCCTTAAATCAAACATGCAATGCAGTAACCCAAAACCTAACAACCATTTTAGGGTTACTCCTGAACTTTAATATCACACTACACCCATGATAACACACATTTATTGGTGACGCACTAAAAAAACCTAATTTCAAGATTTCACAAGCAAATCAGATGTGTGTTCTGCCTGCACAGCCAAGCTTGCTACAGATGGATGGAGTGCACTTGGTCTGACTTCTCATAAACTGAGCAGTAATGACTTGTGTCATGTGTCAGCAAACAATGCAGCCTGACAGTGTCTGGATAAAACTCTTAAAAACATTACATGAATAGGATGGGTTGACATGGTGTTACCTTGACCTGTTTAAAACGGCAATTGCCAATGCAGCAAGTAAATTCATGAAAGTTACTAAAATGTAAGCTAAATGTGAGTGTGGATTGATTGCCAGTTGATTTGAGGCAATTCAAGCCTTGTATTTTACCTGAAAAATTAGGATATGTCAGATATGTGCTAAGGACCAGTCCATTACATTTTGGTGGTGATCCAAATCTAGATCCAGCAAATTTTGGATCTGTGAACATGGCAAGGTGGTGAAGTTTTCTACATTTTTGCCAATAACTCAAAAAGTCCTGAAAATTTGGACGACTTTTCAAGACCTGTGAGTCAGGGTGTAAGGGAGAAGTAGCTTTGATCGGTTTTGGAGGAGTGCATCAAGGATTTTTTTCCTAAATTTGTTAACAATGCAAGATAGGGCAGTCTCCCACATTTCCATCAAACCTGGCTTAGAATGCCAGACATGCTTTGACAGAGGTTTGTGCTTTTAAGTTATCTTAGCAATACAAAATATTGCAGCTTTGAACATTCAGTGTGTTATTAACACAGTAGAAACAATAAACAATAAAGTGAAAGCGAGGTGTATTTAAAACTTCAGATCTCTGTTGAGCAGAGGTATGACACTGCAAAGACTTCTATCAATGCACATTTTTTTGTCTAATGTGTCATTAGAAGTCCAAGATATATCATTACCCTTGATTTAAATAGTTAACTCATAAACATTTTATTTCACAATATTACAAGTTTAAACAGGCTAGTTGCCAAAAATATGTACAATTGGCTGTCAGTGCTCTTAATACTTTATTTTCTCTTTAAAAAGCCATTTCCATTCACAATATGAACAATTAAACCCTTATGTCTTGCTTGTCAATCATGAAATTAAGATTTATTTTATCCATCTTTGTTACATAAATATTTGTCCTGTTAATTAACTGAAATCATACACATTTCTGAACTGCTAAATAGCATTATTTGCCGATGACATGACTCTTTTGTATGCTGGTTAGAGATCTTGAGCAGTCTCTGAGTTCACTGAAAAGGCAGTGGAAAGTATCGTGAAGTGCTTTGAAAATTAAACCAAAAAACTGAAATCAAGAAAAACAAAGTTTGTAGAGTAGGTTATACCAATCCAGTTTAATGTTATAGAATAGATCTACCTCTTGCTGGGTAAAGTTAGAAATTTTTGACAAGGATTGTAATATTATAACGATTTACTTTTGACTTTGAGAAACCTCTATATAGCCATTTCAGGGTACCAACAATTTTTTTTATCGACAAAGAACAGTAGTCATATTCCGACTGGTCTGATTTGACGGATAGAAAGACAGGAGACTGATGAAATAACTGCAAAAACTCAACTCTTATCAGGTTTAATTGCCCATTCCTTGTAGAAAAATATTTCACTTTATCCCTTAAATGGTCTTTTATCCTGGGGGATGAAAACAGTTGACAGGTTGTGGGGGTGAGGTGCATTAAGATGGTGCACTTATTTTCATTAGAAGCACTGAAAATGTCCTCAGACAAATGTTCTAAAAGGAATCCTTCAATCAAAATGTTTTTGGGCTTTGGCGAGACTTTGGCTGGCTCAGTGCTGCTTTTGGGCAATTAGTGAAAGATAATACAACAGACCAGTATGATTTATCAGTAAAGAGAGAGGGAAGTTGTCTTGTACTGTAACAGGTTGATAAATAGATGGGTGAATATCATGACTCATGTTGTTATATTTCACATGGCCACCTGTAAGTCAAGGGCTTTGACCTTTTCCCAGCTTCACTCCACCATTTGACACCAAGAGGAACAATCTGAAGTCCTGTGCAAAATATAGTAAAAGTCAAAGATATGTTGTTTTAAATGGAGACACACTGATAACATGTATTTCCAAAATCATATGATAATACATTATTACTCCCCAAAATTTGACTGAAATCTTATTTCAGAATATGACAAAAATAATTATTTTGCAGTGTAGTGTAAAAGTCTACCTTTGTAGATAATATTTTTGATCGTCCATCATGCCATTTAACCAGTAAGAATGTGATAGCTGTTACATTTAAATATAAGATAAATGTGGAAAACACTGAATTCATATTGAAAAATGTTTAAAAGTCAAAGTTTTACTTATCCTAAAACAAAGACAACTGCAAAAGCTCAAAGAATGTAAGTAGGTTTATTTCTCCATTCCTTGACAAAATATCTGAATACACTTCATATAAGCCACAAAAAGAATTTCACTCCAAAATTCTTACTTAATGATTTTACTCATAGTTAAGGCCAGTGTTTCCCATTACAGGAAAAAATGCCAGATGCAGATGACAAAACAGAAATGTCCTGATTTTATATTGTCTTGTAGTGTGTTGGTTGCCATTTGCATACTTTTTAGGCAATGACAGCATTAGCTTTTTGCACGTTATATCTTACAATAAGATGTTTGGATGTTATTTGAAGTTTCTAAATTGCTAAGTAGTGTTCTTTGCTGATGAGACGTCTCTTTAATGCTCTGGTTAAGATCCTGAAATTAGAAATAGTGTCTTGTGGTACATTGATTACAATTTTTATATATTATGGACAATTCAAGCATCAGTTTTTGCATGTCATGTCTTACAGACGAGGTGTTTATGAGGACTTAACAGGCTAATTTTCAAAATTAAAGTGCAAAAGTAGTCTGTCATTTGAATTTTGGTAAATTGAAACTTCTTTTTTTGCTTTTAAAATCTTGACAAAAGATGTTTATGTGGACTTGTAGTTCGGCCTTTATTACATGTTAGGTATTTTTTTGCTTAGGAATCAGAACTACATACTTTCTTAGATTTCCTAAAATGAAATATAATGGTTCATGGAGGCTAGTTTTTGCACTTTGTAGGCTTTTCACGTTTTGTATTCATATCAATTATATTGAATAAAGATGTTTATCTCATCCTGTCAAGTTAATTTGGCTGGTATTTTGTGCAATAGGATCCTTTAAACTTCAAAAACTAAGACATTTGGCAAATTTTCATTCTTGTGTTGAACTTTCCCAGTGTAAAACGTGATGGTATTTGCAATGCATATTCCAAGCCTAAAAAAAATACTTGAATGAGAAGCAACAGTCTGAAAAAAAAATTGGTTGTAAAATGGGGAAGGTGGGTCTCGTGTTTACCCTTCGTAAAACACGATTCTCTCCCTGCACTTTTCATTCCCCACAGGCACTCGCATCCTCACATCCACAAATAGGCACAGGTCAGGGGGCGGCGAGTTTGTAAAATTGAGTCAAATATACAAAACAGCAATATTTAATGACGTTTCTTTTTTCACACCAAGTGACCCCTGCATGGAAACCGATCCGCTTTTTTTCTCTTTTTCCTCCGGTTTCAGGAAACTCTTGGAAGGCAAAAGCAACATCCTGAGTTGGTGAGGAGACAGGAGAGGTGCTGACATGCCGACAGGCAGGGGATCCTGGGAAAAGCCACAGACAGGAAGAGCCTGACTGACTTTGACCCCCGAGGTCAAGGCTGGGGGCTCGGCAACTGAAAGATGTTTCCAAGCCACACTCAAACTATCAGAGAGTTTTACAGGAAACGGCTCAGAAATACAGTATGCTATGAAAATGTGGGAGATCTTTTTTATTGCTTGCTCTTTTGTTTTGCTCCTTGTGACATAAAATGCATTTTGGCCCTGAGCTATATTTGACTTATTTGTTTGAGGGTTAGCGTATGTAATTGAGTTGAGCTTCAGTCCGTTTCTCATCTGTTATAATGTGGAGAAGTGTATTTATTCAGAGTGTGGATGTGCCGTGACTAATAGAATTACACTTAATGGGAAATGTGCAGATTTAGAGCGGGACAAAAGCATAGTGAAGCTCTTCTGCTCCAATTTCTGACATGTGTTTCAAATCGAGTGAAGTTTCTCCACTTTTTAAGGTTTCATGTGCTCGGTCTCTGAAGGCCTTTTACTGTTAAACCAAATTGGGTGAGAGGAGATTGTCCTTTCCCCAGCTTTGCAGAAGGCACATAAATCAAGGCATCCATCGTTTGTCACACCTCTGTCTCCCAGCTCGCGTTCCAACTCTGAATTTTTTTTTTTCCCAGCACAAATGTATCCATCAGCCACACACCGAGTGGCCGACCAAGACGCCAAGCCGCCTCAGCGATCGATGGGTGCGATGTACCCTCCCCTCTCGGCCCTGCGCGGCGCTCTCTCTCTGCGTGGGAAGGGGTAAGAGGAACCTCATTTTAGCTGGTTTTAGCCTCGGGCCACTACTGTGATTTTACCCCATGCTCCTGGCCTGACGTCATTAAAGATGCATGATGATGGATACCATGAAGTCAACCACTCCGATGGGGGTTTTGAGGTGAAAAAAAAAACTTGCTTGTTTTTCAGATCACACTAAGAATAAATCAAGACTGTTTAAATGTAGAGGTTGCAACTGGATGCATGTGACTAATCTTTCAATGCACATCAGAGGAGAGAGGAGGCAGGTATTTAAAGGTGATGTGGCACCTTTTGGCCAGTTGGTGGTGCTCCTGTCACAGTGAATTCAGCAGCTTTCCCCGCGCTGTGATTCACATAAATACACTCTCTGGTTCCTCCAAAAGCGGGGCTGGAGGAACACAAGACAATATTGCAAATTTAGATTTGAAATCAAGACATGCTTGGGAAATTGTTTCTTTTTTACCCCCTTTTTTTTGCAATAGAAACTTGTATTTGCTGTTGCTAATTTTAGACTCCCACTTTTCATAATCTGATCCCCATCCTTCTCCTCCCACTACATGTGCATGTTTATAAGGTGATGGAGGATATTCATGAGGCTTTGCTGGAGAATTAAGAAAAAGTGGATCCATATTCATATGAATGCAAAGTTAGTTTTCAACACGGAATTTCACTTTCGCTTCACTAAAAAGCTGATGTTTCTCAAAGTGCAGAAAAAGAAATGAGGGCGTGTAACCTTGAATTTGCTTCTTGGGTGCCTAAGTTCAATGCACAAATTTGATAAAAGTGTGTGTGAAGTGTGTGTGTAGGTCTTTTCATGGTGTGTGTGTGAAGAATTCATGCACCTCTAAAGGGACTGACAGGGAGACGTCTGACAGCTGTGCTCCTTAGGTTAAAAGGTCATGTCAAGTCCGGGATGAGCCCAAGGTAAAAGGCTTCATGAGGCCTCGTAGCGGTCAATGGGTATCGTTTGCCTCGCTAGCAAACGGGGGTTTGGGCGGTAATGGGACCTCAGTCAGATGTCAGCGCCTGGAAGAAAAGTCAAATACCAAGAGGCCAGGTTTATAGCCTCCCAAAACAATGGGGAAAGTGAAAAGATTGAACTTTTAAACTCCCCAATTTATAGCTTAAAGGTGTCATATACATGGGGGAAACTCTCTAGGTAGCGTCCATTATCAGTCAACACCTCTCTCTTCCACTTTTCTCCTCCACTTTCTCCCTCCTCTCTGGTGCATTTTCCAGTTTCCAGCGTCAGCCCCTGTAACCGGCACGCTGTCCGCGCCGTTCCCTACTGGGGGAGTTAGCATCCAGCCCCCTCACTGGAAGACCCTGAAATAAGGCCTTTATCAGCCAACCCCACACAGTATCAGGGGGCCCCCCGGCTCCTCCGGCAGCCTCTGATGTGAAGGAGAGATGGACGGAGCTCTGTGGTCCTCTGGTCGAGCACCAGAACAGGATTCAGCCCATTGTAGCATTCAAATTAAGCAGGCATCAAAAGGGAAGAGGAAGCTGTTGTTGATGTATTGTCTTGTGTTATTTTAACCGGCTTAACTCAAGCCTCTTCATGGTGGAGTGTTGTGGCGCTGGATGCCGATGATGATAAGTGCTGGATTCTCTGTTAAGACTGCTAAGCTGCTGCGCTGGCTGAACAGGGGGGCTCTGGCTCGCTCGGCTGTCGTGGCTGATTTTGGCTGTGGTTGAACCGTTTCAATAGGTTACCGCGGATTTATCCACTCAAAACCGCTGACTTGGCTGTCCGCGCACAGCCTCTTCATGTCACCAGTGGGACCTCTGTTTATTTCATAATGCTGACATTTTTTAGAGGAGATTTGATGAAAAATTAAAGTTCTACACAACAAAACAGAAAGTTCTCTTTTAGTTAGTTAGACAGTTTTCGAAGTGCAGACTCCAAATCAACATCCACATGCTCTGAAAACTTTGTGCATTAAAGAGAGGCCTGTGTATGCAGACATTTTGACCTTATTATGGAAGTTTGAAGTTTTGTAATTTTGTAATGTATACAGTCAAATGATCAGCCTGTATTGGTTTTAATGACACAATAAACTGAATCAGTACCAGAGTGCAGAGCACATCTATTGACAGTTATGGAATGATTATTGGTAAAATGATGCATTGACTTAAGCTTGTAAAGTGCATTAATTTGTCTCTTTGTACACCACAGATCACATCTATGCATTTACACCTTGCTCACTCTCTTATGGTTAAGGATACAGTGTGCAGTGTGTATCAGAGTTAGGGATTTTTTTTGTTTGTTTGTTTTGCTTTCATAAACATGAACAGACCACTGACCAGCACTCATGTGGACAAGATGTGGGATGAAGACTAAAGCAACCATCTGACATAACTACCTCTAAAGCAGTTCATTTTAATGGCAGCATATGTGATTTTATATTCAAAACTTTCTTGAAATATGACATAAGCTTGATTGATTTATTGACTGAATTTTGATCACAAAGACAACCACATACATATTTTCAGTGACATAAATTTAGAAATTGAGGGATACATCCAATTATAAAATCATGATTACTTGCATTTTTTAAATTAAGCTTTTAAATAGCTTTCATAAGATATTATTTTAACATCTTTAGAGCTTTTAATGCTAGATTTATTAAGATTAATATTAAATAAAAGTTGCTCAAGTTACTTTCCCTTTTTGGGAAACAACATATTGACTGGTTATTAAGCCTGTTTAAATTAACTTTGATTCTTTTAGATGCATATAGCATCCCTACTGAGGTTTCACAGGAACAGTTTCATCAAGCAATAATCACTATTTGCAAAAACTGAGAGAAATATGAAAAAACAAAGATTGCTTGAAAAATATTTACAGTGTTCAAGTTAGTGTGTGGACATCACAGCTAAAAATCCTCTATAATAGCCCTTCCTTTTTATTTTTTAATGATTATTATTAATATTTCTAAAAACTTTATAGAGCGGCCAGTTCTCATCTCTGATGCAGTGTGTTGTTTGTACTGCATACATAAGCTAACACTAATATTAATGAAATTTAGGTTAGAATTTCTGATCATGCAGAGTTCTTTTTAAAGTAAATGTGTTACAGCTTTACAGTTTCTCCACTATTTATTATTCTATGAAACCAAAGCCTTCATATTCCAAACAAATCATGTTAAATGACTGCATTGTTTGTCTTCACACATGTTTTGCTGTGGAGTGTCACTGAGTGTCATCCTCAATTTTTTTTATGTTTATACAAGTGAAGTTCAGGTGAATAGGACAGAAAGGAAAAAAGATAATAAAATAGATTGTGAGTTCTCAGAAAGATATGACGAAGAATACCCAGAGTGCCTTACACAATAATGGTCACCTACACACTAATGTTTTATGTTTGATTGCGACTTTTTCTGTGACAAAAGATATGATTACTAGCTAAAATACATTTTTAATTGGAAAGACACCAACAACATTTAGCTTTACTATAATGTTTCTCCACAGTGTTTGAGTCCAGCTGGTTTATCTTAAGACGAGCAGAGGTGAGCTGGGAGAGCTTATGGCTGAAATGACATTTGCACATTTGAATTTTTGTTCAGAATAACAAACCTTAAAAAATTCTAATTTGGTTGTTCACTTTCATCTGTCACAGCAGGAGATTTTCCTAAAGTTTCTCATTAGACACGAGATAGGTAGGAGAACAATTACACCAGTGGTCCAGCAGGACATTTCAGGTAGTTGATTGTGTTCGTACATGCAGCTCAGCTTTAAAAAAATCAGTATAATTTGGTCTTTTATCCTCTATTTAAATCAATGTCAGAGTTGGTGGTGCATTGATCTGAGTGATTTAATTTGTTTTTATGTTTGTTTTGCTCATTACGTTGGCTTAAAAGAAAAACAATTGGACAAAACTATTGGTACGTTCATTTTCAGTCATTTAACTAAATATATTTTTCCATTTTGATTTGATATAAAAAGCCTAGGCTTTAGACTGCAAAGATGAATAGAGATGCATAAAACCTATGTGAATTTACATCTAATGACTCAGATCAAATCAAGCATTGCTGCAAAACTGGAAACTTTTTTGTATAACATACATAGAAAAGATGTGAACAACTGAAATGAGGGTCTGTTTCTTTTTCTTTAATCTAAAAGTTTCATCCACTTGGTTTTCCAGTTTATTTAAAACTTTATAAATTCAACTGGAAGTTTCATATTCCAAACATACATTGCGAATTTTAAATTGCAAAAGAGAAGTCTGTTTGTTAATACCATTATTGTTATATACGGTATTTCCTATGATTATGGCATTGTTACAATTTTGATGGAAAAACTGAAACTAAGGTTTCAATAGGGATCTATTATTATTTTGGTATTTGTTATTTGTTTATATATGCACACATACACATCTTAATTTCTGTGTTCATCTTTCACTAAAGTCCATGCACACATACTTATCTACATGTCTGTGTTCATCCTTACTTAGTCCTTGCACACATACTCATCTTTATTTCTGTGATCAACATTCACTTTTGCTCATGCACGTTCTCTTCATGTATGTGTTCATCCTTTATTTTATCAATTTACACATGCTCATCTTCATTTCTGTTCATCCTTCATCTAAGTCCATGCACACATATTCATCTTAATGTCTTTTCCTTCTTTTTAGTCTGTGATCATAAACTCATCTTTACTGATGTGTTCATCCTTCATTCAGGTCAATACACATATGCTCATTATCATAGCTCTGTTCATCCTTCATTTAAGTCCATGCACACATACTCATCTTCATATCTGTGTTCATCCTTCATTTAAGTCCATGCACACATACTCATCTTAATGTCTTTTTATCCTTCTTCTTGGTCTGTGATCACAAACTCATCTTTATTTGTGTTCATCCTTAAGTTAAGTCAATGCACACAAGCTCATCATCATAGCTCTGTTCATCCTTCATTTAAGTCCATGCACACATACTCATCTTAATGTCTTTTTTATCCTTCTTCTTGGTCTGTGATCATAAACTCATCTTAATTTGTGTTCATCCTTAAGTTAAGTCAATGCACACATGCTCATTATCATAGCTCTGTTCATCCTTCATTTAAGTCCATGCACACATACTCATCTTCATATCTGTGTTCATCCATCATTTAGGTCCATGCACACTTACTGATCATCATCATCATGTCTATGTGTACCTTATATTATTGACCATGTACACATGATCATTTTATTGTTTGTGGTCACCCTTCCTTTGTCCATGCACACGTACTCATATTAATGTCTTTTTCATCCCTCTTTTTGGTCCATGCACACATTCTCATCTTAATGTCTTTTTTTCATCCCTCTTTTTGGTCCATGCACACAGACTAATCTTTATGTCTGTATTCATCCTTTATTTAATTCCATGCATACATAGACAACCATGATTGTGTTCATCCTTTGTTTTTGTCCATGCACACATATTCATCTTCATCTCTGTGTTCATTCTTTATTTTATTCAAGCATACGTATCTTAATGTCTTTTTTTCATCTTTCACTTTAGTTTACGCACACATACTCATTTTCATGTCTTTTTTCTTCCTTTGTTTTATATAACGCATACATACATACTTCTGCTCACTTCTGTATTTATTCTTTACCTCAGTGTATGCACACATACTCATCCCCACTGACTTTTGTAAATACTTTTTTAGTCCTTCAAAGTTTACTTCATTTCATCAGTGCATTACTATGGCACATGAAGGCATTCAACTGCTCTTTACCTTTGCCAGTCAGTTTTATATGTTTTTACATGTGATTGTCTGTCTGTCCGTCTGTCCACTTTTGAAAAAAGGTTAATCTTGATTTTTCAAAGTATACATGCAATGATAATGACATGGCGCATCATGGCAGCTATATGGCTGACATATATGACCGATGTATATGCAACAAATATTGGCAAAAAGTCAACATTGGCTGTTACCAGTATTTAACATTTTAGGCCAATATCTGCTGATACTGATATTATACCAATAATATCAAGGATCCCTACAAGTTGAATGTTGTTGATTGCACAAAGAATTGTTTTTTGGTGACCTGTTTATGGATAGAGATCACAACTTATTTTTGACTGACTTGTTAACATTGTGAGACAGGCCAGGTTTTTTTTACATTGTCATTAAATCCTTGCCTAAGAATGTCAGTAAAGCCTCACCATAGGTTTATGCACCCTGTATGAACATCTTCTTTACTTATATAGTATAACGAGTCCTTAAATGTAAGTGTGTATTATTTCATACATCATCTTAGTCCATGCACACATGCTCCTGTTCAGCTATTCATTGATTTACTGCTTTAGTCTTTGCAACATTTACTTTTTTTACTTTATGTACAAATGCTCCTGCTCTTCTCTGAATTAAACTGTTCACTTCTTTGGTCTGCTTCTGCTTCTCTCTAATTCATTTCTTACAATAGTTCACGCACACATGCTCATAATCTTTAAACTATCAAGTCCATGCACATGTACTTCTTCTAAATGTATACGTGTTTGTCATCTAAGCTTGTACACTCATATTTTTTTACTGTTTTGCTGCATATAATAGTGCATATAGTTTTTACACTCATCTTTTATTATTTGCATTCTTGCTGTTTTGTTTTATGTCTTGCTTTTGCTTCATGTGTAAACTGATCAGTTTAGAGCAGATTAGTGTAGTATTAATCCAGCAATCTAAAACTTTTCAGCTTTTAAGTGTCTCCACTGTTTATAATGTTGTAATACTTGCCAGAAAGCATAATATTCCGAACAAACACAGACCCCCTTTTAATAATGACACCAATAACATGTAAATTGCTGCCATAAACATACACGTGAGAGGAAATATGTTTTCTATAGAGTCAAATTGCGGCGTTTTATTTACCGTCCTGGTAAATGATCACCCTGTAAAGTCAGTTCAGTCATCTCGGAGTACTTGCGAATAGCTCCCTCCATTCTGCGCTGAAAGCTGTCTATTTAATTTCACTCGTCCGTCCTCGGAGCAGTAGCTATTAAGTGCCTTCATATGTCAAAGCCACTGACACCTCCTCCATTCTCTTCAGCTTGTTTAAGCGTGCCCCGGCATTGTTGCCCGCCGCGCTTTGACGTGTTAATAGCTTAATAACGTAATCTGGCAAATAATGACGCCTCATCACAAAGAAGTGAGGCCAAATGTTTACAAGGAGAGCCATAATGTATGATGACAGTAATCTGAATAAAAATGAATTTACAGGCATCGTCTCATTTGCAGTAAATTTTCACTTTCCTCCATGCACAACTGATGCTCCGTGGACACCTTTTTTTTCTATTTCTTTCTTGCTCTCTAGCTGTCTCATTACCCGGGCGCCTTTCAAGTGGCGGGAGAAAAGAAGATGGAGAAAAAGGGGTGAGAGTGTGAGGAGGAAAGAAAGAAGGACGGGAGAGAGAAAGAGAGGGTAAAAAGAGAAGGAGACAGAGAGGGCAAGGAGGAGAGCGGCACTGATAGAGCTTGTTATTTTCAAAGCCCCCGTCTCTCCTCTTCTATTGTTTGGAGCAGGAATAAGGAAAAAAGGGAAAAGAAGTTCACACCGCTTTCAAAAAGTCTCACTTCCTTTCTGACAGATGTGGTGTCAGCTTTGCTGTTTAATTAAAAGGAAATGAAGGTGATGATTGCAACACAGACGTGATCTGATATGATAATGTATTTACAATCATCAAGATGATCGTCATTAAGGATGTGTCAAGGACGAATTCATTGTGGGATTTGGGGTCCTGAGCTGTCAAGTGTATTTTTCTGAGGCGGCGGTGAGATTGTCAGGAGGACGCCGTGACTATGACAGTCACAATTAATAATTTGCTAAAAGAATGTGATTGAGTTTTATGCACAGTTTTGTCGTGGCCGTTTTCCAAAGCCCAGGACGTTTGTAGCAGAGCGAGTGAGAAAGAGAGCAAGGGGGAAAAAAAACAAAAAGAAGGCCCAGGCAAGACTGAAACAAGAGACAAAAATACCCTTGATACATACACTGCATGGGATTCTATTATTAAATGACTTTGAATTATCTTATGCACGCAAGCTTGCATTTTTCATAAGAGGTGCATATGGAAGGTTCATCAAAACAAATTGTTCGATTTTGACAATTACTACAACAATCAAGCGGCGTCTTTGGCTGCACCTGTTTGAGAATGAATAATTTGAAGTCATTTTAATTGCTTATGTGACAGCTAATCATCAAGGCATTAATTTATTTATCGAGCTTCATTTGAACTTCCTCCTTAGTGATAACATATCCAGCCTTACTCTCTAGAGGAACAAGATACTGATTAAACTGTAGCAACCCTCCTTCAGTATTATGCAGATGCCGCGGAGTGAGCCCTGGAGTGGCTGCAATAATAAGATGCACGATCCCGGCTAAGTCAAGATCAACCATGTATTGGCCATGAAAGGGAGGGGAAAAAACTTGTTGGTGTGAATCAATGTTTAAATTTTGAAAAAATTCCATCAATCAGAATTTAGTGACCAGATGACCTAAAATAATTCTTTATGATGAAATAAATATATGGATGGATGGGAAGTATTATCAGTGCAGTAACCTCTGCAAATAATAGCTTCAAATTGGAACAATTCATTTTTATAAGATCTGTGAATATGTTGCTCACATCTGTAATGTATTGGCAAAGTGCTGATTATTTATATAGTTGAACATGCTTAATTAAAAGGTTTAGGAAAATACTTAGTTCATAACCTGAAAACCATTATTGAGTCATTCCTATTTGATCTATTAAAGTAACATACATGTAAATGATGCAATAGTATGGATTAGTTCAGTATGGTGGCCCTTAAGTGCAAAATAAGAGGACACAGCAACAGAAGAACAAAACACACTGACAAAGAAAAAAGGACAAATCAACAAGTAAGAGATGTTTTGTAGATTTTGAATATTTATTTGTGTCTGACTAATGCTTCACTTAGACTTAATGACTGCATTGTCAAAACATATATCAGTCTATCAAAAACAGCATTTATAAATGTGCTGATCAACTATTAGTAAGCCATTAATAATGCTTCATACTTGGTCAGTTAAGTACTTAAAACTGCCTTATTAATGCTTTATAGTTTACTCTTCTTTGGAGTAAAAGTGATATAAAACCATAAGACAGGCTGCATAGGTATGATATAAATAATCACAAATACTTTAAAATTGAAAACGGTAGTACAATATTAACAAATTTCATGAACTTTGAAATGTGTTCTAAAGGCTGAAGCTCACATTTGTATTCTTATGTTACAATTATCCTTTTGTGTTATTGCAAACACTTTGTCAAGAGTTGAGTTTCAATCAGTTGACTCAATTTTATTTTGAAAGAATAAGTTCCATGAAAAGAGTGCACAAATCTATTTCTGTCTCACTGTGTATCAGCTAGTTGTTAAGTGCTGTTTTTTGATCTTAAAGACTGATGAAACATCTTTGTACTGTCGCTGTTAAAAATATACTAAGCATAAAGAGTACATGTAGTACAAAAAAAGTTTGGAAGAATACACAAGTCATTAGTTTTACCATTTAAATCAGTTTTTTCAGTCTTGTTTTATGCATGCTTCCTAAACAAGCAGATGGTCACAATAAAAGCAAAAAGTTTGAAAATTGCAGCAAAAATCCAGTACAGTGCATACCTACTTGAAAGCAGCACTGCAGTTGAGAGTGGGTGTATGTCAACGGAGAGGTACTCCTGCAATTAGGGATGCACAATACTGGATTTTTGCCAGTATCCGATATGCCATTTATTTATTTTTTTATTCATTATCGCAAATACCAATTGCGATATTTCAGGTTTAAATTTACACATGCAGTGATAAGAAAGAGCATCATTTTGAACATTTGTATAATTTGTATAACATTTGTGTGGCCAATATTTTCGTTATCAGCTTAAACCAATACTTAACTGTTTAGGCTGATATCGGCCGATATCGCTATCAAACCGATAATATCGTGCATTCCTACGTGCAATCCCTTATTAAATACAGTAATGCTTGGATATGATCAGTTTTCAAGAATGATTAATGGTTTTGTTTTTGCCCTTTTTCTTGATATATACAGAAAATTCTTAATTTTTAGCCTGATGCAGCTGTTGACTGTCATTGTGATGGATCTAGGTGTTAAGATTTCAAACATGCCTTTAATGCTGCTTTCATCAAGTGACCCAAAAACCCTAACATCCCTAAGCAGTGGATTGTGTTCCCCAAATCAAAAGACAAACTCAACAGTGTCGAGTTATGTGACGGCACACACAAAGTGAGGAACATCTGCCCCAAAACTCTCAGAGAAGCGGAGCATTAGCCGGAATGTTTCTGCTGCTGGTGGCTCATCTGCAGTTGGTGGTGTGCCGGGATTGGTGCAATGGCTATGGGGAAATCAGCCACTGTTCTCTCTCTCCGGGTCCCAAGCATGGCCATTAACTGACTGCCAGCAGCTCTGGGAAGAGGAACAACAGATGCCAGCAACTGAAAAGCCTCCAGCTCTTCAGCTAAACCAATCCCAACTGAGTCGGGACGGGCCTCTGTAGATTTTTGGACATACAGCGAACAAATGTGGACATGAAAGGGGGAAGAGGAGGGCTGTTCTGGAGGTAAAGATTTGTTAACCCTCTTGAACTTGACAAGAGACGGGACCGAGGCGCAGATTAGCCCTCTCAAAGCTGGCGTCTTTGCAAAAGGTTGCTGTGTGAATATGTGAATGTTTGGTGTGAAGTGGCGTGCAAGTGTGCACATATGTTGGTGTGTTTGTGCGCGCTTGTGTTCAAACAGCTTCCTCTGTTTGCACAATCTATATGCAGACACGTACAGGCGTTATTGCAGCGGCACATTAAATGGCATATAATTACATCGGTGAAACCATTTAATTATATTATAATTACATTTTACTTCTCTTCCATTATCATATCACTTCTACAGCAAAGATTTCCTGTCTATGTGGATATTACTGTAACCACTTGGCCGAGTTTCACATAGCCTCGCCTCAGTTTAATTTCTATTTCCTCCTGACACAAAGGAAGAAAATAAGGAGGAAAAGTCTCCACATGTTAAAATAATTCAAACATTTGTCTCCTGACTTGAAATACATAATGAGGCCTAAGTATTAAGGTGCTAATGCTACCTCTGGGTGTAGAGGTCATGAGCTGAAACATTACATTACACTTAAGCAGAGACACATGAGGCAAGTCAAACCGTTTCGACCACATCAACAAGAAAAACGTGGAAATGACAGGATGGCGAAACAAGGAAGTGGAGGTGGGAGATGTGGGGGTGGAAATGCGGGAGGGTTGGGGGGGCAAGAAAGCACAAAGCCTGGGTAAACACAGCTAGGTCTGCATCTGGAACCAACTAAAAAGATGCTTAATAATGCAGAGCCGTGCAGGCGGGCCCTGTGCAGCTGTTGTGTGCGCAGGACCATGAAAGACTCTCCATCTGACAGCTGGCTCCATCTAGCTGGCTCCATCACCCTCTCCCTCTTTCTCTCTCCATCTCTCCTGCTTCCCTCTCTCTTCTGTGGTCCAGAGTGGCAAGGAGACAGCAGATTAGGGATTAGCCAATCCCTGCCATCCTCATCTGTCCCATCTGCCTGCCAGCCAGCCAGGGCTCCTGATTCCAGGGAGATATGGGACATTACTGGGGAGAAGGGGGGAGGAATAAAGGACATGGGACAACAGAGGAGACAAAGAGGGACTAGAATTTGAGAGGAAGGAGAAGTGGGGCAAGGGAAAGTTTATGGGTTGTACAGGCACTGGTGGTTTACAGTAAGGCAATGGTAACCGATTGCCCAGTGCAAGATAAAGTTTGTCACCATCAAATATGAGGTTAATGTCTACAATTACTGTCACTGACCAAGACCTGTAATTTAAAGAGAACTTCTTTTGACGTATGTATTCGGACTGCTAGTGTGGGTCATCATCACTAATGTAAAAATAATGGTACGCCAGATAGTGCTGTACTCTCAGTCTTTCTGAGACACTCTGTTAGAGCTCATCCCCACATGGACCCAGTCTGCTCAAATTGATTTACAGGTCCGCTGTAGGGTACTTGTTCAGTTCAGTGCCATGTTGTCAGTTACTCTGTATTCATTCTTATGTCTACGGTCTTCAATGCACTTGCTAGCTGGAGCCAATGTGGTTAAACTGTTGATGAAAAAATGGTTGAACCTCACACTGGTAGGTATTTTCAGGGGGCCAAGGGAACAAGATGTTTTATGCTGCGTTCACACCGCAAGCGACCCAGCTACCAAAATCGCGTTGCCCACTGATGTAGCATCGCATGTCCATAAATACCTCATTTTGGTCACCGTTGCCGTCAGCCGTCATTCACGGACGTCACGTCCGCTCTAGTTTCACCGCAATCATATCATATATAATATAGGATGTATAAGCGAACATTATTCCAGCTGTATCCTCTTCACTCACTTATCAACCACAAAACACTGCAGCTGATGCCCTGCAGCAGCACTATCTGTGAGTTTCCTGTGGACTGTCTAGGCGGAACTAATGTCCTCACTGACTAATGTTTCTCACACGGACATAAATTATTACTATGTAGTCCGGATGAAAAACTGTCTGTCACGGGTACCGTCACACACGCACACACCGGTGATTGGCTGTTGCCGCACAGCCACACCCGACATCGTCTGAATAGATCAACTTTTTTTGATTTTGACATCGTACGACAAGCTATGTGGCAGTGTGAAAAGCGGCCGTTGCATCGCGGGAGGGTTAGCCCCGCCCCATCGCAGCTGTACATTGACTTTGCATGGAGACTGATCGCTGAGGTAGTACAAGTAGCAAGTAGCGTTTGTTCACAGCCATGCTCTGTCATGGGAGAGAGATATTTTATAAACACAGACGAACAAATTAAACTAAAAAGCATGACTTGACCTCTTTAAATGGACTACTAACTGTTGAGAACATTGTTAACTTATTGTACTATTAGTCACCGGAGAAAGGTGGCCATTTTACTTGTAATTTAATGATATTTCCCAAAATCCAAATGTGTTGTTAACATTTGGAGAATGAAGTAGAGCAAGTAAGGTAGTCGGTTATCTTTTTCTGTTCTGAAGAGAAATGTTGCAGACAAACTGTTGCACACTGTTTAAACTGCACAACTAAGATAGCAACATTTAGAAAAGCAGATTAAACTCGTGTGGAGCTCTTCATCAGATTTACCCACTCATGGAAATGTGGAAGTTTAGTACGGACGTTCAATAGAGAAATGTAATTCACTTCACATTCACAAAATTTCACTCTAGAATAGAAAGACACAAATCTTTGAGTGCCCTGAGTGGACCAACACTGTTATGATGGAAAATGTGGAAAATTGCTTCATATAACACTGTTAACAAATCCTTTTCTGGATACGTATCCAGATTCAGATCACCACAAAAAGGATGACGTCTCCCTTGTGCCATGACCAACGTTTCCTGAAAATTTCATCAAGAGCTATTGTGCACATTTTTAGTCTCTAACCAAAATGTGGAAAACTAACCTCTATTTTCAAATGAACAAATCCTTTAAAACATCTCTGGATCCACATATGTAAGTGTATCACCACCAAAACTGAATTACTTCTCTGGGCTGACACATTATTATTATTATTATTATTATTATTATTATTATTATTATTATTATTATGCTGCTATTTAGGCAGAACTCTCTCTTTACGGGTTTAAAAATACATGGTTATTCCCGAGCTCTGCCTTAATTGTAAAAATATCTTGGAAATATTTGTAAAAGTGTACAGAAATACAAGTCGTACAATATCATAACTTATCAAGGCATTTAATAAGAAAAACATTTCATTACCAGGAAAATGCAACCAACAACTTGGTGGCAATGGTGTGAATGCCAAGCCTTTGGAAGGTGTCAAAATATTTTGTTGTCAGGTCTCTGCTGATGCCTCTAAATGACTACATCCGCCCCTATGATCAGAAATTGAAATCCTGGCAGGTGTTGGACATATGAGGACAGCAGGACTTGAATGGGAGAGACAGAAACACACTGCGGTGCACTTTCGGGAATAAAAGATTAGAGGCCTCACCCTTAAGGTGAACTTCAGGCTACTTTAACAATTTCAGTCAGTGCCACGATACATGCCATGAGTCTGTAATCTCATGAAACATTCAGAGAACCTGCCACTCTGCATATTCAACAGCTATCCCATGTAACCGCTGCATCTCAATCCCCAACTTCTCCAGCTACAGGCAGCACATGAACATACATTATTTTCTTTTTCTTGCGCTGGAATTTCACCTGAACAAAGCTGGCAACCCATTCATGGTTGCTAAAAATACACTCTTGTATTTTGTCTCGGTATCAAAGAGACCACTTGTCTTTTTAATAATCTGCCAGCTCACATTTGGCAGAAAGCAAAAAGCACACTCAGAGAAATAATTGCTGTGAGAGTCAATAAAACCTCTACGATCACACTATTTGAGTTAAACTCCTCGGCCCATGTGTTCCCCCCCTAAACAAAGTCCCTCTCAATGATTTAGATATAGGCTTACTAAGTATCTGCGTATACATTATGAGTGTAATAAGCTGCAGGCCATTGAAAGCTATTGGAAGCATCACTTATTGAACTAATCCCAAGAAAAAAAAAACGACACAAAATGCAAATCTGCTTTTTACTTTAGATGTCAACAGTTGAAGCTCCTCATTTTCTGCACATTCTGCAAGCTTTGACATACACACCTGGCCATTTCATTAGGCACACCTGCCTGGATCTCATATGGACTCCCTTTATGATCTCAGAACTGCCTTTTTCCTGACACAGATTCAATATGGTTCTGGAAATCTCCTTTAGAATTGTTGCTTTGTACTAACATGGTAGCATCATGCAGTTGCTGCAGATTATGACTACGCATCCATGAGAATTTCCTGTTCCATCACATCCCAAAGGGGCTCCATTGCATGAAAATCTGGTGGCTATTCAGGCCACTGAAAAATGAGAAGAGATGATTAATTGTCATGTTCAAGAAACCAGTTTAAGATGGTTGGAGACATAGTGACATGGTGCGTTGTTCTTTTTTGGTATTATCCATCAAAAGGTGGGTTCTCTGTGGCCATAAAGCGGTATGTATGGTCAACAATAGTACTCAGATAGGTGGTGGCATTGAAACCATGCTCATTTGGTACCAAGGGCCACAAAGACCCCTCACATAATTACTCCACCACCATCAACTTGAACAGTTGGTACAAATCATTGAGCAGAAATCAAGAGTAATCAGAAAAGTCAGCAGTTCTACAATCTCTTTTCATCAGATGTTGTTGAGCCCATGACAACTTTAGCCTTTGTTTCTTGCGTGCCATCCACTATGGTCTTCTGCTGCTGTGGCAAAAAGATTTCAATAAGTTGTCTAGGGATGGGAATTGATAAGATTTTATCGATATTGATGCCATTATCGATTCTGCTTATCGATTCAATTCTTTCACGATTCCCTTATCGATGCCTTTCTTCGATATAAAAAGAAAAATAGACTGTAGGTTTTGACTGTTCACTCAAAATTTTATTGAGACTTTGATAACAGAAAAATATGCATGCATGCATGCCACTTTCAATGAGAGCCAGTGACAAGCAGCGATTACTTGCTATAATGAACTGTTTGATAAAACATTTAACCATTCAACATTCAGTTTTTGGGAGAACATCTTAAGTCTATGAACTTGAACTACAATAGAACACTGTTGCACATTTTTTTAAATATAAAATCTAAAAAATAAATAAAAAGTCAGTCTCTGGATCCTAGATCTCTGACATGTACCCTGAAATCTTGTAAAAAAAAAAAAAAAAAAATTAGCAGTTCTTGTGCAAAAATATTAGCATGTCTGCTTTCTGTGGGAGGATCCTAGATCTTTCAGGGCTGATTGTGTCCCCAGCTGTGGAAAACACCCTTTCAGAGGCAGTGGAGGATGCTTGAACACACAAATATTTGGATGCAAGATTATGTAGAAGGGACAGTGTGTCCTTTTTCTGCCACCACCAGAGAGCTGGGTTAGCTGACAAAGGTACCGGGGAAAAGCCTCTGTACAACTGAACCTCATGTTCCACTCTGTCCTCAATGGACTGCCTGGTCTGCAGCTGTTGGACTGTCTGTTGCAGCTGGTGGTCCTCAGCTGCAAATAGCTCCTCCACAGTGGGGCTAGCAACGTTAGCCAGAGAGCTAACGTTGCTAGCACTAGCAGCAGAGGTGCTCGGTCCACCGTCGCTATCTTCTAAAAATAATCCAACGACAAACCATTGGTACAGCATTTATTTCGGTCGGTATTAAGTCAAAACATGACATGCTGTTAAGTCTGGCATGCACTGTGCTTCATACGAACATACCGTACCTTCCATGCCATGCTGAGACGGAGCAGCAGCTGCTGACGACCGGCAGAGAGCATCGGACACATGCGACTCTTTGTATCTGATGTCGTGCCCCGATGATAAATGCTTTAGCATGCTGCTGGTATTTCCACCTTTGCATGTTATCACTGCTTTACAGACGTTGCATGTTGCGCTCTTGTCATCTTTTTTCGTAAAATGAAGCCACACTTTGGATCGCTTCTGCCTACTCTCTGTAGCGCCTGCCATCATTCCTCAGAGTATCAGTTCTCGTTCGCATTTCCTGGCTCTCGCGAGACCATTTTTCAAGGCACCCAGAAGAAAGGAATCGTTAAGGGAATCGTTAACATAAAATGTAAACGATGTCAATGGATTGAACCATTTGGAACTGGTTCTCAAAGAGAACCGGTTCTTGATTCCCATCCCTGTCCATTCATAAATTGTCCTCTGAAAACCATGGTTGTAACGATTAGTTCAAGAGTTTCTGGTTTTATCGTCTCTAATAAATTTAGCCCAACTCGTCTGATGTCTGGAATCAACAAGTCGTATCACTTTCTCTTTTTCAGACCGTCCTCAGAAACCCCCTCAGATTGTTGATCAGCAGTATCTGGAGATAGTGTGAGCACTGGCACCAACCAAATATGTCACGCTCAAAGTCACTTGAATCTTTCTTTCTCATTCTGATGTTCAGTTTGATCAATAGCAGGTCATCTTCATCGGCCCTTAAATGCATTGGGCTACTGCTATGTGACTGGCATACTAGCTAATGTTAACAAGCAGTTAAATAAGTGAACCCTATAAAATGGCCAGTGAGTGTATCTATCCCTCCACATTGAGTTGTAAATGTATTCACTGTATATTTTCAAGTGTTAAGTGAACAATTTCAGGTCGCGAGAACCCCACAGCTTTTGTTTCATATTATAACAATAACGATTCAAACTTAAGGGACCAAGTTCTGCTCAGCAACAGGGGAATAAAAGAACAAGAAAAAAAGTTAGCTCCTTTTTTTCTCCTCAAGAAAGGCACCCGGTAGCTTAACAGGCCCTCTGCTCCAGTACCTGGCTCCCTCTGTGCACACCTTTAAATCACACCCAGGATAGTTGCCTTGTCAAAGCTCTCTCAGTGAGCCAGGCATCTGAGAAACATTAAAACACTTCCTCATGCAAGCCAGAGCCTCCCACAGGGCAGCGAACGGGAGCAGAGCCTTTCTCTCAGGCCCAGCATCCGGGGAGGATACTGCTCAGTACCGCTAGGAAAGTCCCAGCTCGGACAGCGGTGGTTAATATTTTAATAGCCTACGGCTGAGGCAGTTATCATCCAAGAGTATTCTTGTTGGTGGATTTAAAAAAACCACTCTCTCTCCCTCTCTCTCTCTCTCTCTTTCTCACAGTTAAAAACCCGATTTGAGTTTTTAATTATTCTTTTTTGAATTCCCCAACCAGCTCTCCTCTGTTCTTTTTCATTTGTGCAGTGCAGTTTTTCCAAGACTCGCACCCAGGGAATCCCTGACAGTGTCCTACTTAACTTTTCACTTTCTTTCCTGTGATTTGTTCCTTTTTTTCTCCACACGGTTGAGGGACTATTACTGATCAATCCGACGGCTTCTCTCCAAACACCTGCGTTTATATTGATCAGTCCTCCACTTTCCCTCCTTTTTGAACAGAAGGGAAGACTTGTCATTATTGCAGGTAAATGTGATCAAATCCTCTTATGAAGCCACTGCTCTGTGGTGTGAAGTCCTTTACATGGGAACAGTGTTTGCCCACAAGTGCTACATGTTGGAGTTAAATGGGAAGAAAACAATGTGTTTGAACTGTGCAATAGGGGTAATTTATGATAAGTTTATACTTTTCTATATTTGAACTGAACTTCAGAGGTGTAAAGAAAAAATAATCCCGAATTGGTATTCAGCTCATGATGAAAAAATTCTAGTCCACAACTCTGTGCATTGATAAAAATCTAGCAAGAGCTGCTGGCATGGTCAGTATGAATGGTTATTTGACCTGGAAACAATTATTATCTACAAACTGTTTACATATTAATTTAATCAACCAAAACATATTTTTAAGTCTGGGGATGATTATTTAGAATATTTGGCACATTTCATTTATGTCATTTGATGCACAGCACATGCTACTCTAAATAGAAATCATTCCAACAGACCAAAACAAGGACCACAGCAAATTTTGACAGACAGTAGATGGCTTTTGCTCAGCCCCAATCACACTTTGACTGGAAAAAGTGTTTAATAACGAGGAAAAACATTCAAGATGTATATGTATGTGCTTCATGTTCAAATATTGTAGTTTGATTTTGAATTTCAATGTCCCGGTCTTCTCAGACCCTCCCCATGCTGTCTCCCCTGCTATCCTATCTGCAAGGTGGAATTCAGCTCTACGACGGAGGATTAGGGCCACATTGAAAACTTTAAAAAAAAGTAAGGTTACAAGTATAAAGTCGTAAAGTTACAAGAATAATCTCATAAATTACGAGAATAAAGTCTTAAAGTTACAAGAATAATCTCATAAATTACGAAAATAAAGTCGTAAAGTTATGAGAATAATCTCATCAATTTACGAGAATAAAGTCGAAAAATTACGAGAATTAAGTCATCTTTAAGATCAAACTAGGAAACATCTACTCGGCTATATTTAGAAAGATATTCACAGATTTGGACTCTGCGGCTCAATAAGTCATCAACAAAAGAACGTAGTTCCAAACCCGACCCCTCTTTTTGATCACTGTAATGAAGAATGTGAACTCATTTTCTCCAAACAAGCCGTTAATACGCTGCCGCTGATGGCTCGGCGGCTTAGGGACCATCGGCAAATTACCATATCTGAAAAATAGTGTGAAAGGAAATTGAATAACTTCCCCATACTGAGAAGTAAAGTCTTCAAAAGCACAGCAAATACGAAGGATCGTATGTTATTCATACTACGGATCATATTTTCTTTTAGACTTATGAATTAAACTATTTTACAGGACTTTCTGACTGAAAATAAAGCAAATGCCATCTGAGATCTACCATCCAAGTCATAATAAACATGAATGGTGATCTCCTCTTCTTTGAACTACACCTCTTACTTCGGCAAGAATGTTTTGATTTGATTTTAATGATGTTTTGTTTATTTAATTGTGTTAATTAATATGCGTGAATCATAACTGCAATGATTTTATTGTTGGTAACTGTAGTGACACTAAAGTCACACTAATGATCAAACATCTCTTCAATATTATACTACATCTCCATTTTAAGAGAAATTGTTCTTAATGAAATTTATATGACTTTTTAAATATTGATGGATACTCATTTACAGCTATTAATGAAAAAAACTGTATCAACTTATGTTATTACAGTTCTGATGTCTGTGACATCAGAACTTTTCCCTCTTTACTTGTGAGCGGCACCTGTAGTTGCACCCCACACCCCCATATGCATCAGTGTGACAACTTATCGTAGTTTTATCAGCAGTGGAAACACATTTGCTTAGGTTATCACGCACAGTGCATCAAGTGTAGCAGTGAACAGCATTGAACTGACCAGTTACCACAGACCACACAGCCAATCACAGCAGACTTGGCTCATGGGGAAGGGGACTTAAAAGTGAAAGGAGTTATAGGGGTGCTTCCACTCCCAACACATTTGGTCTGGACCAAAGAACTCAGATTTGCTTTTTTGGAAAGTTCGGTTCATTTGTTGGTGTGAAAGCTCAAATGAACTGTTGTGTGGACCATAGGTCTGAAAAAACAGGGGGCTTGGTTTGCTCAAGTGAACCAGAGTACAGATTTGAAAGCAAACCAAACTAAAAAAGGACCAAACAAGGCAAGAAAACCAAAAGAAAGGGAATTATGGCTTGGTTTTAGCCAAATATCACAACAGTAAGCAAACTACAAGGCATTCACTGACAATGTCAAGCAGAGTGTAGCTAACTTTTGTATTATGAGTACTCCCTGCCTGTGATTCTTATTCATAATAGCTTGACATCTACAAATTTGCGTGGATTATGTCCACACATCACTCCAGTCAATATATTCCACCTGATGCAGCCTAATGTAGCTTTATCCTTATTCCATGGCACCAAATACTTAGCTTTGGGCTAAACAATGTCATTACTCTGTGCCAGTTGAGTTTTCTGGTTCAATATGCAACCATGGGCCTAATGAGCAAGAACAAAGACTACAGCTACGGCCCCAACGAGTGGCGGGAGAATATATTACACAACATTTGCCAAGTTTGGTCAATCTGACTGGGTGTAATTTGAAAGCACTCAGTCAGTCAAACCTGGTGAAAAATTAAACAATGTTGCAATTTCATCTCTGAACTACAACAAGTCCACCAAACTTGGTGTGAAAACAGCCGAAGAGACTGTCCCAGAGTGAGAATAGAGGTGGATCAGGAGCACTCAGTATATGAAAACTGACTATTTTTTACATTTGCAAACCTGAACATACTCAAGTAGTCATTAAAAAGGAAGTATGAACCAGGGTGTTTTAATTGATAAAATGACCAATTTTTGTGTCTCTTGGTGGAAATTAGGTTGTATGAGTTTACAGTTTGCAGAATTAAAGCTATAAAATGATGTACAGGGAGTAGGCAGGTATTCCATACCAGAAAACTTGGATAGCCCCCCAAATGTCAAGATATCAGTAGGTACAGGAGGCCTGATATTTTGTTTTTCTTATAAATAAACTTTTGTGAAATGATACATCGACCACTGCTTCCCCATATGTTTTCAAAAATAAATGCGTAATGTTCTTGCAATTACATGATCAATTTAAATTGAACTGAATCAAACTATTTTGTATCTAATAAATTATCAGTGAATCAAGGTTTATAGCCCGTTGATCAAAATTTCGAACAGTTTTACAAAGGAGAGATCACCCCTAACAGCTACTTTAATTTCACACTACTCAAAAACAAGTGAAAGATAAACAAGAGAGTAAAAAACAGACGTGTGCATGTTTGTGTGTTAGTGCTTACATTGGCATGAGCGCATATTTGCATATGCATGCATGTGAACATTTGTGTCCATGCAAATGCAGGTCCACAGGTCTTTTCCTCTATGTGAGTGTGTGAGCGTGTGTTTACATGGGTGTGTGTGGCTGCTCTGAGCCAGCCGTCAGCACAGCCTGCAGGGAAGAGGGGCCGGGGTTACGGCATCAGCTGCAAGCAGGAATGAGAATGGCTGAGAGTCAGACAGACACCGCCGTGGGTTATTATGTTTGAGTCAGACCAAACACTCCTGGGAGCACCAAAAATATTGCTGTTACAGTTGTAACATTATCACAACAGAATAAATAAGAGCGGACCCGGGACACCCAAGGAAGTGTGCTTTTTTTATTTAAAAAAAGGGAATATATGCAAGAGCTTAAAACAGCAGAGCAGGGATAATTAATTAAATAAATCTCATCACAGCACTCCTCTGCACACTTAATTGAAGTGCACTAAACGTGGCGAGCGCTTTCAAAATTGAGAGGACGGGTCAATCCGAACCTCTGCACCTCCATAATGAAAGAGAAAAAGGAAGATAATAGCACACATAACCTCAAGCAATTAAAGGCCTCGAGAATGTGGTGAACAAGCTTTGCCCTCTTGGACACTGTTGACCCAGGGTGCCCAACACGGCCCCCTGGGAAATAAGCACTTATTAAAAATGGAGGAACAGCCACAATCCCACCGAGGCTGTAATATGCTATAGAGTAATTTAATTCTACTTACATGTATCACTTCAGCTTTCGAGCAGACTATGAAGCAATTCAGCATTTCATTTGACAAAATATGACCTGTGGAGAGGCTGAATAATAACACGGCTAGATCAGATGTGTGGACATGTGATACAGAGTCTCTGGAAGAAAAAGCTCCAGCCGCTCATTCAGATAGTAATTGTTGTGCTATTTTAAAACACGTTGCTTTTTTTTTTCTCTCTTTTTTTTTTTTTTTACAATAAAAAGCCAGACAAGGAAAAAAGCCTCATCTACTTAAGGGATTATTTTGAAAGTCTCTCTTTACCCTCCAACAGACTGATGAAACACACTTCCATGCTTGATTTGATCATCCTTCATAAAGGAGAAGAAGAAAGTCTATACGACGGGAATCACAAGTCCTGGCATGGGTTTGGGAATATTGGTTGTACCCTTCTCCAGAGTCGGGGAAAATCCCCCGGTGTGGTTGCTCTTTCTTTGTGCTGTGCAGCTTCATCGCAAATAAACATACTGTCTGTTATTGTTTTCCCACAAGAACGTCAGAGTTAAAAAAGTATAGTTCTTTTTTTCCTTTGCTCTTCAAAATGAAATACAGGTCAGTGTCCTACATAAGTTTGCTGCAGTTTGGAAAACATTTCTGCAACATATTTAAAGTCAGAGTTGTTGCTCAAATTTTGAAATTTCCAACACCTAGGCAACACTTGCTTATATAGTATGTCTTCTTAGTGATAACAATTTGTATATTTTGTTTTTTAGTGATAAAAATGGGGCAGAAATGTGCGAAGTTCACTTATTTTTTTAGGCTTTTAGAAAATAGACAAAAATTACTGCATTCTGTAACCCTTTGACTTTCAAACCAAGAAATACAGTTGCAACAAATTATTTGTTGGTGAAATTGTGTTCCTTCCATTTCATTTAGAAACATCCCAGATTTTATTTTTTAGATTACCCAATCAGAAAGCAGTTAGGCAGGTCAACCAGCTGGTTGGCTTGCCAGTCAGGGGGTTATTCTGGGCATAAATGGATTATTTCATTTCTGCAAGAGTTTTTTTTGTTTGTTTTGTATGTAACAGAGAACAAAATTTAGATATTCAGCGGTTGACCCAGCTCTCCGAGGAGTCATGGATATTATTTTTTATTTTCAAAGTGTTAGAGGATCTGGATATAACTGAAAAGATTTTTTCTCACTCCGATGTAATAGTCCTCCTGTTAGATTTTTTAGGATCTATGCAGCAACAATTCACTTCTATTTTTTCTTAGTTTTCAAACAATTATATTAATGTACAGCAGTACCGCACAGTTGTAACATATTGGTGTTACAAATGCTACTCAGAGAGGTGAATAAGGACCAACAGACAAGATGGGTTTTCAGAGTTTTAAATACAGTGGCATGGTAGCAAAAAGTCAACCGCAGGGTTACAGTGCTCGTTAATGGGATTAATAGATTTCTGATAAGAAATACCAAGGATATAAGCAAATGATTTCAAAATTAAAACCCAAATAAGTTATAATTGAAAATGAAAAACTAAGCACTGTATTTTGAATATTTTCTATGTATTTAACAAAAAGTCATGCCAGTAAATATATGATACAAAGCTGGTTTGCAGAGTGGCTAACATAGCTTATAACCAGGCTCTGATCTTCACAGCAGGTTTGCGTCTACATGCCTTTACTGTATTTAGTTAAACATTGCTTCAGTCACCTGGTTCGATACAGATGTACCTAGCCTACTTAACTTCCATTTTCTTGATAAAAATACAGCCAAGTCGTGCTCAAAATAGGGATGTTCCCTTACAGATAATTTCATGCTATGCTTAACCCACATAAAAAATATATATATTTCATTTATTTGTCTCAAGTTTAGAAAGCATTCAGAATATGGGCACTCTTTATCTCAGCAACGGCAGGAAAATATTGTGACTAGCCTGCAGTTTCTTCTCTGTTTTGCATCCATATTTCTGTGCTCATTCTGTTTTCTCACTGCATTTGCTGAATTACAGTTCAGACAGAGCATTTGACTAGGATTTTGAGCCTGTATTGATTAAAACAAAGAAAAAATTAAACCGAATTGTTCAGGTGGTAAACTTAAGCCACTGAGCTAGCTAAACCTGTGCATCCTTAGTCTCCATGACATAAATACTAAAATATCCACTCAATGTTGTGTGAAATCGTCAGGGTAAAAGGGCATTTGGCAACATGGTAGCAACTGATATTTTGAGTTGCAGGGACCACTAATGGTGGGTGACTTTCTAACAGTAAAGACATAACATTTGACCAGGGATGAGAACTTATATTGATCACATGCATCCATTATAAGAGCTTTAAAATTGTATATTTAGTTTACAATGAGTTTCATTACTAAATGTCAGTAGTTATCTGAAACAGAAATTCATTTATATTTTCCTACTGTGTTTATTGTTTTGTCAAAATACAAGCAGATTCAAGGGGGATGTGCATGAAGTTCTGGTACAGATGTGGGACCTGTGCTAACACATCTGATACACCACACCCAATTGCAACTTCAGTTTTGGTACTTTATTGGTTTCATGCATAAAATGTCAGAGCCAAAGATACTGAACCCTCTCTACCTTTTCTGCTTACTGAGCTATTAGAAACTGCAAGCCAGATAAAGAAGCATCAAAAAGGCATTGTCAAATTAGCCACACCAGGGGGTAAACAACACTAAGATTTTTTTTCTTTGATTGAAAGAGCAGGAGTAGCCTATGTGTGTTTTCTCTCAGTGTGAAGTAACTTGACAAAGAAAACAAAAACATTGTAGCATCTGCGTCAAATTTAACTTCAGTGCAATACCTGATTATTTTTCGATGAAGACTAGCATGAAATAAACCTACCAAATTAACAATTAGAAATGCAGAAATGCTAGCATGCAGCATCAAATATCACACCAAAATCGCTGTTTTTTTTGGCAAAATCGTTATTGCTTTTTGTATGAAAATACTTATGCCATGTCTTTAAATCCCACAACAAGAGAAACACTCCCTTTTCTGTGTTGGTGGTTTATCTTTAAGAAAATTGCAGAGAGGTTAGTTAAGCTGTTAATTGAAACATTTCCTTGTACTGGTGTTTCTTGGGAAATGCCACCTCCTCAAGATGGGAGACACTCCCAGTGGCAGGTTGCTTGGCTCACTTAAGTGGAAGGAATATGTCTAGGCATGTCTGTGCAGCACAGTCAACATTAGAGCACAACTATGGCATCTGAAGAGTGCTGTGGTTAGACACAGTTCATTAAAGTGTACAATGAAACAGTCTGTTCTGTGCAGGACTGAAACAGAGGAGTTTACAGGTGTGCCAATTTTAATATCTGAGACAGTTTTGAGGTAAGCGTTCGGTTCAATAATATGTTTTGGGAAAATCTGGGATCAGTGTTCAAAATAAATCAAATCTGAGTCATTTAAAGCTTTTCTGAGGAACTTTCTGCTTTTAATGAGCTAAGCATTAACTTTAAATTTGTCAAACTGTTAAAGAGAAATACTTCCTTCTTTTATGGTCTGTTTGCACATCATTCAAATGAATGCATAAAAAAGGACTATCACTGTGAGTCACTTTATTTGTTACCAACCCTGTGGCAGTTTTTTCAGTTATAAAGTCTTTGTGGATTAAATCAGTCACTATGCTGATTGGCTTGTTTGCTTTGCAGGTCATGGAGAGACATGAAAGCCAACTTTGTGATTTATAACCAATAAAAACTACTCTCAAGAGCTTTAAGATTCATCTAAATGATTCAAAGTGTGAAGAGTGGTCAAGATGCATACTCAGATGGTTAACACTACAGTTTGCCAACTTTTACAATTAATTTTCAAGGGCTAAATATGGACTACAGTTAAGAAGGGTAAAAATAACCAATGTGATTAAAACTATACTTTATGTTTAAAGACTAAATCAAAAATAGCTGCCACAATCAACACTGGATATAAAAAGATATAAATGCATGTATGAATATAACAACTGCTGCAGGGGAACAATTTGGGACGTCTGATTCTCTCTGTGGGTGTTGAGATGAATAAAAAAAAGGCCCTTCTTGAGCATGCATGTGCCGTTGTCTTTGGGAGAGCGGCCATGCCTCGTGGACAGATAAAGGAGTGATAGGACACCGGGGGATAGGGCAAGGACACGTGGCGGCCCGCCCCTGGTCATTGGTGACAAGAGCAGAGGGACGTTAAACACACACACTGGGCTGACTCCACACTTTGATTTAGCGCTTTTGCCTAATGTTACAAAGGGGGGTTACTGAGGCCCGCTGGAGATGGGATCAGCAGATCTCACCGACTGTCGTCATAAAGAAGCCCTGCGGAGGGCTCAAACCTCGACTCACATCTCACGCACGAGCCAGTTAAGCGCATGTGTGTGTGTGTGTGTGTGAGAACAGGAAAGAGGGGTGGTCCGTAGACCATAGAGAACAATACACAAAGGGCGTTTAATGATTCCATATTGATGCTCTGTAAATGGCTTAATTTGTCTGAAGACACACAGCAAAGGCAGTGCTGTGCTGCAGACTGTATTGACTCAAAACACAATTTAATACATATTAATATTAAATGAATGACTCATTAATGGATGCATCAGACAAATCATAATACTTTGCCATAAATAGATTGGGGCCTTTTTAAGAATTTATGGAATATTGGATTATTTTCCCCAACATTGCAGTGTGGAGCAGATCAAACTTCTCCTTGGTATGATTACTCTGGCAATACTTTTCCAAAACTGAGCACTGATAGATGTAATTCAATTTTTATTTCTACAAAGTTTTGCTATTTTTTGTGCTGCTACACAATTTGAAACTTTACTGTGTGAGTCAAGAACAAGTTCAAACAATTAAAATGACTTGGTATGACTCCTTGAGCTTATGTTCTAGAGCACTAGCTTATGGAAAGAAAGTATGAATCTAATGAAAACACTGGTATTTCAATGATACATGAATACAGTCAACAATACACAAGTCTGCATGATGCCATCCTATAATTGCTTAAAAAATTACTTGTATTTCTTTACCCATATGACACAGGTTTCTAGATTTTCATCTTCGAAATGAAGGAATGATAATCACAACATCATAAACTTGATGACTTGGTTAAAATGCTAGTCATGTTTTACACAAAAACAGTTGTTGACTTAAAGAAAAACAGCCTCACTAACGGGTGAATGCCTTTCGATTTCTTCAAATGTTGGGCTGTTTTTCATGCCTGTTTGGGAAAAAAGAAAATTCATCACCTGACTATACAGTAATACAGTGCCTTAAAAGAGCATAAAGTGGCTGCTAGGCAAAAATCCCCTATTTCCATTTTTTATGATTTTCTTTTCTTTTTTATCTCCATTAAACAGTGCTATTTGTCACATTCACTTCCTTAGTGAGGGTTTTTTTTATTTACACTTTTAACCAAATAGAAGCACAAAAGAAGCATTTGTAATCAGGACGATACAATATCAGTTTTGTCAGTGGTTAAACGTATTTTTCATTTCCTGTAAAGATAAGAGGGTTGTGCCGACAGCATTGAAAAAATAAAAATCTAGAAGTGTCCAAAGTATAGGAAACATTTAGAACACACTTAAATGTCAAATATTTAAGAGCCTATACTCTGCTTTTTTCTGATTTATATGCTTTTAAGAGTGAATTTTGATTGTACTGTACCCCTTAGCCCTTCCTTTCCGTTTTACCCCTTTGTCTACCCCTTTCCCTTGGCCCTCTGTTTTAAGGGCCAAGGGGAAGGGGTGAAAATGTACCCTTAAGAAACGAGACACCACTAGATTCATGCTATGTCATCGCTCAGAGCCCCTTGCTGGCTGTGTCGTAGGTAGATGTGACAGTAGCTGCAGTTCCAGCAGCATTAAGACCTTTTCCTCTTTGCAGTACCAATAGATGCCTACAATGTCTCATTTCCCACCACACTATAGATTTACTAGTGTTGTGCTCAAGACCACTTTATCCGAGACCAAAATGCACCGAGACCAAGACAAGACCAAGACTTTTGGGAGTCGAGACCGAGAGACCAAGACCGAGGCAATACGAGACCGAGACAAGACCAAGATCATCAAAATCAATTTTAAAAACCATGACAAGGTTAAACAGTTAAGGAGGGTGTCCCTCAGTCACAACTCTGGGAAGGTTGCAAGCATCACAGGGGGAAATAAGACATGAATTGGTGCTTTTTGTTGTTTTACCAAGTGTTCCTCCTTATTCACATTAATGAAGTTGAAGAACAGCAGATCAGTGCTGGTCTTGATCAGTCTTGATGGAAAATCTTGAGTCCGGCCAGTCCAAGACCGAGACAAGACCGAGTAAACATGCTCTGATGTCACAGACAACACCAAGACCTTCAAAATGTGGTCTCCAGACTGGTCTTGAGACCAAGACCGGTTTTGAGTAACACAACACTTAGATTTACTAGTGTGATGTCTTACTGTTGTTTTCATAGGTTTCCTCCCCATTGTCTTGGGGTAGTAGTCCATTTAAGCTTAAACATTAGGATAAATGCAGAGTTGTTGACAACATGGCAACCTGTGAACCAATAAGAACTGGCTGGACCCACATGGGAAGGGGGCCTTAAAGAGGCAGGAGCATCTCAAATGGAGAGAGAGAATTCAGTGCTATCGAAGTAATCTCTTTTTAAAGCTAAAATGGTAAAGGCTATTTATGAACACAGCTTAACCTTCTTTTTTGATGCAACAGTATGGCAGAAGGTAAGGGTTAAAGCTTAGTCATACACTATGCTTTTTTCCATAACAACTTACATTTCCAATAGAATTTTACAGCATTTTGAGGCAATGTTGATCATCCAAGGCACAAGAGGACACGGGTTAGATTTTGGTGGTGGCTCAAATCTGAACAAGATCTAGGATTTGTTTAAGGATTTGTTTACATTGAGAAAAGAGAGAATTTTTTCATATTTTTGACAATAACTCGCTCAGCAACACCATAGTTTTGGCCTGGATTCTTATGCATTTATTTTTACAGTATTGAGTAGCCATTTGTAATCATATGAAAAGCTCTTTGTGTTACAGAAGGTTTAAGGGAAGGCATTTTATAATCCCGTTTTGTGTCTCAAACCCCCCCTTGGGGTCCTGCCCCCCACTTGGGAAACCAATGATAAAGGTGAAGAGTTCATTTGTTTCTAATGCTTTACTAATGCATCAATTAAGCATTTATATTTTGTTTCTAACTTTTTCTTCCACGCAAAAGTGTGTAGTTAAAGCAGTCCTTCTCCTCAGTATAGGCAGGTAAATAATCTCTCCACCCTTTTTTTCCAGCTAGTTACTCTTGCTGTGGGCTGGGAGCTGATCTCTGCTCCAGACACTTTCAAGTCTACTTAATGTAGCCTACATGGGGCTTCACAGGCTGTTTCATGCTCTTATGGAAAACAGGCCTTTGAAATCCCTCAGCAGCCCAATCTTAATCTCATTTGTGAATATGAGCCGAGCCACGACAGGACCAGGAACATCCTCGTCTTCCTAAAGCACCGTTTCATTTGTCAGGAGATTTGGGGCGGTTGACACCAGAGGAGTGATTTAATTGATTTTAATCACACACCTGAGATAGGCAGAGCGAGGGGGCTGCCCTTAACGATTATTCAGAGGGCCCGTCCCGTGCTGTATCTCCGCTTTCAGCCCCTCTGTTTGTTTTGATACCTCAGCATTTTGATGGATAGGACTTGGATTATGAACTCACAAAGCAGGTCGGGAATTTTAAGCATGACCTTGGACCTGCATATGCGAAACAGGACTAATAAAAGCATTGTTAGTCAGAAAAAAGCATGTCCAAATAGTGCTCACTTTGGTGAAAAAGCTTCTCAGGATAAGCAGGGTGCAATATGGATTTCCTTTTCCAAATGTTTCTGTCATCCTCCTGACAACGCTGAGTTATTATCAGCAGTTATGTGGTTATTCAGTCAGGGTACTAAAGTATAGTTCCCTTTTGGGCCACATTTAGTCAAACAGAAACAACACAGACAAAGATCATAGAGGCAGGTATTTGGTTTCTTGTCTTTGGCTCAATTAATTAAACATGAAGTCAAGTTTAAAATAAATGTTAATTTACAAGCATAGCTGTTTTTTTCAACAAAATGAGTAGATAGATGGATGGATAGATAAACAGACAGACAGACAGACAGACAGACAGACAGACAGACAGACAGACAGACAGACAGACAGACAGACAGACAGATAGATAGATAGATAGATAGATAGATAGATAGATAGATAGATAGATAGATAGATAGATAGATAGATAGATAGATAGATAGATAGATAGCACTTTTTTATCTTTTTGACTTCTCCAAGCTGCTTTGCACCCCAGGTCACATCTATGCATTTACACCCATTTACTTTCACATTTACTCACTGGTGGTTCAGAGTTTCCATAATAGTTATCCATCAGTAAAAACTAACACATTCAGGCCTTTTAATGCCCATTACATGTTAAGTGTCTTGCCCATGGACACACAGCCATGCGTCTGGCAATACAGTGGTAGCCAAAGCCAACCATGTCCCATAAACTGTCCAACAAAACCCAAAATTCATGGCTTTATGCTTCTAAAAACCATGAACATCCTCTGGTCCATGCATATTCTGAATGTGGCCTTCTTTGGAAAAAGTCTGGATACCCCTAATACGGCCTTTAGAACAGTTGCAATGCAAATACTACTACTACTGCCTAAACTAGTATCACTCACAACCACTGAAGTAGTTGTGATTGTTGTCATTGTTGCTGTTGTTGTAGTAGAATTTAATGTAGAAGTTGTCTCAGTGGGAGGGGTAGCAGAAGTAATAACAGGAGAAGAAATTTGTATTGTTGAGGTAAAAGTTGTTACAGTTCAAGTGTCTTAAATAGTTGATGTAGTAGCTGTAGCTGTTGTGGTAGTAGAACTAAAAGTTGTAGTTGTTGCTTTTTCTGTATAAAAGATGTCTATCTATCTATCTATCTATCTATCTATCTATCTATCTGTCTGTCTGTCTGTCTGTCTGTCTATCTATCTATCTATCTATCTATCTATCTATCTATCCTTTCACCATTCTTACCTCATATATGACTGCTACTGTTGCATTTAATGAAAACCAAATAATCAAAAAGGGAAATAAAAAATTAGAGCTTTTATTTTTATATTAGTTTTGCAGTACTTGCAATAAAATGACAAAAAGCTCTGCCCTTCCATTTTTTCAACTTGTATCTAAAAAAGGGAATATTTGGTCCATATCATTGTTTTTAATTGTGAAACACTGTGGTTTAGCAGTAAATTATACTTTGGTGCCCTGACCCCACTAAATGTTTAACGGACACACACAGAGAAAATGTTCCACAGGCAGTGCTCAACTTTGTACCGCTTAAAGATGAATTTTTCCCATTTGCCTCTTCAGGAAGTTGGAGCTTTCTCCTCCTTTCCCTCAGCGAGCCGCAGTAATTTGTTATGAAAATCAAGACCGCAAAGAGGCAGAGGAGAGGAGGGAGGTGGGGGAGGTGGGGGGAAGCAGGACCACGTTGTTGCAAACCATTAGTTGGGAAAACTGTTTGGTGAACATTATAATGCAAACCAACGCAGGAAAAAAAGGAGTGGAAGACAGCCTGGGGAGAGAGATTTAAATATGTAATAAACTAATATTTCATTTATTTCCTCTCACATGGGAACCTGACCATTTAGCTGCAGCATATTCAGATCAGAACCCCTCTCTTTTAATGAGTGAAGCCAGCAATTAAACACGTCCTGGAAAATATTTGAAAATACATCTGAAGTAGCCATGCTAAATATTTTAACATACAAGTCACAATCTTATTTTGCTCATTTTTGTTATTTTTGCATGTCAATTAGAAGGATTTCTGCATGATTTGTGTCACATTCTTAATCTGGGTTTAACTGTGTAATTGCAGTAGAAATAAAAAGTGAAGTAAAAGTTGCGTTTTGCTCTCTCTTTTCCTTGCATTCTTTTTGCCCTCATTCCTTCATTCACAGCGTTTCTCTGAGCTTTGGTTTTTTTCACCCTCTGTGGTTTTATTATCTGATTTTTTCCCCTCCTGCTCCATGTAGAATACAATGGCATTCATTCTTGATGAGCTTGCTGTCAGTTTTAATTTCAGTTAGTTCAGGCAAAATGAATGACAGTCAGCCTTGTAATAAATATAACATGCGCTGCATTAATTTTTCAGGGAATAAGAATGGGAGGCTCCCGTTACTATATCCTTTTCAAATGTTTAGATTTATGGCGCTCTCAGTCAGTGCATCTTTTTTCCAACTTTGCCGCAGAAATATATTACCATCTCATTAATGTGCAATTAAGGAAAAGGGGAGTATAGAGTGGGAATCTCCATACTAAAGGACAGGGCTTTGATGACTTTTAGGGCTGTGTGTGTGTGTGTGTATGTGTGTGTGTATGTGTGTGCACAGATGTAGATGCATGTGTAGACAGGCAGGGGCGCTGCAAGGGGCTGTGGGCCTGTGAAAGGATAACACACTGGGGCCCATCACAATGGCTTGAATAAAGTCAGAGAAAATTCTCCAGTCACACCTCTGTTTTGCCCCATGTCCCCAAAAAGAATATGCCCAAATGCCCAAAAATTAAAGACTTGGTGCTCTATTTAAAATTTTGATGGGAACGGGTGAAAATTACCTGATAAATCTGCAGAGCTGTTTTTGCTATTGTACACACGGCCACTGCAAATTGTTGTAAAGGAGGGTATAGGTAAAAATCTGACTCTTTTAGTTGCATTAAAATTGTCAGTTTTTTGCAATGAGCCTAATAAGATTATCTCAAACCTCTACAGTGATTTTTGACAAAAATAAATAAATTGCTACAGTCAAGTTATTCTGTTTGAAACAATTAATGACCTTACAGAAGTGATGATTGAACAAACTATATTTCAGTAACATTTTATTTAACAATATTTGCTTTGTTGTATATGGGCATTATCTGTTCTAAGCATCTACAATGTTTTATTCCATTTAGTTTGTTAGATAAACTATTTAATACCTAAATAGGCTATAAAAATGCTCAGTCATAACGTGGACTAAAACTTTTTTAAATCTGATTAAGGCATCTTCTGAAAAGCACCTTTATAAGCCTAAGTGTTTTCTGTTCATATTTTGAAATTAAAAAAAAGATCTTCTAGCATTAATGAAAAACGTACAATAACTATAACTTCATATTTAGCAATATAAGGGATGTGACAATTTTTGACTCTTTCTATAATAGACCAGTTTTCCTAAATACTAATGAAAAGACTCATTAATGTAAATAAAAACAAAATCGTATTTGTGCAGTGACATATTACAGTGCATCGTCTATAAATAATCCTTTGTAAGCAAGAGAGTAACCAAAAAGTGGGGTTCTGGTTTTGGAAGTTGGGACCTGATTGACATGGCTGCACCTTTAAGTAGAGTCGCTTTTGGTTAGATGACCTTCAGTTCAGCACAAATGTGACCTCTATGTCTTTAGTGGGGTGAGAGTTCAGGTGAAGTGTGGTATGCAGAGGTGTAAGAGTTCCACAATGTTCCAAATGCCTCATTGGAAATCAAATGGCTGACATCAAATGGCTTTGTCCAGATCTTTACAGTCTATGGCTTCAGCTCAGCATTCAATACAAGTTTACATAATGCTAAAACCACACCTCCAGTTTGGAAAAAAAAAAACTAACAAAGAAACCCTACCTCACAAAAAACTGACTGTCCATCACTTATGCTGTGACAAAGTATTGGGATCAAATTTGAGAGGCCTGACTGCTCTATGGTTTGTAAAACAAAAAGGTTTCATTAAACTTCCTTCTAGTTTGTTGCCATAACCTGATGTCAACACTGTGGCTTCACATTTGTTAGTTTTCCATGCAGTTAAGAAAAATCAGATTTTTGTGTTAAATGAAACTCAGCAGTAAATCCAAGTCCAACTGTTTCCCAAACTATAGGCCTGAGCCCACTGGTGGGTTACAGACTGTAGGTAGGCAGCAAGAAGACTTTTACAACAAATAAAAGACAAAGGCATGATTTAAATTGCATCTTAAATGTCTATAAAATGCTGAATTACATTTTCAAAGTCCCCGAACAACCAAAACAGTGTGGAGATTTATCCTGAGCAGAATCTTTATAATTGTTTATAATAATTTATCAGATCTGATCAATTATTCTGTGACTACAGTTTAACTAGTGTTATATTTGAGTCTCATGTTATGGTAAGATGAGGGTTTTGGTGGACCCCGGATCATATTAAGGTTTCATGACAGGCCACTGTACTTACGTTTGGGAAATGATGTCCCCTCTACAAAGCAAATTTACATAGCACTTTATTACAACAAAAAAAATTATACTTTCTGAGGCAACTTTCCTAACTAAATGAAATTATTTTGGAGTGAAAACGGCTGCTTGAATTCTTTGTTATTATTTACAAAATAAGTCAAAAGGTAAATCACGTGACCTCTCATGGTAATGGGTGAATGAACATATGTGAAGAACATATATTACTAACTAGAAGTGAAGTGTTTTGGGCCCCTGTCATTCATTGGCCCTTAGAACTGTATAGTTTCTCCCCTGCATTGTGGGCCTCTGTGTAAACTAACTGTATTTTGGTGCATATGTGGAGTATTTGCTGCTTCTTGTGCATGTAAACACATGTTTTGCTTCTGGAGCAGAGTCTGGATACGAGCAATGTTTGTACACACAAGTCCATCATGATATGCAGGCTGTGTGTTTCTGAGTGTAAGTGTGTGTGTGTGTTTCTGTGTGTAGGTGTGTATGTGTGTGTGTGAGTTCCCACCTCCCTAGATAGACTCTAATTACTGTTGACTCTTATCCCTGAGTTTGCACTGTTCCCGCTGTCTGGATATCATCATTGACAGGTCGGCTCAGCTAACCCTCAGACGGTCGGGGGAAAGCCTCAGCATCACCTCGGCTTGTAGCCACATCAGCAAGAAAAAAAAAAAATCCAGGACATTAATGGTACTTCTCAGTCGACGTTTTTCAGGCCAAAGTGAGAGTAATGATGGTGCCTTAATAAGCCCTTTATCAGCCATCTTTGTACTCTGTTAGGCAGGGAAATTCACTCCAGCACTTTTTATCAGCCTGAATTAGTTTGTGTTTGAGTCCCTGCTTTATGGCAAAAAAAAAAAAAAAATAGGTTTAAAAAAATGAGAGGGAGATGAAAACGTTTGGATATGCTCAAAAGAAGTCCTCTCTCAAAGGCAGTACATCCTCAAAGAAGTTGGGGGAATCTGATATTCTTTTTAATGTCTGGAAAAGCTGCTGAAGACATGAGCTACTGTATGTCCTTGTAGTGACTGCACCCTGATGATACGTTACACGGGCCCAGGTTAGCCAACGGGTATCCCCAAACATCAAATAAAAGTCACTTTTCGGACCAAGCAAATGCTGATTGTCTTTGTTAAAGGTGGAAATGGACAGATTCAGGATAAAACAGCCAGAAACACATATGCAGAGCCAGTAAGGGACTTAGAACACTTACCCAAGATAAGTTGAGGCCAGATTTTGAACATCATTTGTCCTCCTTTGTGTCTGTTGAGGAGTGATCTAAATTAAGGCTTGATGCAATCGATTATTCAATAAAATAATCCTCTGGTGTTAGATGGTAATAATATAGTTTGCTGCTCTTATTTGGTTCATACGCTCATCAACTTGAAATAGTAAATATCATTCATAGCTCCAAACTGGGCTGCCTCCAACACAATACCTGCTAAAGCAAATGAGAGCAAGCAGGCCACGGCAGCGAACATTAATGAAATTTTATATCATTTGCTATTTTCATTGCAAAAGCAAATAAAAATCAGAATTTAACCTCTGGAGTTAAAAAATGTTCACCTTTAATGTCAACTGGAGGCTGGCTGCAGAAACACCTAAAGTTGATTCCACCAACTTGTCAGAATGCACAAAATGATTCTTTGGTTTCAAATTAAGCCACAGTGCTCTTCACTATGAAAAAGGCTAATCTGGTCTCTCTTTACAATTCTATTTGAAAAAGCTGAAAAAATGGCTGAAACTCAACTTGTGTTTCTGGTTTCTTGTTTTAAATTGATTAATCAATAATGTGTAATCAGTCTTTATTTGTATCGCACAAGTTCATAACAAGTGTTACCCTAAGACACTCTATGGAGCAGGCTGTAGTTGTAATCCTCATTTTATAGATAAACATATATGCATCTTTACATGCATACATACATAAAATACATGTACACATATATACATACAGTACACTACAGTAATTGTATGAAGAAAAAAAATTGTTGTTTAGAAAACAGAGTGGCTAAACATGAAATCGCTGGCCTGACGTTGTATTGTTAGCATTAGAAACGATGACATCATAGTCCCGTCTCTTGCTTAAGACAGATGTGCAAACCCTGACAATCGAAAAGTAAGAATTACAATGAGTTAAGAGATGTAAAATTGTTAAGAATCATGCTTTCTATTGAGGCTCAAGCCAAAATGTTTTCTGAAAGATCCCTAGCACATCTTATGCTAACAAAATGATCAGTTTATACAACCCAATCTCACCCTGGCACAACAAAGAGAAATTGCCATACTTTTACAGTTGAAATGCTTGCATACAAAATAAAGTGCATAGCCCAATATCATGAACATTGTCAAGTTTGCCCACAAAAAAAAAAAAAATTACCTGCAAGCACATTGAAGGCCAACATATGACGTCACCTTAAGAGCAAGCAAGTGGAACATCACTCACTGGGTAACAAGCACAGAGTGACAACAGTAATGAAAGAGAAGTAAACAGACAAACAATTTAATTTAACTCAAAAGTTGCATTTTTTTCCTGCTTTTTTTTATAATGTTCACCATGGGCAGTGTAGATCCTCAGCTGATGTTTTTGAAACATTTGGAGCCATAATGAAAAGTTTAAAATAAAGACAAGCCAGTGATGCTACACCAAACAAACCACCCAGCCTATATGGACCCATGTAATGATAGATATGAATCCCACTCCTCTCTCTGTCGTCCAGTTTTAAGTTTGTGTTATTTTTTTTCATAAAATCAAACATCGATATCTTAAATGCTTTGGTACTGAGTATAAAAGATAATCTTTTTTGCTCATAGAGGACATAAAAGCCAGAGAAGTGCAATCACAGCCAGAAGTTTGATAATAAAAGTCTTTAAAAAGCTGTCCATAGATTTAACAAATGATAAATAATTAAGCCTGAAGACTTCCTTCTGGCCAATTATCTACGCTATATTTCATGAAATGAAAGTAACTGACTGGTATGTGTGTCACATTTAAAATAAATGGATGGGAACAACTGTTATATGGATGCAAAAACCACACGCTTGGAGGAAGCCTGGATATATTGATCCCACTTTAAGTAAACACAAAATCCCACAGAAACAGATTTAGAGTCATGATGGCACTTGAACTTATGAATCAATTAGTGCTACATTTTAAGCAAAAGTTTATGGCTCCAAAAGTTTTCATTAAGTCATCTTTAAATATAAATCAGAGTAGAGTCTGCATTTTCTTTGATGAACATGATCAAAAATAACTAGGCCGACTGAAATTACTTAAATTTAAGCACTTTTTCAGATGTATTAAAGCGTTTTACTGTTTCTTCCAGCAGATATAAATGAAACTAAACTTGTACTTAAGTATTGATTGGCATTATATATATTATACATATATACATATATATATACATATATATGTGTTTATATATATGTGTGTACATGTATATATATATATATATATATATATATATATACATATATATGTGTTTATATATATATATATATATATATATATATATATATATATATATATATATATATATATACATAATAGGGCTGTCACTTTAGTGCATTAATTAGATTAATTAATTACACCGCAAATGAATGCGTTATAAAAAATTAATGGCAGGATTTATCATAGCACACAAACATTTTGATATTGGCCAGTTGGAGGGCCCGTACATGGCAGTGGCACGCCACTTCACTCATGCGTCTCTAGTCAAACCAAACAAAGCCCAGGTGACAAAAGGAATGGCCTATTTAAGACTTAGTCTTATTTTATTTTTGAATTTATTTATCTATATTTGTACTACATTCTTTAATAATGCATCAGGCCTAATTGGTTTGCTGGATGTCCTCGACCTTTTTCTTTTTTTGAATTTGATTTATGAAACACACTTAAAGTGTAATTTGAGTTACCTGATTGAGCTTAGAATTTTCTGGACAACTTGCCCTGCTTTGGTTTTATTTAGTCACCAATATAAATGTGGATTTACAAATCTTCACTTCTTAGTGTATTCATATAATTAGTCATGCACTACAATTTTATAATATCCTAGAATTCAAATTCTTTATATATATATATATATATATGTATATATATATATATATGTATATATATATATATATATATATATATATATATATATATATATGTAATTACTTAGATATATATATATATATATGTATATATATATATATATATATATATATATATATATATATATATATATACATATCTATATCTATATCTATATCTATCTATCTATCTATCTATCTATCTATCTATCTATAAATCTCTCTCTATATATATATATATATATATATATATAAATTTCCAATCAATACTTTATTACAAGTTTAATATACACAAACAATGTTATGTAACTTTAAAGACAAACAGCTGGCAATTTCTGCCTTTTTGACAACTCTATTCAGTCTTCTGTGAAAAATCTGAGGCAGATAAACCCAAACATGAATCTAAAGAAGTGCCACTAATGAGTTGTTTTTTTGGGGGGTGGGGGTGGAACCATACTCCAGAACGATGCACAGAATTTGTATTTATAATGACTTGAAAGCATATTACTGCCTAAAAGTAATAAACTCTACAGGGGAAAAAGCTCCTGGATAGCCCTTAGTGGTTTGAGTTCAGCACTCTTGCTTCATTCCTGGTGATAACTGCTGTAACATACAATGGGATTTATCATAGATTTTTAATATTTTCATCTAAAATCGACCAGGTGGCCCTGATCTAACTGTGCTGCACATAAAGGTAATATAGACTGCAATATGCAGGCCATATTACAGATATACTGCCCTATGAATGCCGCATTCTTACTGTAGAATCTATGACTTGAGGCTATGCAGTATGTATGAGTGGCAGTTAAGGTGATAGTTCTGTTATAAGTTGGCGATAAATGCCATAAATTCAAAAGTGTCCCTTTTTTAAAGAGGAACCTCTATTTGATTGCATTAACTTTGGCTAGAATGGCTGTAAAAAGTATATTAACTTTAATTTAAGGGCAGGGGAAAGTAATAACATGGACTAAATCATTTCCATCCAGCCTCTTCCTGGTGCAAATGTCATTCATATTTTAACCCCTTATTAGGAATGTCTGCTGGCGCGTCTCTGAATTACATTTTCAGGATTTCCACTCATCTTGAAAGACAAAACCATTTGAATTCTTAAGATGGCAGACGTTGACAGAGGAGCGACAGAAAGCTGAAAAAAATCATATATATAAATCCAAGGATACTTTTTCTTCTGGGCCTTTTTTAATGAGCTAAAATCCCCACTTCTTGCCATTTTCCCAGCCTTAATTGATGATTATGTTGTTACACAGTAGAAGTGCTTCCCTCTCTCCTCCCAGTCATTATGATATGGACAGGCAGCTCTTGAAGCTTCAAAGGCAGGATGGAGTGGTTTAAGCTCAATTCAGCTATCCCCTGGCCCACAGGTAAAAAAAAAAAAAAACCCTTGTAAACAGTGAATGCTAATTGCTAATTAGCCCTGTGGCTGAATCACACAATTTCTGTTTGAGCTGACCGCTGTTACGGTCCTGCTTAAGGGCATGTTGTATCTCTTTTGACGGCCCAATTAGAAATTCAGCTGCAGAACCATAAGGCAACCTCGTCATGAATATTTAAAAAGACTGCCACAGATGAGCACAGAGGGGGCACTGAACCGCATGTCATGGAGGGAATATTCGGCGAGTAACCACAATCGATAGTCTCTTGATGTTCACCCATATTAACGTGATGATCTCTGTTTTTTTCTTGAGGAGGACTGTGGGGTCACCTGATGAGGGGGTGAAAGTAATAAGGGTCGGGTTCACGCCGCTGAATGTCCAAATTAAATCTCCAGTGGACATGATCCTATCTGACTGGAAACATAGCAGGCACTCAGGAATCAAGCTCCAGCCTCGGCGGTTCAGCTGCGTCTAAAGGGGACTGGCAGGTCTGTGCCACTGCCAGGGAATAATTAGGCTACTGTCCTTCACAATATGTCAGGCTAACTGAGTGAGGAAACGCTGCCTGTGCTGCGTGCCCCGGCCTGAATATAGAGGGGTGCTGACTCAGGACAGATATTGTGGAACATATACCATGTCAAATGCAGACATGTCGCAAAGGGTAATAAAGCCATACAGGGGGATGCCATACAATGTAGAAAAGATAGGACTCATGACCGGCAAGGGTCCCTAAAACTCAGTGTAGAGTAAGTTATGTTAGGTCTTTTTTTTTACTTTAATTTATTAACCAGTTGCCATTAGAGATTACTTTAGTCTCCTGTACTTGTGGGATAATCTGTTGGTCAGAAGTAAAGTCGACTGACTTTTTAAAAAGAGGTTTGATCCTAACCACTGCAGTTATATCAAAGTGTTCCAGAGCAAGGTATTTTTTTTTCTAAGTGCGTATAGACATGTATAAATGTAATTAGCAGGGGTGCACAATGTTGGATTTTGCAGGAATTCTAATATTATGCTAATATTCTGATATTTCCAAATGTATTATTGCCGATACCGATATTGATGTAATTATTTTGAGTCATTTTTAGTCTCTTGAAACATCCTACTCATTTATTAAACTTTAAGTGCATTTCTCAACACAATTCAGACAAACAGCGAAACACCACGGATTACCTGCAAAAGCCAGTCTCTTGCTCAAAGTCCTTGGTTCCTCTCACAAGAGCAAATATCCGTGTCAATAACCACGTCAGTGCAATCAAAATGGTATGTCCTTGTGTCACTGTGTACGGATAAGACGGTCAAATTGTTCTGTCATGGTGTCACTATAACAGTGTACTCTGGAAGGATTTTCTGATGCAAACGATGGCAAAAGATTTTATGACAATTATTGTCAAATATAAGTTACACGGTAGGGTATGTAGGAGATTGATTGCAAGAGAATGGACAAAAGTCACATTTACGCTTTCATTGTTTGTACTGTAATTTGTTGGCATGTCATTCCGATATAGAAAGGAAAAGACGACTGCATAGCACAAAGAAAAAGATGAAAGTAGAGATGCATCTTTGAGCTTTTTCATAAAACTTGTTGATAATTTCTTAATACAATGCTTCACACAATTCTGTTTGTTACAGAAAGTTAAGATTAACCAGGGAGCTTTTTTTTTAATTCAGGACAAATTCAACAGAGACCTATTATAAAACATTTTGATCAACATGACAAAAGCAATTGATAATGTAGTAAACAGCAGAGAATTGTACATAATCATTTGTATGGATACACCAAAGCATTTGCAACTTGTTCAAAGAAATGAGAAACTGCTTTTTTGATGTGCACATGTGACATAATGATGTGAAGTTTTGAGATTTCAATTCTGATCCGAGAAATGAACCAAAGTGACAGAGAGAATCTGTAATTTCAATTGACCTGTTCCTTTCATACTGACAGTCTGTGTGTTAGAACAGATAAAACACAAGAAAAAACACTTTATTTTTTAATAAATTATATTTTTGACTTATAAATTTAGGGCAGCATGTTGGTGCAGCAGGTAGTGTACGTGCCTCACAGCAAGAAGGTTGCTAGTTCAGTCCCTTGGTCAGTTTGGGCTTTTCTGTGTGCAGCCTACATGTTCTCCTTGTGCATGCGTGTTCTCTATAGGTACTCCAGCTCTCTCCTGCAGACCTACTATGCAGAGTGCAACTTCATAGAAGCGCTGGCTGTGGCATAAAGATGTAAGGCCATTTCTGTCTTTTTATGTTACCTGGCCTGTTTTAAAATACTGTGATGTGAACATGAAACAATCCAACAGAAATACACAAATATGTGGTTTTAATGCTTTTCATCTGATGCAAAAAAAGCAATGGAGCTGTAGGTGTGAAAACCACCTTAGTCTATAGGACCAGTGGTGTTCTTTGAAAGTTTAAGTGGACATACACTTTTTTGGACCCTGTTAATATGCATTATTATGGATCATCATCCGTGTAGGGCATCCAGTAACAAAACTACAGCACAAAAGCACTGGCAATCTCACTATGCAGTACCAATGGGTCTTCATGTAGGCAGCCTCCACATGTTAAATATCCATGTATGCTATTTGTGGTAATAAATAGAATGAATATTGCCAAAAAGGTGCATCTTGTCAGGGCAGTGGCATAAATTGAGGCCTGGGCCTCCTGGAATTATGTTTGGCCACCCTAAGTGCTAATCCAAAAGTCTGCATTGTGCTTGGCTATTTGTTACTTTAGTGGTTAGCAAAACATAACACAGGACTTAAAATATTCTCTGAGAGTAGTATCCACATTCAAGGATTTACTTGAAATAATCTGAACTTTGGTCTTTTAGTGACTTTATGGGCGGTGTGTGTTGAAGGCAGGCAGAACAAAATATTGATCTCAAGTTTGAGGCAAGACAGAGAAGCAGGCAAGCAGCACTTTCCAACAGCTTTCCTCCACTGTGTCAGAAAACACAGAATTAGGCAAGACCTGTAAGGTGCTGATTAGATTGAAATAAAAGCTCAATTGTAGGTGAAAAGGGACTATTGAATGGTGACACAACCTTCTCAAAGAAACAACTGTTATTTGTAAGATGGCTACTATTTCTAAGACAGTCTCATTTATTACATTTTGAGTCCACCGCTAAAAAATGGGATAATAAAAATTAAAAAAATACCCATGACCATAATTTCTTTCAGAACAACTGAAATTTCTAAATGTATATTTTTGGGGGCATTTTGTGCCTTTATTGATAGGAGAGAGACAGTGGATAGACTTGTGAAAGGGGGAGAGAGAGCAGGGGAAGACACTCTGCAAACTGGTCACAGGCGGGATTCGAACCTGGACTGGCAGAAGCAAGTACATGGGGGTGCTAACCATTACGCCAAACCAGCACCCCAAAACACCTGAAATTTAATGATGGTCTACTACAGATTGTATTGGCCAACAGAATAGGGTTTTATACATGTTTATCCAGGTAACCGGGTAATAGAAATGCAGTTTTACCCTGTGCAGCCTGCTAGCCAGTGGTCACAGTTTATGTTTGCTATCAGCTTTGCTATGATTTGCCTCTAGCTTCTACATAGTAGTGACAGATAATTCTGGCAGTGGTATGTCATTTTTTGCAGAGTAGATATGGTTATAGCTATCATGCAAACCTCACCCAAAATGCAGTAGTGGGGTCCAAAGTGATGGGGGCCCTCAGTTTCTGGCAGCAGCCTTTTCTATACCATGATGAATGCCGCATATGTTGAGGGAGCGCTGTACACCATATTGTCAGGCACAATGCCAATCTGCTCCTCCAATACGTTTTTTTCAACTTTTTTCCCACTGAACTTTTAGATATCATTTGTTTTTGCACACATCAGGCATTTTCTTTTCAGATGTATTAGGAACAATAGGCCCCTGCTTCCTTCTCTGTCTTTCTTCCACAATCATTATGATCTAGGTGTCAGGTATGCACTGGGTGTTATGTGGTTAATTGGTATTTTAATGCAATACCTGTGACACCTAAAATTTGATTCTTCGTTTTCAACAACACCGTTAAACAGCGTGCAACCTCGCATAATTATGCCTGCAAATATGAAAAGTGCCTGTTCAAACAAAATTCACCCTCACCCATTTTTCTCGTGCATGCCGAGCTGTGAAAGCAGAACAAAACAGAAAAGGTTCGTGGCGAAGAAGCATCAACAGGATTGTGTTGCCTGTCACTGAATTACAGAGAGGTTCAAACACCTTTCTCAAGCAACTAAGGTAAACATGTTTTTTCAGCCTGGGGGCAACTGAATGAATTACCATTCCTCATCATTTCATTATGCTATAGTGTATGGTAAACAGCTGTGCATACACGCGTTAATGGAGAATATATGTTCCTTTCTTTGACAGATCTTTGGTTAAAGAGGGTGATGGTATCAGATTAGCTTTCTTGTCCACCTCATCTCGGATAAGAGCATTTCTCAGCTTTGATTCGAAAATGAGAGCAGTGTTGCCAGGTCTGCATATTATAAGCAGTGGTGTAGTGGTGCCTGAAAAGAAGGGTGTATTCTTATATTTCCCTGAAACTATTTTTAAAGGCCCTTCTGTGGCAAATAAAATAGTGGCATTTAAGAACAATCTCACTTATTTAGTTCACTTCAGATCTGCCTTTTTATTTGCACATTGTTACTGAACTTTTGCTGCTTGATTTCAAGAAATAAGGATCAGTATGTATGAACATTTCCCAGAGAAAAAAGATTAGATATGACTATAAACATATTACTTATGAGCAAAACTTCATTATTTTAAATTTGATGTAACTTTTCCCTCTCTCTGTTGGTTGGATTACAGAATGCTACCAAACAGGGCAGGCAGGTAGACTGCAGACAACATTTTTCTCCTACCTTTGAGTGTCCACTGAGCAGCTGGTTCAGCTTGTGTTACTCGGCTCACCTTTTTTCATAGCTCACTTTCGCTAGTTAAGGTCATATTGAACACTGAGGAAGGTAACAAGCTAATTCACAAAAAAAAACTATGTCTATTGGTGCTCTGGACCTTTTAAGGCTCCTCTTCCTAAATAGGCCCACTCATCTCTGATTGGTTGAGAGGTCTTCTCTGTAGTAAATGGTCAGTTCAGCAGCATGTGCCATATTACACACAACTGTGCATTCATTCTGCCATCTCTGTTCAGCACATTTTATTTAAGCCAGTTTAAGCCAATTAGCTTAAACTGATGACAAAACATTGGCAGGACACAACACTGGTAGGCCTGTTCCAGGTGGTCAGGGGAAGAGGTAAAATTAGAAATTCAGATGCTGTTTACTTTTTGTCCTTCTTATAGATCTACACTTTCACACAGAAGAAGCATGTTCAACATATTAAAAGACATAAAACAAAACAAAAAAAAAAACGTAATATGTGCCCTTTAATTCCTGTACGACAACATTTAAAAAAAAAAAAAGGTCTACCAAACACTTTCTTTGGTGAGCCCTCTTGTTTCTACCAAACTGGGTTACAAATCTCACCTCAAGCAAACATTTGACGATATTCAGTTTTTGGCACTACTGCACTGGCTTCATTTTTAAGTCCTGGGGTTGGCCCTGCCAGGGACACCAGTTATTATGGGGATGAGATAGCTTGTGTTGTGCTTTTAACTCAAAATGTGATGAATGGATTATGATCAATTTTGTGGAGTATGTTGGTCATGGAACAATATGATGATGCCAATTTGAGCGTGGGTCCAGAATGATATCAAAGGATTTATCCTTTAAAATGATTTAAACTGTGCGATAGGGCAGTTTTTCACATTCCCATTAATAAGTCAATAAGATTGTGACAGATTTTAATGACATTTTCAGGGGATGTTTGTCATGACACAGGGGGAAGTTATTAGATTTTGATGGTGATCCCAGTCTGAATGTTGATCCAAATTTTTTTTTTCAAGGATTTGATAACTATTTGAGATGGGACAGTTTCCCACATTTTTAACAATTACTCACTTGACAGTGTTAAAATACCTTGGTAGAGGTTTCTGGTCTGGGGAGCACTTGTAGCGGTTTGTTTTCTCACAGTATAAACTCAGTAGTTGTATGCTGGCTGTGGCATGTGTCAGCTCTGGCTTCCAAAAGTACAACTTCAGACAAAGCACAAAAGTGCTACTTGCTGGCAGGATCTTCTTGCTGCTACAAACCTATCTATCGTTATTCATTTTAGCTCTAAAGCGCCACAAAAGATATATGTTTTTTTTCTTTTGTGGCTTTAAACGTCAAAAAATATGTACAAGAAAATGCAAGGTATCCCCTGTTCAATAGAAAAAGAAAGTTCAAGAAGTTATTCTAATAAAGCTCTACAAGTGAGCTGATTCATTGCATTACTGGCACCAGAAAACTTTAAATTAAAAGTGTTTAATGAAAATGAGGGGAGTTCAACAAAGCTTTTACTTTGAGCAGCACAAACGAGTAGTTTAACTGTACTGTGTCAACTTGCCTGTGGCATATGCCTATTGGTCCTTTTCCACTAGCACGCCTTGGCCCTACTCTACTCAGCCCTACTCGATTTGCAGTGCGTTTCCACTAGCCTGGTACCTCCTAAAACAAGCTAGTTTTAGTGCCTACTCCGCTCTGGTTCTAAGCGAGCTGAGTCGATAATAAAAGATGACGTCACCAACTGCCGGCTACTGATTGGTCAGACAATGTCGTCATCGATGAGTCATGAGCGCGACAACCTAGCATGCTAGCGGTAGCTACCATTAGCTTACCCTTTATACATCTTTTCTTTACAGTTCCATTGCTCTCATCCTCGGCTTCATTCTGTTGTAAAGCTTCCAAAACTCTCCTGTGCTTCTCTAGGGGGATTTCTTCTTGCCACCTGCAGCCTTCTCCTGTTTTCCTTTTTCACTTGGTTCGTGACAAAAAGCCACAGATTGTTGTGTCGCACTCAAAATGACGTCACCGCAGTGCCACTCAGCTGTTTACAGCGACACTGCACCCTGTTGGCCAGGTGACTAGGGCTAACGGAAAAGCAGCACAAGGCGAGTAGAGTAGAGCCGGGTAGAGTCGAGTAGAGTAGAATAGAGCTAATGGAAAAGGGCCATATGTGGCTATGCTTATCAGTTTAAACAAGAGAACTCTATTTTTATTCTCTTGTCTATTTTGGCCCAAAAGCTGAGTCTTCTTTCCTTTAGATTCCCAGCATGCCATTTGAAAGCCCTGACATAATAACACAAACAGGGAAATGAAAATCTACTCCACAGTCATCACACAGCCAACACGCACCCAGTCTAAAACATCTGTTAGACATAGCTGCTCGTCTCTCTTAGGAGATCTGGCAACACAGCACCTAAGCATCATTTGGACAAGTAAGAGAAAACAACAAGTGGAAACCTCTAACCCTCGACTCACTTACCCCCAGTATTACTCCAGGCAAATTGTTTTTTACTCCGGACCCCACGACAGCAACTAAAGACCCACCTGCTCATCCAATAACAGCAAATCAAATCACATAGACTTCCCTTTTCTTGGTTTCAAAGGGACATTCTCTAAGTTGATTCTTTTCATTTAATTCCTGCAAAGGGAGCCCCCCCCAACCCTCCTCTTCCTCCAACTACACCACCACCACCAAACACAACGCTCCTCCACCCCCACGCTCGCCCTTTATCTGCTCGTGAGAGTGGGGGGAAGAAACAGAGGATTATCGATTTGCACTCAAACAGTGGGCCAACCTAAAAAGCCCCAATGAATTGTCACTCATTATTGAAATTATCAGGCACTAATTAAACTGGCAACCCTAAGCCCCCTGGGCTGTGCTCATCTCCAACTGAATTTCAGCTCCTCCGACAGTAATAGGGAGGCAGCATTAGCCGCTACTGGATGCTAATGAGACCTGGAAGCTGTCTCTCCCTCTTAGGGTTTCACAGAAGCAAGTGCTGAATGTGAACCACAACTACAGTGCAAGCGCTGTTTGTGAGCACTTGATTGGCAGAAGGAGAGAGAGGAGCGAGAGAGAGGGAGAGAAAGGAGAGAGAGATTTAAGCTGGCGACTGCATGGTCCTCCGAGTACAGCGTCAACAGTTACATTCAGCAGTAATTTTTAGTACATGGATTTGAAAGATTTGAGGCTTTTTGCACATAATATCTCCCCCTCAGTCTGCATATTTCCGCCTCACTCTCATAGCCGCACTGAAGTTGTTGACTTGCTTCTCTCCTCTCTATCTCTTCTTTTTTTTTTTTTTTTGCTCTATATGCGAAATCAACAGACGCCGTACCAGTGAGAGCCCGACTGACTTTATCACATGGTACACAGCTTGTTAATAACTTCCTCTGACAATTCCTCCTCATCTTTGCTGATGACCAGAGGGACAGCCGTGATTGTCATGTTTGTAGGGGAAGAAAGACTCTAAACAATGATGTCACGTCAGCCTCTCTATTAAAAGGCTTCATATTTTGAGCGGCATAATTAATACTCTTGGGCACGTCGCTTCCAAGTTGGCACTCCAGGCAAAGGGCTGCCACTCACCTGATAATTATTTTTGGAAATGGAGCCCAAATTACAGTGATTGACAAACGCAACAAAGCAGAGACAGCCTGGAGCAGTGGTGAAGAAAGAAATGAGGAAATAGTTAAGTGGTTTTAATGCACTCTCACAGTGGATTCCAGGCTTGTCCTTTCATGTCTCAAATGTAACTTTGGCTTGGGTCAAACTGTTTAGTCTGGGTATCCTCTTAAAGGGACAGACTGCAGTGCTCATGTAGGAGTAATTAATTCTTTAATCTTTAATGGAATTATGGCCTCATAATATGAGGAAAAAAATATGAAATTTTAAGTAACTATGTTTAAAACTGCAATAAGGACATGGTGTGAGCTACCTTTAAAAAAGACCAAACAGTTATTTTTATTTGCATGACCATAATGAGTATAAATCTGGCAGTTGTTTTATTTAATTTTTGTTTTAGTTTCAGATTAAAAATAGTCATTATTTTGAGGGGTTTTTAGAGTAATTCCATAGTTAAGATCTGCAAACATTGTTTCAGGCTAGTGTCAAAATTTAAAAAAATATGTTTCTGATTTTAACTTTAGTTTAGAAAGGTTACCTTTCAATTATAAATATGTTTTTTTTTTAAAACCCCACAAGATTCAAAAGTTGCTTCAAATAATGAATAAACTATATAATAATTAAAATTATTGAAAAGTTGGTAAAACCAAAAATTTTGTCAAAATCTTCTCTTCTTAATGAAACATTATACATGCAGAAAATTATATTTTGCACAGACAATAGGCGTAACAGATCTAACATATATTTTCCACCAAATTTGATGTGTCAAAGGTTAGCCAAAAACACTATTTTTAAGGAATTATTAGCATTTGTATTTTTAATATTTAAAATTTTACAGTGTGTTTAGGTCATATGACAACTTATATGTGTTTGTCCTAAAACCTCAGTGACTAATTTCATAAATATATAGATATATATTTTCACTAATCATTTTCATTAGTGACGAAAACTACCAAATATTCCATGCTGTTAGGATTTTATCAATTAGTAGCCAGTATGATGGCATGCAGTCAATGGTTTTCATGTTAAAAAAAAAAAGTATCCAATTCATTGTTGAAGGGCGACTGGACTTTCAATGAAGAACTGGACAACCATGACCTTGATGAATGTGAACCTACACAGACATCTTTGAAAAAGAAAAGTTTTTTTTAACAAATGTTTAAGAGCTGGGCTGTTTTCCTTTTTTGTAATAAATAACAGCCTTGAATGTGTTAAGTATTAGCAGAAATATTAATTTGTTGCATTGCTGGTTTTTGTGCTTTGACAGATTTTGAATTTATCACTTTTCTTGGCCATTTGTGTCCATTATACTCTTATACTCTTAAACTACAGCTGCAGCCAAAACTGAAAAAGTTCATGCAAATTGAGTTGATAGGAGTTGTTCAAAGAAAAATATTTTAAATGATTAAAATTCTAGAAATGTTTAAAGCTCTGGAAGTTTTGGTAAGGATTTATTTTGATTTGAAGATAAAACCCAGAAAAAAAGGAAAAATTATATTATTTGCAACAATATTATGTTGAATTGAAATATTTGGGAATTACTTTTTGGACAAAAATGTCAAAGTTGACAGCAGAGGTTCAAAAAGGTAAAGCTATGCACTTTTGAGTTCACACATCTTTTTTGCATTGTAGAGTACTTCTTTGCACAAGACAAAGTCTGAGGTATCAGGATCTCTGCCTCTGCAGCCCCACTAGCTCCCTGAAATGGCTTATAATCCCCCCGTAAACCAATCAATGTGACATCCAACCATTGTTACAACAGAAGTTTAAGCCCATTGCCACAGGCTGGCAAGCCCAGTCTAGGGCAGTCTGTTGACAGAATGCAGAGCCATTAGAAACATGTTGCTGAGTTGTGCTGCAGTAGCTAACAGAGCCAGTGAATCAACCAGAACAGATTAAATGCTTTGGAGTATGTTTGTTAAATTAGACAATGTCCAGCTTTTTCCAGAGAGCCTTCCCACAAAAAAAAACAAAAAAACAAACAAAAAAAAAAACAAGTTAGTTCTGCCTCTCCTCAGCATTCCAAAAAACTTTGGTGAAGACAATACTCAGGAACAGCAATCACTGCAATCTGAAGTTTAAATCAGAGTCAGAGTCCAATAAACTCTTTCTGCCTTGTTCTTGTCAATGCAGAAGGTTGCATAAAGAGCCCATATAATACTCTGAGTTTTATATTCCTTAGTGTGTTTACATGAGTTTTCCTTGTGATAAAGCTTTGTGAACAAGACAAAAAGTATAAGGAGTCAGGACTTCTATAACTTTTTGTTTGATGCACTAGTAGCTGCCCAAAGCAGCTCATTCCCCCCAAAAGACCTACCAGCATCATGTCTTGCTATTGTTTGGTCAGTAGTTGAAGCCCATTGGCAAGTTCAGTGCAGAGCAGAGACAGTAGCATACATGCAGTATAATTGACAACATGGCACTAAGCAGTGCCGCTGAGCTGACCAGTTGCCACTGAGAAGATTGGTCACTGAGTAGAGTGGACTGGGACCATATGGGGAAGGGTCCCCTAAAGTGGCAGGAGTTCTAACAGAGGGGTCAGCTGAAAAGTGCCTGAATTCTGTGTGTAGCTCATTAAATTAAAAAATCCTACAGTACTTTCATTTGAGTCAAAAGACAAATTTTGATACATTATTTATTGTTTAATTATCAGTAAATGTGGGCAACACGATGACACAGCAGGTTGGCGCACTTGCCTCACAGGTAGAGGAATGCTGGTTGGACTCTCTCTGTCGACCAGGCTATTCCTGTGTGCAGTTTGCATGTTCTTCCCGTGCAAGAGTGGATTTTCTCCAGGCATCCAGTTTCCTCTCACAGACCAAAAACATCCTCATTAGGTTAATCGGTAACTCTAAAATTGCCCTTAAGTATGAGTGTGATTATGACTGGTTGGCTGTCTCTCCATGTGGGGATGCGAATGGCTGGTACCAGTTCAGGGTGTACCCTGACTCTTGCCCAGTGTCAGCTGGGATAGGTTCTTGCCTCCCCCAAAGTGGATAAGTGGTTATGATGGATGGATGGATATAAGTACATGTAATAGTTACAGGTATAGTGTGTAGAAGTTGGCAGCATTTTGCCGAACAGAAATGATGAATATTTGATATAATGTTTCTATTTGTATGTAAAGTACATTGAAATAGGTGTACAATCATCCACATTAAAATTTAGTTTTCTTTACATTAAGATAGAAAAAGCTTTTTATATTCATGTACAGCTGGTCTCAACTTTGTGGAGACTGACAAAACGATTATCCATGTTGTCCACTGGTGGGTTTTGGGGACAAAAAGTGCAAAACAAGTCTGGCCACCTGTCCTGAAATCTACCTGGATGGTGTACTAAAAGGTTACAGAATCTATAATCATCATCTTAACTGACCTTTAATCTTTAAAATAAGTAGTTACAAATATGAATATCTAGTCACTTAGTGATGTAATGTTTTAGTAACGGACAGGCTCATTCCATATTCTGATTGCTACATGCCAGTAAAATGCCAATTTCTACACACTGCATCTTTAAAATGAGAGCATCCTATAATTTCCACTGGACAGCCTTTTCGACAATGAGGACAAAACCAATGTGGCCCTCATGGTAACCAAAGTTGCCTATGCCCACTTAAAAACAATGTCGTCCCACTTCTCAATGTGATAATGTCCTGAGGCCCAGATGGAAAAGTGTGTAGGATTGCATACCTCTAAAATGTTTACAGTATGTAGACAGCTGCTGATCAGCCACAACTTTTGATATTTTATTCAACACTGAAAGATAGAGCAAACTAATTTAATGGTGCAAAATAGTACACTTAGATGGTGTAAACATGCACTTGCATTTTATATAATTTAATATTTAAATACACTTAAGAAGAAACTCGTTTTGTTTAACTTGAGTCAGAATCAGCTCCCTATACCCCAGCTGGAGACTGGATCAACGGGGTCATGGCCTCTAACGGACACACCAGGGGGAAAAAGGTGTCCCAGGCTGAATTTTACAATTATAGAAATTCCTCACATGGATGGTTAAATTCAATCTTTAAGTCAATATCAAGTCAGTAATATTCATACTTTTTTCAATTTTAATTAAATATTTGTTTCATGATGAGAAAAAAAATTACTAATTGCAGTCCCAGTTTCAGTACTAGATCAGCAGTAGCAGGATGCTCAGAAACACTCGGGGAAAAATACTGTAGTTAGCCAACTGTTACAGTGTCAGGGAGCTCTTCACAAATCACAGTCAGCAATTCATATGAATCCAAGTGTGTCCTCACTTCACAGTTGTCTGAAAAAAAGGCAAACAGTTGTTAGCCCGTCGGGTTGCATCCATTAGATGGAGGATCGAGAAAAGCGGCATGCCTCCATGCTTTTTACACCTCTCGCCATGCGTAAATCAGCCACTCTGTCATTCTCCTCGGCAGAGAGGGGGAGGAATTATGTCAAGTTATTTGTTTTGTACCAAAATGAAATATTTATCGGGAGTGAACACCTACCAGGAACAGACGATAGGCCAGGGTGCTTCATCTTCTCAGACTCATATTTGGCTTCCACCTCCGCAAAGGCCAAAGCGTGTCCTGAGGGTTTTCAGTGATTCAGGGAAGTCCGCTAGCTTTGAATCCACATTTCAAAGCCTGTGCTGAACTGGAGGACTATGCTGGAACTGGAGGGAGACATGTGTACACACACTCGAACCAATTATGTGGTGATCTCCTCGATTTCTCTCTGTTTGATGGGCACCAGATACATAACTTCACACTTCCTGATTTTCCCTTATGTTTCCTTATAGGCCCTGAAATATGATTTAATAGTTCTGTAATGAAACATACAAGGGAGTGTGGCTGATTTATGTCTCTGTGGTTGGGAAGTTTTCCACTTAAACATGAGGCAGAGAGGGAGATGTTCAGTTACAATACAGTCATGAGGGGTTATTTTGTTTTCTTCCAGTACACCCTGAACACACATCATTTGCCATAATTTAGGCTTGAAATACTGTTTTTTGGAAGCAAAACAGAAAGATTGATGGCAAAGCGATGAAGAAAAAACACAAGGTGGAAGCCTTAAATCCTGGAAGTAAGATCAAATTTGAGTTCTTTTTAATAGAGCAAACTCTGACAGGAAACCTCAACACGGAGGTGCGGTTTTCCGAAACAAGCACACGAAACAAATTCCTCCACATCAGAACTCATTGGAGAAAAGACTTTTCACAGGGTGGTAGAAAAAAGGACGTATTATTTGCCTATGCTCCAAGTGGACCACTTAAACAGTTGTATTATTGATAGTGGCAATAACGTGGACCTCTGCTCTACGTCCTTTGGTACGTCATTAAAAGTGTTTCAACAACAGCTTCCACTCTCCCTCTTTGCTGGAAAACCCATTATGGACGCAGAATGCTAAATGCATTAACAGAAAAAGGTCGGGAGGCAGAAAGAGAGAATCATTGTGCCTTTGTCCAAACCCATTACAACACTGACCCCTCTGACTTCAAAGCAACAATGATTGAGTTGGTGTCATCACAGGATTGGACTTCCCTGCCAGTAGGCCTACCTGGAAAACTCCTTTTCCGAAAGAGCCCCTCGTTTGATCATGCATGCGGGCGACGCATGTCAAGCCGGGTTATTCCCACAGTTAATATTCTTTCATAACCCGCCATGCAAGCTCAACTTGATTATTTTGGCACCTGGGCAAACAGCTCCAGCTTTCAGGTGGTGCATACAGTATCAGAGACCCTGGTCACAAGGGTGATCTATTCGCTGAAAAGGCAGGGTTCTGGCAAAAAACTCAGCACCTTGGAGTAATGAAGCCAGCGCTACTCTGTGAGCATGGGCAGAGCGGGTTACATTAGAAATGCATGAAGGCCAATAGGTGGTTACCTTAGGTCTGCTCCAACCCATTTATATTCCATCAACTGATATCAAAGCGGGAAAATGTTTTTGGAGAGGAGGAAAAGCAGCGAGCGGAGAGGTATATTGAAATGTCCGCGGATCAACAAAACATGCAAAAGTGGCTGTCAAACAGCGCCGGGCATGCGAAAATGTGCAGTGGTGTCCAAGTCGATTGTTACCACAGAAGGCAAGAGGCGTTTCTTTGGACGCCTCCACTGTGGCTTGGATAAAGCCAGGCTTGGATAATGAATCTTTCCTTTAACAACACTTAAAAAAAAAAAAAAAGCACCATGATTTTTTACTTTGCTGTCTCATTACCAGTGTCCACTTGGCAGAAGCAGGAGATTGTGCTGCCCAGAATTAAGACCTGAACCTGGGCAACTTTCCTGCTGTCCACCCACCCTCTCTTGCTTTTTTGCTTTCCCTCTCAGAGACTTGGTGCTTACTTAATCATGATTAATCGCTGCCTGGATAATCAGATACAACATCAAAAGGTTGGAGATGACAGTCCAAGGACGCTTGGGAGGAAACAAGGTATACCAGGCATTCATTAGCTTTGGCATGGCAGTCATACATTAGCCCATAACCCTTTATTGTCCTAATTAGGCTGGAGAGGGGCTGCTAGCATTAACACAACCAATATTATACATATATATTCATGGAAATGTAGTCAACTGCAACTTCTGACCACACAGAGAAAGCCCCTCTATGTCTGCCACTTTATGCTCTTTTATTTGTTCCCTTCTCTACCCAGGTAGCAGATTGTCCATGCAGTATATTATGTTAGCTCACATCCCACCCCTAAGCTGGCCACTGTTCTTGATTTACAATCACTTGCTCGGGACAAACATAAGACAGGCTTCCCCTTCCTCCATTATTTTACTCATCTCACTTCACACTGTGAGGTGCAACCCATACTATATATTTCATTTTCTTTTTTTCTCCCCCCCCCCTCTCCTCACTC
>JAZDUH010000327.1:11355000-11370000 GCA_036419115.1 Scarus forsteni
CGCGCACACGTTGATATAAGGGATCATAAAAGCTTGAGAAGACATTTTGTTAAATTTTAAGAGCAAAAGTAAGAACGGAAATGATTTCTGTACGTGTGAAGTCATGTGAAGTGTGGTCCACAGTGAAATAGAATGATCAACAATGAATACTCTTTGTGCAGGACTAAAGCTCCCCCTTAATAAACAGTTAACAGAATTTATATTAGGTCGGCCTATGATCAATAAGAGCATCTCTGGTGACTCCGCAGACAGTCTGATTATACATCACAGAAGATATTCCTTGTAAGAAAATTTGAATCAAATACCTTGTAGACTAGTTTCATACAGTGGAAATTGTCTACTCCATAGTCATAAGCTGTCAAATCTTAGAAGAGAGAAAAATGCAACAAGACCCTCTGAGTATAGTGTGTGATCATCGCAGAAGCCCAGGTCTGCAGAGGTTTGTGTGACATTTTTAAGTCCTTTTTTTGAGTGATTATCTCAGAGGTACTATGCACATTAAATGCCTGAGTTAACCTTAACACATGTAAAACCATTACGCCTATTGACGACAGCGGTGTGTAATCCTGCTTTGCAGTTTGATATTGACACTCATGATCAAATGCTAAGCTCTGCTAGCAGATAGGTTGTCCCTCTCTGGGGGACTGAGAGACAGGCAAATGAAGCAGCACCAGATTGATGAGAAATGAGTGCTCTGTAAATTGTGTGTGTGTGTAAGGGTGGGTGGGTGGAGTGTGTGTGTGTGTGTGTGTGCATGTGTGCACACTCTCCTCCTGTAAGGGATACTGCAAAGCCAATCAATTAATACTTAAAGTGGAACCAATTCTTGTTTCACTTGGGAACTTACTGAGGGCTTTGCCCCTTCATTTTAATACCGAGGTCTGCATTCCTAATTATGAACAGTGCAAATGGATGTTAAGCCATGCCAAATTAAATCTTAGTTCATTAGATATAAGCTCTTTAAAGATTGAAAGAAAATATTTGAATTTTTAAAAAGTTTCAATGTGCAGTGTCCCATTTTTAATGAGGACGTTGCAATGTGAAGGGAGCGAGAGAAAAAAAGGAAATGTCTTTGTGTGGATGAATAATCTAACCAATATGAAATATTAAGTCACTGTTTTACCCTGTGTTTCTCCTCAGGCTGCAGTGTTAGGCTGGATAATAGAAGATTTTTCCTTTGGTGAGCTTCTGCTTTGAATAAAATACAGAGGTGCATGGAGTGGAAGCTCAACTGTCTAGAGGCGACTGGAGTTCTGAATCACATAGTAAATATATTCATTATTCCTCAGAAAAAAGAGAGGCATTGTTGACAGACGTCAGCTGCATCATTAGAAGTCACGCAGTAAATAAATAAACTCTTATTTTTCTGCAGGAAACAGCAAAAACTTGACAATCTTAATTTTTAACAATGTCTCCATTCTGACATCATCACTGTGTTGGCTTAATCTGTGTCAGGGGATAGGAAACTGGTGGCCTGGGGGCCTCCTCGCTTAATGAGGCCTCCAAGTGCATGACAAATATCAGCACATTGAAAACATCAAAAATACATGACAAAATCTGCAATCACAAACATGAAAACAAAAATCAAATCCACTGTAGTTATCTAGTGAAATTACTGATGTGTGATAGAAATATGTTCAACCAGGGTTTTAATTTCCAGGACTTTCCAGGACACCCCCAACACGCACACACTCACACACAAACACACACGCACTTTGTAGTGTACTTTTCTACAGTTGTGCCTTACATTTTGTACTCAGATTGCTATATTTAAGCCTCTTCCACCCCAGAGGTCTGATTCACAAGACGTGCAGTCTGTGGGTATGTGTGGGCAATTCTCAGGTTAATCTGGCCTTCTAAAAACAAGATTAAAGGTTGATGACCAATATCTCGAGCTACCCCTACTGTATCATACCATATCTCACCACTATAAATTTATGGTTTATACATTTTAATCTTTGTTTGCTCTGCTTGTTTATAAAGAGTTTGTTTCATATTTCATTCCTTAACTTGCATTATTTCATAGAAGGAAAGTAGCCTAAATACATACGTTTGTTTTAATGGCATAAAATAAAACATTGGACTTCTTCCTAATGTCCTCCTTTAATTAACAAATAATCAGATTTATTTGATTTAATGGCTTTCAAAAAGCATAACTGCTCCTTTGTTGGCTTTCTGATTGGCTAACTGACCAACCAATCAGAATCAGAAAATCACTGATCAGAGCAGCCAGTGTTTGTTGTGCAGTCAAACACATTATGCGCAAGTCTATTACAATGAGAAATTCATAGAAACGGTCAACTCTAAAACTTCGCCTTAACTGAAAGTGTTGACCTGAAATTTCTGAAACCTGATTAGATTTTGGTGGTGATCCAAAGCCAGATAATTGAACCAGAAAATGTTTATCAAGATTTGTTAGCAGTGCAAGGCAATGCAGTTTTCCACATTTTTGACAATAACTCAACAGCGTTGGAAATGCCTTGGTGGAGGTTTGCGCCCTTGGAGCACTTCTGGTTGAATGATTGCATATCGCAGTACTGCACTGAAAATATTTGTACAGTATTGTGCCACAAATATAATTTATCAGTGCATCAGTATTATTTTACACCCCTGTTGGACCCTCCTGAATTAGGCCATTTAATAAAGCCCAACTTTTGCCTTTTAATGTAAACTTTTTATGACTCCTGATGAAAGGGATGTGGTTTGTTGTTTTTTTAATTACATATTCTAATGACAATATAATAATTGGTGTCGAATTATATGAATCCTGAAGTTGCCCTTCCCTGATGTACAGTATACTAAATGTGCAGACTTATAGCAGCGTGAGATCAGGGCTTTAACCGCTTACCTGTAGCTTTTAATGTTCTCTGCAGCTTGCCTCGTAATGGAGAGAGCAGATGTTCAAAGGTGCTGCCGTCCTAACCCAGCTTCCTCACACCACATGAAGAGACCATAATGAAAATCTATAGAAAGTTTCACACTCGGGCTATTAAGGGAGCATTTTCCTCACAGTCGACGCTGCCATCTGCATACAGCATCGAAAAGAACACAGCAACGCAGTTTGCATTATAGATAAACCCCAATTCCATTTCTTGTTCTTCATTCAGCCCTAACATTATCCTGTTATTTGTCTGTCATTGCCTGCCTTTCAGAGACAGATCTTGTTCTATAACTGGCCCACTTCGGTCTTGTCGTTGTACGAGGGTTTACACAGTGTCCATTGTGTAACAGCTGTAAAACACAAACTAAATTATTATTAACTCTGCATGCTGCTGTGCCCCTGCCTCTGATAAAGTGGAATCCCAGAACAACCTTTGGATTTTGGCCAATAACCTTGGAGGGAGATGGTGATTGAAAACAGTGGTATGAATCCAGGTCGGTCATTATGTCCACACTGCTGAGACGGAGGTACAGGACAAATCTGCGGGCGTAGTGATGCCGTTTTATGCATTAAAGGAAAAAGAGGGAACAAGGAGAGCTTAACTCTTTTTGTAAAACATCTAAAACTGTGTAAAAACAGACAAAAAAATGTCAAAGGAACGAAGTGCCACTTTCTAACCTGATAGATTTTTGAAAGGAAAACTCCCGCAAAGATTTTCCAACCCTCCTCTAATTTCACAATCACTCGCTTTTTTGATTCTCACTTTACCTGTTGGGACAGACGGGAATGTCGAATTTGCTCTAGCATCTTTCAGGATGATATGACACCCAAAACCCAAGAGTGACGGTGTCTCTTTCCCCGCAGGAGAAACAAGGAAGATGATTTGTTGAGGGGCCCCTGGGAGCGACTGCGCCTTGAAAACAGGTGGCGCAACACTGTGCTGCAGCGTGCCTTCAGGGAATATTTGTAGATATTCAGGAAATGCACAAAAACAAAACAACCCCCCCTTTCAAACGGAAGCGAATGCCACCTAAAGCGCGACATGAACCAGGGAGGTGATTAACTCTGCTCCTGACATGTTCCCCCCTAATGTTGTTTCCGTTGACTTGAAAGATTTTCTTTTTAAGTATCTTAGAGTTTTTCATCATGATGAATGCTTTGTTATGACTTTGCCTCTCATATATTCAACGTGTGCGGCTGTGAGCGCAAGCAATATGTCGCCCCGTCTCGTCAAGTCTCACCAACCGAGTCACTCACAGCTGAGCGAGATAGGTCAGCCAGAACAATTTCTTCATTTTGACAAATCACTCCAAAATGTATTAGCGGAGAGGCCAACTGTCAATCCAGCTGCCCAAAGGTCCTTACAGGGGCCTTTTGGTGGCTCTGAAAAATGATGTAATCAGCCCGTCCTTCCTCCCTACCAGGGCTCCATCCATCCTCTCTAAAGGCCCGCTCCCCTTGGCCTCGCTCTGGATCAAGTCCCCATAAGGCCCCCTGACCCCGTTAGAGGCGCATGATGGGCGGCCCTGTCACTTCAAATGGCTGCCCAGGTCCGGTCTGAGAGTCACCCCTCACTGTGAGTAAACCTCCACGTTATTTCTGTTTTATAGGCTACGGCTGGATAACTGTGTGGAATGGATGGGGACAACTTAGTTATTGTCACTCAGGGCGAGGGAGTGAATGTCGTTACCGCGCTGCGAATGGGAGTCGATTGAAAGGTATGAAAAGTTATGTGGTGTACTTTCACTGTGTGAGAAAAGTAAGCCACATTTCTTATACTTCTATGTTTACAACAACAACCAAGATGATGACAAGTGGGGAGTCTGGCTGCCACTGCATTGTCCTGGGTGAATGTCAAACAAAGTGCTCAATACACGATTACAGCTTTGGCCACAGCTTACCCAAGACAACTACAACCAATGTTATAAGACGTGATTAACAGTTAAAGGACCAAGAATAAAAAGTCATGTGCTGTAGTTTAAGTCAGTAACAAAGCACTTTTTTACCCTTATGTTAACAAAAATTGACAAAACCCAGGGTGTCTGTCAATGGCTGACTTACCACAGACCAAGAATGAGCAGCACTGGTCATCAGTGGGGCCACACAAATGTTTTTATCACTGCAAGAGGACCAGATTGTAACAATATAATATAATTGTATTTCTTGTGACAAGACGTGTCTTGAATTCTTGTCCAGAGACTTATCTGGTTTATTTGTGAGGACAGCCTGCTGCTAAGAACCTGAATAGCTTCTATGACAACACAATTAGCCTTTTGTTGATTCCTTTTTTCATGATTGCTCTCTGCATTTATGGCATGTCTGGATTGTTGGCTGCTGTGGACCTGCATATCTTAAATTGCAACAATTGCCATTATCTATACTTTAATCAGTTCCTTTTTCAACATTTGCTAATTTCTGCTTTATTATCTTTTATTTTTTCATTATTAGCATTCCCTTCATTTGTTCTTTTTCATGGAGGCTTCTCTAGTTTGTTGGTGAGGATGGTCTGCTGCTCTGGACTTGCATAGCTTAAAGGTGTAGAGAAAATGTGGGAGAAAACGAGTGGAGAGGTTGTTGATTAACCAATTTAGACCCACCTCTCCCTTCATACCTCACCCCGGGCTCCACCCCCAAAAGCTGATGGAAGTGCATCATCATGGAAACGGCCGTAGAAACTGCGTAGCTGACCAACGTAGCTAAGGTAACATCACAACAACAGTACATTTTGGCAGATTAGACAATAAGATGAATACCCGACGGCTGTTACTGTTATGTGAAGCACCACAAAGCTAATGTTGCTTACCTACCCAGCAGACAGACGGCAACATCCGCGTCCGTTTTCAGTCCTTTCAATTTGCGGAGTTCCCTACACCATCGGAAAGCAACTCCAATGTTGCCCCGGGTCTTCGCTCTTTCATGGTCATAACCCTTCTTTTTCACTTTTCACCCCTCTGAACTTTTTCTTTTGGGCTGTTTTTCAGCCATTGCTACTGCACCTATTGTATCTCTCTCTTACGCTAACTGCGCACGCTACGCAACCTACAACTCCTCCCCCTCCCCCCTCTGTCTGATCTGCGCATGAGTGTGATCGCCCCCTGTATGTGGGGGGTGTACTCTGTTTTGGTAACTCGGCCCAAGCCACAGTATTTACCTGCTGAAATTCAGAGCCAAGGCTGTGTATTGAAACCAGACTTTTTTTTCAACATGGTGTCAGTGGGGACATCTTGTGGATGGAGAGGAGAAATACGATGACTTTGACAAATAGTGCATTAGATTAGAAGATTAGAAGATCGCTGACTACACCTTTAACCTTACATTTGCTAAACTCTAGGCTTCAGCCTTTAATTCATCCCTTTGGTATTTTTATAGGTACAGGTTCATGCCCTGCTACAATGGAGGATTAGGTCTACGTAAAAAGAAAAAAAGTATTTTTTTAAAAAAAGGTAAATTACGAGAATTAAGTCAAAAAGTTACAGCAATAATCTAAGAGTTACAAGAATAAAGTCATAAAGTTACAAGACTAAGGTCATTAAGTAACAAGACGAAAGTCATGAGGTTACAAGACAATAGTCATATTTTTATGACAATAAACTTGTTATTTTAGTCTGTAGAAGCTGTCAGAAGAGCAGCAGTCACCTGCACCAAAATGACAAACACCGAGCATGTAGTGAAGTTATAATTTTAATAAGTTTCACATATAAGGAAATACCTCTTCTTTGGCACCCCAGCATCACATTATCATACGTATTGGGACCCTAAAAAGATACCACAAGAAGCAAGCTTTTTCCGAAGAAAGAACCACACCAGCCTGGTGTGGTGCAACTGAACGCTCTTCTTGTTCAACCTTTTAAAATTAAGTTTGTTTCTAGCTTAGTTTAAATAGATTTATGGCCTTATCCAGGTAACTTTATGAGATTATTTTTGTAACTTTATGACTTTATTCTTTTAACTTTGCTTTTTCTTTTTAAACATACTTTTTTATGTGTCCCTAATCCTCTGTTGTACCCTGCAGTGGAGCTGAGGCATAAGAATGGGGTAGAGGCCAAGAAATGTCAAAAAGGTATTAGGTAAAAATCATTGTTGATGCCATCAAACTTCTAATGTTATTTTACTTTGCCTTCCAACATTTTAAAGCCACAGTGGCTCAAAGGTGATTTAGGTGCAATGGATGTGTGTAAAAAAAAACAACTGAACTTTAACTACGGCCCCATGACCCCAAAAAGTCATGTAAGAAATATTAAATTGTTTATAGTGCTGTGTTCTATCTTACCCTCCCTCACTTTCTTTTTTCCTATAATATCGCACAGGTAATATGCTATCATAAGGAAGCACAGTGTTGAATGCTATATTTCTCATATTTACAACATAGTAGTTTGGTTAGACTCATTAGAATCACAAAAACTACAGCTATAATGTTGTCAATATATAATATTCAAGAGAGATGAATAAAAATGTATGTAATGCAGATTCACAGTGTGAAAAAGCAAGCTATATTGTCCACACCTCTGATTGTCCACTATGATGACAGATGACAGCAGCCGGGGAGTCCAGCAGCTGCAGAATTGTCTTATACGTATATCCGACATAGTGGCGAATACCAGATTACATCTTTGGCCACAACTTACCAAAGACAATGTTCCAAGGAGTTATTTAAAGTGCAAGAAAGATGAATGAGTCATATATGATGTGTATTTTCACTTCTGGAGAGCTGTGCCTTTGATGGCGCGAGGGGGGAAGACATGGGTTTGTTATTGAAGTAAAGAATAATAAGGCCACTGCATGTTGGCCGACTCTCCCTGTACAAAGACCTTGATATGAATCCAATGCACTATGTATGCCCCTTAGAACAAGCAGGGCTACAGGAAAGCATGTGGCTTTTGATCCTGCTTTCCTTCTGTTGTCTTTCATCTGACCCATCCTCCAAAATTGTCACTCGAAACTCATGCAGAAGACCGCGCACAACTCTACTAATCTAACCCTCCGAGGCCTCACTGTTTTTCTTGCTCACTTCCAATTTTTTTCCTTAGCTATATGCTCCTGGACATTTTGAGTCATTAACTTGCAGAGGACGGCGCCTTAAGTCGTAAAAACCTTCCACTCTGTACATTGTGCACCAAGTGGGGATGAAGTGAAGCACAAAACACATTTCAGTTTGGATTCTAACATTTTTTTACCTTTCAAAAAAGAAGAGAAAAAAATCCTCTTCCATGAGTAAACTGTGCTGGATGTTTGAAGAGGTGCCAGGTTGGCTTGAGTATCAGCTGCGTATCGTTCCCCTCAGAGGTAGAGAGTGTTCTCCTAAGTCTCTGCATGGTGAACATGTCAGCGAATTACACACTGTGAACAACTGATTGAGGCTATGAAGAGGAGGGCATACCAAAAGATAATATGTTTGGTTTGGAGCCGATCCGCTGAACATACATTTTTCTCCCACATAAATTTCCCTGGTCCGCCCTCCACAGCGGAGTGAAGTAACCCCCCTGAAACCCCCCTCCACTTCCACCACAGCAGACTTTAAATCTCTGGATTCAGCATTTCAACTTTATAAATTTCATCCCTTCCACCTTAGGGTAGCATTTATAATCAGAAATGCGAGTTTATATGTTCAGTAAATGATGCATTTGAAAGTTTTAGTGTTTCCATACCACAGGCCCACGGTGGCCCTGCTAGTTAGGGAGTATCCACCTCTGGGTAGTTACGGTCGGAAACACAGAGTCACTATAAAATTCCAGGTGGTTGCATGGTTGAGCCTGTGAAATGAACCGTGACTCTTGGAAAAATGAACAACAGTAAAGTCAAGCCCTTTAAAGTCAGTCTTGGAAGTGGAAACCCCTCTGCTGTTGTATTAAATTCTTCCCGGGTGTTTGTATTTGACCATCATGGTAACAGCTAAAGCAGGGACGTCCAAACTTTTAACACTGAGGGCCACATACAGAAGAATATCATGACAAGTAAGGCACTTTAATATAACTCACCTCTAGTATTACAGTATGTAAAATCAATCAAAGTCTGCCTGTCTTGCCAAAACCTCTTATGCCATTCTTTATGATTTTTTTCATATAACAGTGTCATTAGTCAGCTTCCATGTTGAGGAGTTGTTAGTTTTTATAAAGAAAAGAAACTTTCATTCTTATTTCTGGGATGTGGAACTTTTGGAAATAGGAGGTTTTGACCTGACAATGACAAATATTAGTTCTGAATCACTTTGTCTTTGTATGGCATTGCTGTTGGGCAAAGACATCTTGTCTCAAAAAATGCTGCTTTTCAGAAAATAAGAAATATCCCCAAATACTGAATGAATAAACTTACTGTCCTGATTATAAATTATGTTTCACAATTTCAATTGGTTGATTTTGAAACCCATTCCTCAACATTATAGGGAAAACTAGAAGTGCTCCGTGAGCACAAACCCTTGAAATGTTTAATTAATCCTTGAAATAAAAATTATGGATCTGCATTCTGATCAAATCAGTTCTTCCTTGTGCCATGAGTAACATTCCCTGAAAATTTCATCAAAAAATACACACTGCTTTACATGATATCCTCTTCACACACTCACAAACACTGACAAAAACATAACCTTCTTGGAAGATGTAAAAACTAAAATAAGTAACAGTAAATAAATAATACTAAACAGAGATAATAGTTCTTGGCCCAAAAATGAGGATATAACAGTTCCGTTATTTTTTCAATAAGAACATACTTTTGAAATTTTCTGTATAAAATCAACTCAGGTTGAGCGCCTATTAACCCCTCAGTTTCAGCCTTGCTTAGATCAGACTGTTTTGGAGTAAACTCTCCTGAGCTGAAACTGGCAATGCCCTTCTAAAGAAGCAAAATTGGCTTGTGCTCATATGTTTACTGTGACTACCTTAACATCTTCTTTACACTGGAGCCTTCTGTATGTCAAACAAACACTTGAATCAGGGCGGTAGCATATCACCTCACTTACATCATTATGCTGCGTTCACACCGCAAGCAACCCAGCTACCAAAGTTGCGTTGCCCACTGACGTAGCGTCGCGCGTCCATAAATACCTCAGTTTGGTAACCGCTGCCATCGGCCATCGCTCGGTGACGTCACATCCGTTTGAGTTTCAGCGCGATCATATTATATATCACATAATAGGATGTATAAGCGGACATTATTCCAGCTTTATCCTTTTCGCTCACTTATCAACCACAAAACACTGCAGCTGATGCCCTGCAGCAGCAGCATCTGTGACTTTACCGCGGCTCGTCTAGGCAGAACTAACGTCCTCACTGACATTAGTTCCGCCTAGACGGAGCTCATCCGCCCTGTAGTCCGGATGAATAACTTTCTGTCTAGGGTACACATCTACACATTAAACCTATGCACTTTCACATTCACTCATTGATGGTTGAAGTTTCTATGCAAGCTGTCCATCAAAATCAGCTGACATCTTCACTCTTCAGTATCCATTTACACACCACTGAGGCAACATTGGGAGCAGCTAAAGGCAAAGGCTCTGTTGCTCAAGGAAATATCAAGATGTTTCAGCCGTAGCAGGGCCCACAACCCTCTGATTGTTGATAGAGTGTACGACCAGACCAAGCCACCAAAACCCATGGCAAATAGTTTCATCTGGTATGATTTTCTACCAATCGCAAAATTTCGCTCTTTGGTTTTCAAGTTTTATGTTTGAGGTGAGTGTCTGTACAATTTTTGACCCTAAGAGCTAAAAAAAAATCCAATTTATTAATATAGTATGTACTTACTTATGTAAGAAGTGATCGTGTTGAACTCCGCTTTGTAAGGCCTAGTTCTCGTAGAGCAATCATGGAACGGTTTTCCATGAAGAGCCAGAGTTTTAGGAAACCCAGGACCACAGCCCCTCCTTCTCCTCTCTTCCGCTCTCCACGCTCGCTGATTGATTTGGAACTAGACCCTTATTTGTTTTCCTTGATCAAAAAAAACACAAAATGGACTCCCCACCGAAAAAGTCTGATGTGGGTCTGCATTCAGACTTTATTCTAGTGGAATTTTCGCTTATTTCAGCGTTCACTTTCAATCAGAAAACACCGGGAGTCCAGCTAAACAAAGGGTCGTTCTCGTTCAGATGAGCCGTGAGGAGGAAGAGCGCCAGCTCGTGGTGTCAGCGCTATGCTGTTTCACAGTGAAAAAGGCAGTGTCATAGCACATCTGCGGCTTCTTGTGATAGGACCCACTGGTTCCATGAGGGTAAATATCTGACTCTGTATGTTATATGAGCATTGAAGGTTTGTGTTGTCATTACAGACAACAGACACTTGTTTAAGTGGGAAAGAAACTCAGTACATTTGTGGAATTTCCAAAATAAATGTTGAAGATCTGTGTAAAATATGTGTTTAAATACTGTACATTTGTGGGCTGTTTATACATGTGTCGGTTTAAAACCATTTTCAGTCAAGCTGACTGAGACATGGATTTAGTAGTTTGAACACTGTAAGAACATCCCATAGACATGCAAGTTTTGCACACATGCAGTGAACCTTAGGTAACAGTTTTACATTAAAATGTCATACAGGATAGTAGGTTATAGGATCCTTCACACTACGGACAGATGATATTCTGTATTTTCAGTGTAACCACATTACACATTCTGAATTGAGACCCACTGAAATAAGCCTAATTCATGCTATTTACTGCTGTAAATCATGCCTTTTTCCATCCATCAAGCACATTCTTCATGATCAATAGGTATCATATTTTATCCCACATTTTGGAATTTCTTGTGGTCTATAAAATATGAACTTCAGACTGTAGTTGATTCAAAGGCCATATTTTGGACACCCCTAAGCAAAAGCCAGAAGTCTCTGTGTTTTTTTCTTTTACACATAAAAATGAGCTTTTATTCTCAAATGCAACACCCTAGAAAGGCTATTACGCCACTCTTCCACATCGATTTTAAGGAAACCTCACCACTTCCTAGGTAACGACAAGGTATTCATATGATAATAATCATAATATGTCAAGTATCTGCAGCCATCAGAGATGCTAGTCTCAGTTTAATGACTCTGGGAAATTGAGGATTACCCAGGATATGAGAGCAAGCCTACAGTTTTCATATGGTGTGGGAGGTTGCAGGGCTCTGTATTAGTAATCACAGGGGAGAGCCGAGAGGTGGGAGAGAAAATCTGCTTCTTCTCTTCTCTCATTCATCATAGCAGTCCTCTGGTGAGGAAACATGGCAAATGGCCAAATGAATGCACTTCATAAAGCGCAAATGTCTCCTCTGATGTGCCTCTCACTGAGGATCTGCAGAGAGGGGAAAAGATTTCCACAGATATATTATTGTCAAACTTGGCTGCCCCCGCTTCCAAGTGTTATTATGATATTGTAGGAGATCTTACAATAAGATTTGGTGACTTCACTCACGCAGTTACCATAACAATGTTACAATGATGGCAGCGCTTTTCAATAGCTCGCCTAAACTGAATGAAGCACGTTGTCAGGCTGGGTGATGAGTTTTCGAGGAGAAGCACTCTTTTTTAATGTTTTATGATGCTGTAATTTAACCGGGTAATCTTAAACGGAAAGAATATTCTCAGCAGGTAGATTAAAGTGACTATAAGTAGAAGAGATGTAAGATAAGATATTGAAAGTGGAGACAATTCAGAGCACACACAATAAGGTGGTCAGCACCACAGGGAGGTGCTATGGATCTGTATCCACTATTACAAGCTGCACATGGACTTTTCTGCTCCTAATACCACATCTACAACACTTTTAACAACTACAAGACCAGGATTTTACCTAATACCTTTACTTAGACTCATTAAGCTGTAAAACCTAAAGCATAATAACCCATATTTTTTATTACAAAAGCTGTTAACAGCATAGTGGTTAAAAAAATGCCAGATAAGGTAAACTGGAATAAATCAAAACAAATTCCATACTTTAATTTCTTTTTTGTGATAGCCCTTTGTTACTGTGTTATCACTGGTTATAATTTGTTGTTGTTGTTTTTTTGTTACCTCTTTCAGACTCTTTGGAATCACATTACTCTTTTTATTAATCAGTCGGAATTAAGCTGAGAAAATGGAACTTCATATATGCATAATGCCAGTGTACTAAACATTCTATTTATTTCTTTATCTCTTACTGCCATAATTTCTATAAGATTTATCTGTATTTTTCCCCTCTGGGATTTAATGAGTCATTTCTAACTATGATAGCCTATACTTATTCCAAAAAATGTTAGCTACATTTAAAATCATAGATGATATTTTCAGTATGATGCTAGTATTGGCAAAAACCTGCACCAAAAGTTAACAGTCATCATATATAAAAGCTTCTGCCAATGTTTGCTTCATGTAATACAGTGTTAAATATCGGCATTATGCCTGTGGAGTTGTTGCTGGCTGTTGTTAAATTACAAGGTTTTTTTATTTTTACAAGACTCCAGTTTAATGAAAGCAAGGACAGTTTATGTCAGCAGGTTGTTATATTGCTGTTTGATGCTCCTAATTATGGGAAATGAAACTGAATTTTACTTTAAGTATTATAAAACTAACTTTTTCCACCATATTATTGTCCTAAAGAGTGTTCTGTTGTTTCTACATTGGCAATGTAACAGTAACAGCCAATACACACTGGGGAATATTTTTATATAATATGATAGAAAAAAATCCAACTTTGTGATTCCCTTCTTAAAAATGTGTTAAAACATGACATGATATTTCTTAATTGGGGCTTTGCTTTTAAGTACTTTTGATAGATAGATAGATAGATAGATAGATAGATAGATAGATAGATAGATAGATAGATAGATAGATAGATAGACAGACAGACAGACAGACAGACAGACAGACAGATGGAAGCCCTCAAAACTTGTTAAATAAATGTTAACATGTAAATTATGTTTAGCCATCCCTCAGTGCTTGTGCAACAGGGACTGCTAATTAGTTTAATATGGTGTGAAGTTGGGACACACAATGTTAGAATCCAGCCTCTATTTCTAGAACTTGTGTAAGTCTCCTGTGTCATTTTTATCCAAATAAAAGTACAAAATAAATTGTAATCAGAAATGTACAATATTTATTCAATTATGCAAAAGTAGAATGTTCTTTTTGTCATTTCCTGAATAGAGGCAATAGGAGTTGGGAGGTTTGTGCCCAACAGCGAGAACGTTCTTATTTTGACAACACACATTAAATAAGACAGAAAACGTTTAACTCCACAAATGCGTTATAAATATATATATATATATTTCAAAGATATAAAGATTTTAAGGTATATTAACTGAAACAAAAACGTGATTACATGTGAATTGGATGACATTTTTTTTTTTTTTACAGCAAGAGAAAAACCAAGCTTCATTTCCGGAGCAGTAAACAGACCTGTAACAGCCCACAGAGACATTTGGCCTGAAGTTCACAAAACAGAATGTGTGCCCCTTTTTATGAAGGTCATTCTTTCACATTACAATTAGTTCTTCCAATTAAACAAAAGGTTTACAGAGTGACTTCCTGACAAAATAACAGAAATGAAATAAAAACACATTAGAGTGGCTGCCCTAATACCTAAAACTTAAGTCAACAGCACTCACTCCAGAGTTTAATGACTGAATGACAAAACAAGGTAAAATCAGCTGAGGTAGGTCTGCTGGGTTAAAACTCCACACACACAGCACTTCAGGTGAAGCATTGTGGTACATTCATTAATCCTAACAGCATACACACTAATATTTTAGCTAAACACATTAACACAAATTGTAAGTCTTAATAGTACCAATCGCTTATACAGAAACAAAGACAACAAAATCAGGCATTGCTTGAAAGTAGTTTAATCAACAAATGTACTGATGAAATTATCAAATTATCCAAACTTAATCAAAATATTAGTGGCAAAAATTGCATTTATATACAGAAAAATCCACATAAATAGAAACTAAACCTCAAAACCACCTATACACTAATAAATTACCTGTAAGATCCCCCATCTCTTATTTATATGTTTACCATCTCTATTGTGATAACAGTAATTATGCCTTTTATGTATCCTCCCTTATTGTATTACTGTTTTAATTACTATATTGATTCAATTTAACACCTAATGCCCAAAATGCATAAATCACATTTTCCAACTAATTATATGTTTGAGCTAATTAAGAGAAA